>PVHT020000077.1:8591801-8617394 GCA_004024745.2 Catagonus wagneri
AACCAAGGGAGTTTTGTCCCTCAGGGGCTATTTGGCAATGTCTAGAGGTATTTTTGGTTGTCACAAGTGGGGATGGTGGTGGTTCTATGGACATCTAGTGGGCAGAGGCCAGGTTTGCTAGGCTAAACACGCTACAATGAACACTTATTCCCAACAATCAAGAATAATCCAGCCTATGGAGTTCCCGTGGTGGTGCAGCAGTTAATGAATCTGACTAGAAACCATGAGGTTGTGGGTTCGATCCCTGGCCTCGCTCAGTGGGTTAACGATCCAGCATTGCCGTGAGCTGTGGTGTAGGTCACAGATGCAGCTTGGATCTGGCATTGCTGTGGCTGTGGCATAGGTTGGCGGCTACAGCTCCAATTAGATCCCTATCCTGGGAACCTCCATATGCCATGGGTGTGGCCATAAAAGGACAAAAAGACAAAAAAAAAAAAAGGAATAATCCAGCCTCAACCGCCTGTAGAGGTGCTGTTGCAACATCCTGCTCTAGGGAGCTTAGAAAGAAGACCAAAATCTTTGAGCTCTCTGCTAGACTCCAAGAGGAGACTGGCAGTAACAGGGTAGTAGTAAAAGGAGGGGCTTTGGAGTGAGAGTTGGGTTCCAGGTCCAGCTCTACCACCAACCAGTTACAAATCCTGGACAAGTTCCTTAACCCTCTGGAAATGCAATCTTCTTGTGCTCAAATGGGAAAATTATAATGGTACCCACATGATGGGGCTGTGGGTGAGGATGTAAGTGCTTAATACAGTGCCTGATATAAGTACTCAAATATTAGTTGTGTTAATGTCATTTTTAAGGGTTTTTTTTTTTTGTTGTTGTTGTTGTTACTAAAGCATATATCTAGTGGAGTTCCCATCGTGGCTCAGTGGTTAATGAATCCAACTAGGAACCATGACGTTGCGGGTTTGATCCCTGGTATCGCTCAGTGGATTAAGGATCCAGCATTGCTATGAGCTGTGGTGTCGACCGGTGGTACAGCTCTGACTGGACCCCTAGCCTGGGAACCTCCATATGCCGTGGCGGTGGCCCTAGAAAAGACAAAATAAAATTAAAAAAAAGCATATATCTAGAAAAGTGAGAAGTGGTAGTTATGTAGTATGTTTACAGGGGTTTACATTCATTGAGATTGTGGGACTGGTCACAAAGTTCAGGGTTTCACATTGGTGATATTCACCATCTACCATGCTCCCAGGAGAATCTGACTAATATAGTTATTTTGAATGATTTCCCTAAGTTTTGACTCAAGATCTGGCCATCACAATTTGGAGTGAATATACTGAGGTCACATGTACTCTTGTGAGCAGCCAGTGGCTACTTCTGCACAGCCACTCTACACACCTCACCTCACTTTTCTTTCACTGAATGCTGTCCACCTGTTTTCGGTGTTCATGAGCAATCAGGAGGTATTAACAGAATATTCAACATGGGCTGAAGAAGTAAAAGACCAGGTCCCATCTTAGACTACAACCAGTGGAGGAAATGAACACTCAAAGTCACAATGTTCTCATCTTTTAAGTTCCTGTCATTGTTAAGGTGACAAGAGATGAAAATGAGCCAATATAAGGAACAAGGGGACATAACAGCAACAACAACAAAAACATGGAAAAGAGGCACAGAAATGAAAAGTCAGAGTGAAGTTTGGGGGGCTTATGCACAACGGTTAGAGGTGCTATTTGAGGAATAACTTCTACGTAAGCATAAAATCACTTAACAGATTTGCTCCTAAATTATTATAGATGTTAATGGTTTCAGGAAAGTTCTCATTCACCCATTATGATAAAAGTCCTTGGATGGAAAAATAAAGAGACATATTCAAATAAAATTGCTCAAAAGCCACGTAAAAGAAAAAAGCACATAACGTTGTGCCAAGCACTACAGTGTCTTCATTAAACCCACCCACATAACAAGCCTTCGTTAAAAACAGTCCCTGCCAAGTCCTCCACTCTAGCATTGAAGACATATTTTCCTCAGTATTCAAATAACTTCAGTCTAAAGGAACCTCCTAAAAACTGTCAGTATAATAAATGTTATTGAAACTGGAGGGAAAGTATTGAGGACATCTGCCAATAAAAGACAATAAAACCTATGACCATTCAACTCATGTCAACAGGCTCTCCTCTTGGTCCAAAACCTTTCTCCTCTTGTCAAATATCTCCAGCAGTTGTGACTGGTCCAGAGAATGACCTCGTAAAACCAGCCAAGGGAAAGAGTAGCAGACACATGACCTGGCCTTTCCACACCCAACCACCTCATCTCTCCAACAGAATCGGTAGGAATCCAGGCTTCAAGAGAAGCCATCCCTGAGCCTGACAGTATGGTCCTTGAAGGGTGGCACAGGACAAAAGTCTTAATTTGTCCATTTTTATCCTTCTTCATCGCCTCACAAGCCTAAGAGCTGAGTGTCTAGTCAATGGTGCAGAGTCACTGTACAAACTCCCTGTTTTTGGTGTTATTTTTTAAAAAGTGTTTTTTGGTTATTAAAGCATATATCTAGAAAAATGAGAAGTGGTAGCTATGCAGTATGTTTACAGTGGCTTCCTTCTCTCTCAGATTTGAGAAAGCCTCCCTTCCCAAGTGTAAGAGAGTTCTTCCAACAAATTGATACCTCCAGTGCTAAGGGTAGCCTCTTCTCTAAGCTACGGCAACGGGCAGAATAGCTTTCAACGTGTTTCATTACTAAAGTGTGTGGAAAGCATTCCTTTCTCATCCACCTACGAGGACACTGTACTGTCATACAATAAACAAAGAGTCCATGCAGACCAATAAATAACAAGAGGCGGGGGGTGGGCTGGAGATCAACGGTCTAGTCCTAGCGTAGCCACAGCTTTTGAACTGAATGCTTTCAACAAGGATTGCTTAAGGCATCGGCTCTTTACATTGCATGCATTAAGGCTATAATAGTTACTTCTTAGCTTTTTAACACACTGGATGGATAAAGGTGCTTGAAAAAGGATTTTAGCATTCTAAAATAGGATAGAAAATAATTAACGCACATGTTACTTTTAGTATTTTATCCACTTTTTCCTCACTGAAACACACATGTCCTCAACACCCCCAAAGATGACCTAATCTAGCATTTCTTGTACTTCAAAGATGCCATTTTGTAGCCGGGATGTAACTTCGAATTACACAGTATTATATAATGTTATGAACTATTTAAAAACTTTTCCTGAAAGATTCAAACAGGCCATGAACTATATCGGGGGACAAGTCTTATGAGACTGTCAAAGGCTCTTTCATAGATCATTTAGGAAGACTAAAGAAATCCACTCTACCCATGACCGTCTCTGCTCAATTTAAGGTCCCACTAAACATGAAAGAAATCCTTTTTTTCCTACTTTCCAGCCTTGAATTTCTCTCTCTCCACAAGTTCTATCATTGGCAATTTTACTTTTAACTTTTAAAACTTGCTTTCATATTTATTAGTTCATTTTATCTGGGAAGGCTCTTGAGAACCACACATAGAAATGGAATAACAGCTCCATTGTTTCTTTGGGTATGGGCAATAGTCAAGGCCTCACCTCTCTAAAATGTCAAGTGTATGAAAACAATTGATTACGATGTCTGGCAAAGAAGCAGAGCCTGGAGCTGCCATGGTGAGGGGGCCAGGGGCACAGAGAGGAGGGTCTGAGAGGAACGCAAGGGATGAAGACTGATCGCAAAAAGAATAACACTGCTCAGTTCAATTTTCAGAAAGCATTAGGAATTTGTTTCTCAATTCTTAAATGGCATGGGGAAGGAAAAAAAAATACTGGTGTATTTAGGATTGTTTTAACCCAATGTCTCTACACAGGCAAAGAAAGACATATGTCCTTTTTTCATTTTATTTGTTTATCTTTTTTGTATGGTAACCAACATCTGAGAATCCTGTTGACCAGATAAGGTTAGAAGGTTCTCTTCTACCCTGATGCTATTTGGGACCACACTGAGCCAACAAAGCATACGCTGTTAACATCTTTGAGCCTGGCATATATAGGTGAATGAGCTTTCGCAGAAATGTTTCTGTTTACAGCAATGAAATCTAAATCTGGGCCATGAGGATTTAGTATGGATAGGCTATACTACAGATAAAATGGACCACTTATGGGGGAAATTAATTAAACTGAGAATGGCTGCTAAAGGATATTAGTGGGAACTCAAAGCAGAGTGAAAACAGCCTGAAACTACGCTGCTGAGTAAGTGAAAAATGATTTCCTAGTTATCTTCCCAGTTATCTCCATTAACAATTACGTTTGTTTTTTTCCCTGAAATGATTCTTACTGAAAAAAGAATCAACTGACAAGCTCTGTCTCGTAGGTGTGGCGAGAGCTCATCAGGGTAGAATGTCCCTGAGCAGCCCTTTCCCCAGTTGAAAAGTCTGCACTCGAAGAAAACTGAGGCTCTTTAGAGAAATCAGCTACTAAATTTTCTAAAAAAAATTAGAAATGGGTCAAGGAAAACAGATTTTAAAGGAACTGACATTTCATTTTTTGAAAGAGTCTCCATAGCAACCGTCTTTATAAGGCAAAGCTGTTTCGAGTAGGAAAATAATTGCTTACCCTCCACCAAGGAGTGAAAGACACAACGTGGCTCTGACCGTTCTGTGAAAATTGTGATCTTGAGAGACAAGCAGTCAAGGTCATGTACAAAATTGTGTGAAGAAGATGCGGTGACTAACCTCTGTTCTGAAAAGATTCGACACTTTTCTAGGGAGGGAGGGGAAGTGACTCAAAGTCCTGGTGACTTCTGGAACAAAGCCGCCTCCGCTTCTTCCTTTCTAGTGCCTCCCTCAACATCTGGGACATATCTGCCAGCCGTCCTCCCTCTCAACACCCTGCTTGACCCGTTTGCTCCCTATTTATGGGTCACCTCAGATTTTCCATGAATTCTTTAGAACTAACCCAACTGCGTTCTAAAGAATAATGTTGGAATCACCCATTTAAAAATGACTTTTTCCTACTTACATTTCTCCTGTAGTGAATTACTAATCTGTTTATTTTCGGGAAGGATTTCAGGCAAACCATACCAGGTGTTCCCTCTTAACCAGCAAGTTCAGAAGAGGCCCGTGATAATGACAGTTTCCTTTTTTTTTTTTTTGTCCTTTTAGGGCCGCACTCGCATGGCATATAGAGGTTCCCAGGCTAGGGGTTGAATCGGAGCTACAGACGCTGGCCACAGCCGCAGCCACGCCAGATCTGAGCCATGTCTGTGACCTGTACCACAGCTCATGGCAATGCCAGATCCTTAACCCACTGAGCGAGGCCAGGGATCGAACCCACATCCTCATGGATGCTAGTCAGATTCATTTCGACTGAGCCACGACAGGAACTCCAAGTTTCCATTTATTAACTGCTTACCATGTATCAGACACCATAGTCTAAGCTTTTCATATTTTATCTCTTTGAATTCTCAGAATAACAACTTCACGAGGCACGTGTTATTAGTCTCAGTTTTACAGTTGATGAAATGTAGGCACACATTCACAGTCTAATACAGGGGCCTGGTGAACCATGACTCTTGGGTCAAACCC
This sequence comes from Catagonus wagneri, assembly GCA_004024745.2. Lineage (NCBI taxonomy): Eukaryota > Metazoa > Chordata > Mammalia > Artiodactyla > Tayassuidae > Catagonus > Catagonus wagneri. Next base: position 8,597,314 of record PVHT020000077.1, read on the forward strand.
CGCCCCAAAGTTGTCCTAGAACTTCCACACCCCTTCACTGACATAGTGTTGGTGGCTATTGGGCTATAATGTCAGAACTGAACAGTTAGAACTCACACCTTAGGGCCTAGGATGGCCAAAATATTTACTATCTGGCCCTTTATTGGAAAAGTCCACCAACCCCTAGTGTAAAATATGGTTAATTCATTGATAAAAGGGGGAAAAATAAGTAAGAACATTAGAACATTTGGACAGCTTGGAATAAAACTTTTGCTAAGGGAGTTCTCATTATGGCCCAGCGATAACGAACCTGATCAGTATCCCTGGGGACTTGCGTTTGATCCCTGGCCTCGCTCAGTGGGTTAAGGATCTGGCGTTGCTGTGGCTGTGGTGTGGGCAGGCAGCTCTGATTCGACTCCTACCCTGGGAACCTCCATACGCCGCAGGTGCAGCCCTAAAAAAAAAAAGAAAAACTTCTGCAAAAATTTTCTTAGAAAGAAAAATTCTGTATTCATTTATTTCATAGACATCTTACCTTATTTCTTCTCACCTAAGATTTGTCAACTAGCCTCAGAAAAAAACAAGAGCATTCAAGAAAGCCCAGCTGGGTCACTCAAGGTTTCTCTCTCAGTACGGCGAGTTTGGCGAGTTTTGATTAAGTGGTAAAATTTCCAAGGGAAAAAAAAAGATAGACGAAAGAAAGCCTTGACAACCATAATTTCCTGAGGTTTCAAAATTCTTGGCAGTTTCACAGGTATTTCTTCTCAAGTACAAATGACATCATTGTTGAAATTAAACAATTGGCCCGGTTTATTCTACATTTGGTATCACATATTGTTTTGGTTGAGCATCAATAGATTTTTTCTATTATTACTGGGAAGTTAGGTCATAACTATTTTTAGTAGATGGTGTCTGGTTCGATCATTTGTAGGACTCATCACACAAGCGTGCCTTCGATTTTTTTCCCCTAAAGCTGTAAGAATGTATGTATTTGGTGGAGAATGTCCTCATCAGCAAATATGCCACTCTACTCTGAAAACACATTTTAGACTACAAGTCTAAAACAGGAAGCAGGCACTAACAAATGAAGAAGCGGTCTAGTGCCAGCAGCAAAGGGAGTGTAGGGTTAGAATATATCAATATTTTGAAATATTTAAAATACTTAAAATCATTAATTGAGAATGAGCAGTTCTGGCTTTTTTTTCCCCCTTTGCCTTTTTAGGGCCGCACGCGCTGCATATGGAGATTCCCAGGCTAGGGGTCAAATCGGAGCTGGAGCCGCTAGCCGAAGCCACAGCCATAGCAATGCGGGATCCGAGCCAGGTCTGCGACCTACACCACAGCTCACGGCAATGCCAGATCCTTAACCCACTGAGCGAGGCCAGGGATCGAACCTGCAACCTCATGGTTCCTAGTCGGATTCGTTAAACACTGAGCCACGACGGGAACTCCCCAATGTTTATGTTTTTATTAATCATTTTCTCTGATATTCATCATTCTTTTTTCTGTACTCATTGAAATAAAAGGTCAGATATTTTCCATTTAAAATCCATCCATGCAAGAGGTTGTGAGGAAAAACATAATTACGGTCAAAAGCAACTGTTTTCCATCACATAAAACTAGCCGCAGTGAATACTTGGTGTTTATCCTGGTTTTCTATACACTTGTTCATGTTATGTAAGGAGAAAAGTTCATATTTTATAAAGGATATAGTATACAAATGTTATCAGTCATATATTCATTTCTAAATGCATAAAATATTATCTTGATATTTTAAGTACTTGAGATTTTTTGCATGATTCAAATGAAATCTGATATATTGATTTAAAAAAATCTATCTGTAAATCCAAATCAAATTAATTATTGAATTAATTTGAATTAATTATTGGAGTCTGATCTGGTAATTGAGCTGAGCTCAATTTGCAGGGAGTCAAAGAATTTATGCAAACTTGTTTACGATAAAAGTGAACAGAAAGTAAATGCCCGAGGCAAAGCCCAAGGTTTTTCCTTTACCCTTCACCACCTTCCCCCCAAACACAAACCAATACAGAAAACAGCATCGAACGGGCACTGCCAAGCTTGTTTGCACAGGAGAATCACCTGGGGACCTGCCATAAACCCCCCCCCCCACCGCCACCACCACCACGCCTGGCCACAGCCCAGGCCCGTGACACCTCAGACTCTGGAGATGAGACACAGGTATCAGTAGTTTCAGAAACTCCAGACACCAGGAGACAATTGTGATTAAAGTGAAGATAGCCTGATGGGCTCCATCAGTACACACCTGACACACCTATGAGTCAGGAAGCCTCCATCCTCTGCTCCACCCTCTGCCAGGGCCTAAGATCTTTGGGCGGGATTCACTAACACAACATGGACGTACCTACATCATCATTCTTGCTTCTAACACGTAATCGATTCGTTAAATACTAAGAGCATCTTACCACAATGCATGTGGCCCTAAGGCTTTTCTTAAGTTCTGTTTAAGCAGTCACACCCCTTCTGCATCCTAAGGAGACGCCTGGCCTTTTTTTTTTTTTTTGTCTTTTTAGGGCTGCACCCTTGGCACATGGAGTTTCCCAGGCTAGGCGTCAAATCAGAGCTGCAGCCGCCAGCCTACACCACAGCCACAGCAACACCAGATCCGAGCCATGCCTGTGAGCTACACCACAGCTCACGGCAACGCTGGATCCTTAACCCATCGCGCGAGGCCAGGGATCAAACCTGCATCCTCACGGATACTAGTCATATACGTTTCTACTGAGCCACGACGGGAACACCGAGACACCTGGCTTTGCTCTTTATTTTGAGAGCATATTGACCCTGCAGGACAAACTTTAAAAACCAAAGGCTGGCCTTACCTCAACGATGCTTTTTAAATCCTGCACGTAAGTCCTTTCAGTCTCCAGAATCTCCTGCACAACTCTGTCCACATAGAGCAGCTTGGGGCTGGTGACCGAGTCTGCACCCAGTTTGGTGGCCCCATTGGCGTCCACTCTGCGCTGGGCCCGGGGCTGCCTCTCGCCGCCCTCGTCCGTGCCCTGCTGCCCGGCTGCGCTGTCCCTCTGCAGCTCGCTGCTGGAAAACGGCCTGGCTGGCATCAGCTCCAGCTTGATGGCCCCTGCTTCCTTATCCTGGGGAAACAAGCCCAGGTGGCTGTTTGAAACTAAGGTCATCCTGCTGCCAAAAGAACCGTGGCTGTCCCGGGAGGAGGCCGAGGATGAGGTGGAGCCGAAGCTGACCGGGCGGTCGCTGTCCGAGAGCTCCATGGTTTTCAGTTCTTGGGGGTGGGAGTGCCTGCTTGTGGTTTTGGGAGCTGGAACTTCCGTTACAGCTGATGGCACTTCAAGACGCAACTGGTGCGCATCTATAGGCATTAAGAAAGAAAAGAAAAGGAAAAGGAAAAGGACAAGATAAGCAAGGTAGGCAAGTATTTTTTTAAAATTATATCAAACAGAAGGTTTAAAGGATGTTAAAATCTAGCCCCTGGCCCATGGTCAAAAGCAAAAAGGTAGCAGCTTAAGTACAGACAGAAATTCCAAGATACCCGTGGAGCGGTGAGCTGCAAAGTTGGAGTTTCTAAGGCATCATGTGGAAACACATCAGATTCAGAATCCCAAGGGCTAGCCTAGACCTCTTGAACTTCAGTCTGTATTTTACCAAGAGGCCAATGCCACGTGCAGGCACTTTAAAGTGTGAGAAGCACTGCATTCACGCCTCGGAGTGTAAGCACCGGGAGTGACTAACAGAGCAAATCACAGTCCAGATTTACTAAATCAACACTCAGTGCTCAGGACACAAGGAATTTAGAGCTTTAGCAAGAACCACAAGTGATGCTTATGTATTGAAAATGCAGCCTACCTGAATTCTTAGGAAATTTTGAGAAATCACAGTTCTAGATTTTAGGTATTCCATTGTCATTCCACAAAATTTTAAGCTACCAATCTGGAACTAGTACTACTTAACGACACTGACAATTTTACATTTTCCTGGTATACAGCGTTGAAGGAAGTGTCGCACAGACGATAATTTTGTAATGTTGTGTAAGAAAACCCCAAAATATTGAGACCCACGTGCCCTTTAAAACTTATTCTCTCACAGCATTTCTCTAAATCTCTTCTTGCGAGCTGGCAATCCATTTGCGGTATTTACGGAGTTACAGGGTCACAGAGTGTATTTGATGACCTGCTTTCCATGGGAAGAGTTAGATAGCATGGCAAGGAAACCATACAATTAAATAATAAATATAGGAACAGCTTTTTTTTTTTTTCTTAACACGATCCCAGATTTATAGGAGTAAAATGCCTTTCAATAAAGAATGTGATTCATGACAACATTTGCTTCATTTCAAAATCCACCAAGATCCATGTGTATAGGTCTTATTAGAGAAACAGGAAAGTGAAACTTAGGTATGGAAGGTTATAATAAGACAAACGCACTAATAAAAACATCGATGAATGATCCTCTTTGCAAAAGGAACATGAATTTGGTTTGACTCTGTAATAAAGACCATCAAACAGCTGATACCAATATTTCTAAAATATAAAAGAAAACATCAAATCCATATCCTTCAATATCCAGACTTTTTATGGCTTATACCCATGGCAGTACTAGTGTAAATTATAATGCAAATATTAAAAGTATGAATATAAAATAAAAGAACTAATTTGGGTCAACAAGAAGGAATGGTCAGAAACACGCAGGAAATGAGTAAACTACCAGCATAACCACTACTGCATGGTATATTTGCCACAACTTTTTAAAGCTTTTGTAATATTCTTCTGGCTTTTTCTGTAACAACTTTATGGCCTATAAAACATGGATTGGTTATAGCAGTTAAAATGTGATGACGGAGTTCCGTCGTGGCGCAGGGGAAATGAATCCGACTAGGAACCATGAGGTTGCGGGTTGGATCCCTGGCCTCGCTCATTGGGTTAAGGATCCGGCGTTGCCATGAGCTGTGGTGTAGCTCGCAGATGCTGCGTTGCTGTGGCTGTGGTGTAGGCCGGCAGCTGTAGCTCCGATTGGACTCCTAGCCTGGGAACCTCCATATGCCGCTGGTGCGACCCGAAAAAGCGAAAAAAAAAAATGTACTTGTGATGAAAATCATGATCAAACCTGAGTGTTGGAAAAACCTAAGAAGCAGCCATTTTGGCATGTTTGCAGAAAAAGATACCTACCCATGTTTGGGATTGGTGTTAAGAAAGTCCTGAGCAGGAATTCTGACTGTGGCTCGGAGGGTTAAGAACCTGACATAGTGTCCGTGAGGATGTGGGTTCGATCCCTGGCCTCGCTCAGTGGGTTAAGGATTGCCGCAAGCTCTGGCATAGGTTGCAGATGCGGATCGGATCCCACGTTGGCTGTGGTGGAGGCAGGCAGCTGAGGCTCCTATTCGATCCTTAGCCTGGGAACTTCCATATGCTGCAGATGCATCCGTAAAAAGAGAAAAGGAAAAGAAAAACAAAGTCCCAGGCAGTTCATAGTAGATGCAGACACACCGGGATTTCTTTCAATTGGCATCCATCATAACCATAACCATGAGGCTGATCTTCCTTTTGGGAATGGGTATAAACTTGGGAAGTATACAAGGATTCTTTAAGGTCCCACAGGCCAGTGAGGCTGAGTTAGGACCAAATGTAAGTTGTCTGTATGACTCTATGAAAGTCAGAGCATCTGGAAAGGTCTGGATCAACCTACTCCTTCTTGATTTGGATACACTGTTCTCCGGGACAACTTTTTCTAATTTTCAGACTAGATACACATCAACCTTCTCTCTCCAGTAGAGAAAAAAGCATATTGGATAGTTATATAACTCTTGGCAAATATTCACTATCAGGACAGTGAAAAACAGACAGACCAGAGAGACTCCTTCCTTTATGCACTTTCACTCCAAGTCACCCAGTCAATACGGGGACCAAGGGATGAAAGAGGAAAAAAGACTTGCCAGATGTTTTAGAGGAGTCCACGCTGGGCTGCGAGAGCTGGCAGCGCCTTTACACTTTCAAAGGCAGGAGAAAGTGGGCTGTGGAACTTGGTTCAACCGGGATCTTTTCATGGTTGAATCTTACGTAGCAACGTGATTTGGGTCCTGGCCCAAGGAAGGCTCTGTGTGTTCCCATACCGAGCCATGCACTCTAGGCCGCTGGACTAGCTCCTCAAACTGCCCAGCAGGTACGTTAGAAAATAGAATATTTGAGATTTTTGGTGTCTCTGGTATTTAGCCAAGCTTACTGTCCTAAATTAAACACCTTCCAAAATTACTGATGATAGAACGAAACATTTAAAGCTAGGTCATATAATGGTATATAATACGAGACTGCATTTGCTAACGGATAACATTTTTTATGTTGATTCATTGCTTAGAAGTTAATTATAGTTTTCTCACATAAGGAAATGTACCTCATAAATACTGTCTAGTCTTGTTCTCACCTCCCTCAAAATAATTTGAGATTTCCACCCTGTCTGGACTATTCTTCCTAATGTAATTCGTCAATTATTAATATTTATCTCTAGAACTGTCTTGTTCAACACAGTGGCCAATTAACACATATGCCAACTTTCAAAGATGTAGTATGAAACAAAAAGTATAAAATACTTCTTTAGTAATTTTTACATTAATTGCATATGAAATCATATCTTGGAACAGTGGGTTAAAGGAAAGATCTTAAAATTAATTTCACTGGTTCCATCTTACTTTTTAAAATGAATAGCAAGAAGCTCCAACTGTAATGCACGGGGAACTATATCTAATTACATGTGACAAATCCATATATGTACATGTAATCGGGTCACCACATGGTGCAGTTGGAAAATCTGACAGAAATCTGTAAACCAGCTATAATGCAAAAAAAAAAAAAATAAAATAAAATAAAATGTAAAATGTAGCTACTAGAAAATTACAAAATATATTCATGGTGGAATTCCCATTGTGGCTCAGTGGGTTAAGAACCTGACTAGTAACCATGAGGATACGGGTTTGATCCCTGGCCTCACTCAGTGGGTTAAGGATCTGGCGTTGCTGTGAGCTGTGGTGTAGGTTGCAGACGCGGCTCGGATCCCACATTCCTGTGGCTGCGGAGTAGTCCAGTGGCTGTAGCTCTGATTCGACCCCTAGCCTGGGAACGTCCCTATGCTGTGGGTTCAGCCTTAAACAAACCAAAACAACAACGAAATATATACATGGCTTGCCCTGTATTTTAGTTGGACAATGCTGATCTAGAATTATCTAGATTATCTAGAATTTAGTTACTGCCCTCTCAAGTCTTTCCCCAATAATCATGAATAGTGTTTAAAATTTGAACTTTATTTATTTATTCATTTATTTATTTTTTGCTTTTTAGGGCCGAACTTACAGCATATGGAAGTTCCCACGCTTGGGATTTAATCAGAGCTACAGCTGCCAGCCTGCGCCACAGCCACAGCAACACCAGATCCGAGCCACATCTGTGACTTACACCACAGCTCACAGCAACGCCGGACCCTTAACCCACTAAGCGAGGCCTGGGATCGAACCCTTGTCCTCATGGATACTAGTCAGGTTCATTAACCGCTGAGCCACGATGGGAACTCCTGAAGTTTATGTATTTTTTTTACTCCTTTTATTAACATACAATACTGTTATGAGTTAGCAAAAGTAGAACTGGCAGACAAGCGCTGTGCACTGGATATTGGGGTAGCTGATTATCGATGATAAACTGAAACATCCAGAGAGAAAAGTGTAGCGCAGGAAAGCTGTATCCTCTGCCTTGCGTGAAAGATATTGGTGGGCTGTGTTAACATTTGGGTAATTGGCTGCTTTGCTTTCCTTCTCAAAACCTCTCTTTCTCACCAAATCTCAAACGCAGGACTAGTAACACAGCAACTTCTGAGAACTGGGGAAACTTTGCTGACGGCCCGTGTCAGTGGAACTTTTGACCATGAATACCCTAAAATAAGGTTTCCCAGCCTTGAAACTCTTGGTCCATCCGACCCTCGGTAAACCTGGAGGTGGTGGTGGAAGAGGATGGAGACGGGCCTTTTTTTTTCTTTCTTTTTTGGGTCGCACCTGCAGCATATGGACATTTGCGGGCTGGGGATAGAATCTAAGCTGCATCTGCAAACTACACGGCAGCAACACCGGATTCTTAACCCACTGCACCTTAGCTGGGGATTGAACTGGCAAGGCCACAGAAATAAGTCAGATCAGGAACCCACTGTGCCAGAGCGGGAACTCCAGAAGGGCCTTGACTCTTACCACGAGGAGCGCTGTTAGCCTAAAAGCCATCGAAATGAAAATAGTCCCTCTTGTGTCAACCTCAATAAAAAAACAAGACTGCCGGACAGCTCCCAGGTAGGAAACTTCCACACATTTTACTTCAGGGCAAATGCCCCTCTCTAAGTTTTTTTCTAGGCGAAAGAGCTTGAATTCCTTGGCTTTCCTTTGCTCTTCCAACTTCATTATTTTAATTGCCCTCCTTTGGAATGTCACTGCCAGAATCAAAAGCAGCACTTCTGGGCTCTAACTTGCCTCTGAGGCTGATTTAGGGGTAAAGTAGAACTGTCCTTGGCAAGTAAAGCCCAGGCTTCTCTGACCGTGTTTGCAGGTTGAAGGGGGGACTGATGGGGCCACAGCTGAGCACCCCTGGCCTGGGCACCCCCCACCCCGCCCCCAGGAGAGCTTTACAAGGCAAAGCACCACTCTATGCACAGCCAAGGAGAAGGAGGGATCAGGACTTCCAAGTTCTCCTCATTACCATTCTCGACTTCCAATACCCGGTCTGAGTTCTTTGGCAGGACAGTCATGGCCAGCCTGAGAACGTGTAGTGCTTGCGACCAACGAATAACAAAACTTATGTAGAAATAAACCCTGCCTGTGAAGAGGAGGCAACACGAAGACTAAAGTATAAGGAAGAAGTTTGTTCTCTCAGCCAACAAAGTTCATTTAATACAGAGCCAGTCTCTGGTAGGGCCCCAGCGTTGTCAGCTGACTTTGTGATTCAAAAAACAAACACACTTTTTTAAGAATCAAGGGATTAAAAAACACACATTTATATCTTTCAAACACAACACCAAGTATTTGAGGACTCCTCCTCTACACATCCCCGTGAAGGGCTCAACAGATGGAAGCCACCAGATATCAACATAAATTTCTGCCTCTTGGTTTTCTATACTACCGATATGATTCCGCATTAACAGCAGTGCCAGGACAATGACATATTCTTTGATGCTCAGGGTGTTCAATCCAGGGAAGACGACTTTCACCTCTTATTGGTAGCTGTTTAATAATGAAGAAGGAAAAAAAACCTTACTATGTTAATTTCTTAGTTTTGCTCAATGTACTCTAGTAAGACAAGATGTTAATGCTGGGGGGAGCTGGATGGAGGGTGTACAGGAACTTTGCAGGTTTTTTTTTGTAAACTGAAACACTTTCCAAAATAAGTAATTTTTAAAATCTTATTAGCACTGAAGAATCAGTAAAGCAAAAACTTTGACCAGAAGGAGTTCCCACTTGTGCATTGGGTTAAGAATCCAACTGCAGTGGCTCAGGTCCCTGCAGAGGCTCAGGGTCAATCCCTGGCCGGGAACAGTGGGTTAAAGGATCTGCTGTTGCTGCAGCTGCAGCAAATAACAAAAAACAAAATTTGGACAAGAAGATCAAGGATGGGAAAAGATGCTTTGCAAAAATTCTCTTGTTCAGAAGAGGTACGAGGCTAAAAGGGGATCAAAGATTTCTTCAGATGTAAAGTTTGATACTAAATATTCAGATAGTTAACGAACTGACCCCTATGCTAGTCAATGGAAACTAAGAGGCACAATGGCTATGCAGCTGAGTAGCGACCGAATTAACGCAGGTAACTTAGTCGCTAAATTGCCTTTGCTAAGCGGTGACCCCAGAATGTCTACATTTGAGGGCACAGACATGTCAGTTCGGTTAAAGGAGGACCTACAGGAACTCCTTTAAGGCTTTCTATGCAAATGCAGCTGTTTCTATTTTTGCTATCTGCTTTTTGGAGGTGATTTAGCTTGGGAGGTGAAGGCAATTACTAGGTGGGGTTAAAGCTACACTATGGGCTGTTATCATTTTCAGAGGGACTGGTAGTTGTCCACCAAAATGCAATCCCCCTTATTTTTTAAGAAACAGAGTTTCATCAGAACACACTTCTCAGCCTTCTTGCCAGCATATATGGCGTCGTGGTCAAGTTCTCACCAGTGGAAAAGACACATGTCCCCGGGGGGGGGGCTTTTCTTTTTTTGCTGCCCCCATGGGGTGCAGAAGTTCCTGGGCTAGGGACTGAACCCTTGCCATAGCAGTGACAACGCCAGATCCTTAAATCATTGTACCGGCAGCGAACTCCATAGAGGTCCATTTCTCAAGCATCATTGTTCCTTCACTTTCTTCCCCGTTCCCACTGGAACCCAGATATGGCGGGAAGCTTGCGTGAACCATGAACATGACACCAAGGCCCTAGAGTATGAGCCTGAGGACAGGAGAACCTTGCAATAACTGGGTCTGGATGTGCTCTGAACCAGCACATAAAAAAGTCTGGTTAGCCTGAAGCTGATGTGTTGGAGAAACCACGGGGGCAAACGTCCACATCGATACGCAGACAGATGCTGAAGGGACTTCAGCTGATCTGGCCCTGAGTGTTTCCAGTCCAGGCACTAGACGTGTGAGAGAGGAACTTTGAGATGGTCCCAGCCCTGCCACGTCTGACTGCAAGGTCGTGAGACCCTGAGCCAGAACCACCTGGCAGAGCCTCTCTTGAACTCCTGACTCATAGAAGCCTTGAGAGATTCGAAATGATCGTGGCTGTTCCAAACCACTAGGTTCAGGAGTGATTTGTTATGCAGCAAGAGATAACCTGAACAAGCTCTATTATAGCAGACGAGGCTTACCATAACACGCCAGTGCTCTCACTCTGTATCAAAATTATCCTAAGAAAACAACGCCCCCCCAACACGCACAAAGCCTCAAAGTTCATTCACATGTGTCATTACTTTTAGAACATTTTATAGATGGAAGAAAAGATAAACAGAGAAGTTGGATTACATCAGGCTTACAGTTGAACTGTGAACCAGAGTCTGGTTTCTGACTGCTAGTCCCTTATTTCTTATACATGGATTAGATTCACAGAACAGGGCAGGAAAGGAGCTTAGAGATCAGGAAATGAAGCACTAAACAGAGGCAACTTGTACAAAACGCAGGGTACCAGCGTACCAATAGTGTGTGTGTATGGAGGAATGCATATGTGCCCAACTGTATCTACAGAAAGAGCGCAGAGCACCAGCCAGAAAGCAAGTTCTGACGTAGCAGTCTCTCATTTAGAGAATCTGCATTTCTGCCCTGGCTTTGTACCATGGAGATTTGTATTGCCATCTTTGGGATTCTGGTTTCCTCATGTGTAAGTGAGGCAGTTGGACTAGATGACATCCCCCTGTCCCCTCCAACTTTGAAATAAATGCCGAGTCCCTGGACTCCACACCCCCCTCACCCATTCCTAGGTAGAATCACAGCATCAGAGGTAACCACAAAATAAGAATTTTCTTCTGCATCCTATGAATGCCAGGTTGTGGATGATGAAATATACATCGTTGACTTTGCCCAAGGCTAAAACCCCTCTATTTTTAATTTAGATTAAATAATCATCCATGCCCTGGCTTCCTTCCTGTTTGTGTAGAAATATCGGTCGCAAGGCAGGAACTAAACCATGCTAGCTGTATACACAGGTTCCAACTGCATGAAACGCATTCAGTTCCAAAAACATCTCTGCGCACTTGAGAGAGAGGATTAGGCTAAATAACATTTCTTAAAGAAAAAGGAGGAGGGAGAAGAGGAGAAACCCAAGTAGCTAACAATAGCACTCTGAGAAAATAAACCAACCTTAAAGCACACTAAACATTTTCTCAGAGAAAAAGGAGGAAGAGAATTCCAAGTGTCTAACAATAGAGGTCTGAGTGAATAAATCCATCCAGAAACTACAATAAGAACTATTAAATGTCATGTCCTTTCAAATCCTTAAGGGTGCGGAAAATGGTCAGAATCTACAGTTGGGTAAAATGAGTGGTTTGTAAAACACAGGTACAATATGAGCCCTGTTTTGAATTTAAAAGACCATTTATTATCCACATTAGAAGAAGACTGAAAGCATGTAGAATAAAATATTGACACTGGTTCTACCAACTAGGAGAATGGATGACTTTTCCTTTGATATTTATCTGTAACTATCACTTTTCCTCCATAAGTGTATCACTTTTATAATCTGAAAAAATCGCTTAAAGAAATTAAAATCACAACCTCCGTTGGTAACAAATACTTAAATATTTTAAATTAATTGACTTTTATGTTCCATATGACTAATGAAAAGGAATGTCAAATGCATGTATTTTCTCTCAAAATACAGTAGTATCGCTAAATTAAAATAATTAAAAAAATAAAATAAAATTCTGATGTGCATGGCACGGAATACAATCCACGCCTTTTTCTCCCAAATTACTCCTCCAAACAAAAGGATTTCTGACCAATAAACACTCAAAGTGGAAATGGCATTTACTTAGCCAACTTTGGTTACCACCAGACTCAGACTAAATTTCGTCCCTACAGCTGCTAAGCATAAAATTTGCAAACATTTATTTTGCTTCCCCCAGCTTAACCTGCAGGACCCTCATAAAGAAAGCACATTAAAATACTCAGCAGCCGCTGCACGCCAGTTTAGGATTTTAGTTTCCTCCCCAGAGTCAACACCAGCTCTGCAGAGTATGTCAACCTGACTTAGGGGGAAGAGCGATTCCAAACCCACACAAGGCAAAACCCACTGAAGACAGACTGCAGTTCAGAGGGAGGGGGAAAGAAAAATCACCTTCCAGACTATTCCCGCTGTTGGAGAACTCTTTTCAGGACGTCGCATTTAAAACAGAACAGTTGTCATAGATCCAAGCATGCTGCAGCAGGAAAACCCCTGCGACAGTTTCTGCCCCGCAGTGGAGGGTTCAGGCCGCTCCGGGGGGAAGGGCCGAGGGTGTGGGGCATGGGCTCCAGGCACAGCCACAGCCACGTACCTGCGCTCTCCCCAGCCTGAGCCACATCGTCTGCCTTCAGCTGATGCGGTGACCTCACTGGGCGCTCAGTCAGGTCAAACAAGAAGCCCTTACTAGTCTGTGCAGCTCCTTCCGTAGAAATATTGCATGAGTCAGCTTTTATCTCTCAAAACCCCAACACACAAAGGCTCTACCAAAACCTGATTGGCAACTTTCTCACTGCCTTTTTCCCCCTGGTGTGCAGACCACAGACTTCAGCATCACTAAGAGCCTTAAATGAAACATGACATCATTCAATGGAGAAACAGGACAATAGACACCACTGTGGGTAACTTGAAAATGCACACTTCGCTGAGCAACACCCAGCCACTGCTATTCTTTTGTGAACATCAAATACAACCCACACTTGCCCACAGCTGCCTGGGCTTTACCTTCCTGGCTCCGGCCACTGTTCTCATTAAACTCGAGAAAAAAGCAGCAAGATCTGGGAGCTCTGATATTTGCGTGTCCTCCCCCTCCCCCATATAAGGTTATTTCAAAGGCAAGAGACAAATCTTCTACATAAGTTTTCAAGTGAAGTTTGGGGCTGGGGGAGGGGCAGAGAATAATAGTTGAAGCAAGTTAGAATCTTTGGTTTCCCTTTAGGAGACACTGAATACAGTTTTAAGTAAGGAAAGTCAAATAAGAATGCGTTTAAGCTCAGTATTTTAAAAAAACAGTATTGAAAAGTCTATCCAAAGACAAATACCTAAAATGTAAACTTACAGGCATTTCTTAGAAAAACAGTTTGGTTCTGTGGTTTTATATTCATAAACACTAAGTAGTAAAGTCAGAATGATCTAACTCCCACACTTTGCTAAGAGAGACCTCCAAATTATTTGGGGTTTCTATTTCCCTAAGACCACCTGTCCTTCTTAAAATGCTATCTCCATTTTTATATAAAGATTCAAAAGGTTCATATTTGAGAAAGATACCGAGTTCTTTAGATGAAGGTCTCAGGAATACAAAAATGTTACTGAAAATTGATACTACGGCACCGTGGAGCTAAAATGCCAAGTATGGATTAGGCCCAACTATAGACATCGGAAACTCAACTATTTTAAGGATTAAAATCCTTTAAATAGAACTCCCATTTCAAGCCTTCATTTGTGGTTATGGAAAACGACATTAGCTGATCATCTTTAACAGAGTTACTTCTATCACGCCTATTAAGTGATTTTAAACTAACAGCATAATAGGATAATTTGTTTTAATGCCTATTTCCTTTTCAGTAAGGCTGAACATAAACAGGGCTACTTCAGTGAGCCATTTTGATGGAGACTTCTCTGTCAGTTCAGAAGTCTTGTTGGAAGTCTCCCCACAAAACTCACCAGGCTGGATGGAAATCGCTAAATCACAGACGCTGAAAAGGTCATTTGAGAGGAAGCGTGCGCCCTGGGTTGTGGGGACTCTCTTAATCCTCTGTTCTGGCCTCTGCAGCAAGCTCTCCGGCCCCCTGAAATGATGTCCCCGACACCGGTGTCCGAGTCCTCCGTTTCTGCTAAGAGTCAGCTTAGAAGCTGCACCATTAAAAGAAGCACAATCTCATCTTCCTCAGCTACTCCAGCGCTCTTGCCATTTGTTAAATGGCTGTTTATTACACCGAGAGTCACATGGTCTTATATTTAATTATTTTCTAATCATCTCTCTGCTACCCTGGATCATCAGCTTGGGGAGCAGGGAACCGTCCTATACTGTAGATTTGATATTCCTGTGGAAAGTACACAAAGGTCTCAGTTCTGGGATAGGCTTTGTAGAAGAGGCCCCTTCTTAGCTTCTTGACTCATTTGCTTTCTGGGCATATCCTCAGGTCACGAGTGAATGCCTCCAACTTCCAATAAAGTATTATTGTACTTGAATTTTTTTTTTTTTTTGCCAAAACCCATATTTTTTAAAAGTCCTTTTTGAGAGATGTTTTGCATATTATGAGTGAACAAAAAACAGCAAAACTACTTTGAGTGTAGATGCTGGACAGTCTGTAACTTCAGCCTTGGACAAGTGACTTGGCTTGAAGGGCAGCTCGGAGCTGGCAACCCAGTCTATATACACCCCACGAGTCAGTCATTTGTTCACCTGTGATTTCTGCTTTAGCAAAAATCACCAACTTGTATGAATAAAGACCTTCCAATCACTTACGATGAACTGAAACCACCCAATTTGCATCCATAGACATGGAGGGTTCATAGTATTCTGAATCTAATTTTAAAATTTTTAAGCTTTTGCAGAACCTGGAACACACACACACACACACACACTTTTTACCGTTGTATTTATCCTAGTACAAGTACGGTTGGTCCTCTGTATCTGCAGTTTCCACATTCATAGATTCAACACACTGCAGATGGAAAATATCCCTAAAAAAAAAAATGTCCAGAAAGTTCCAAAAATCAAAACTTGAATGCGCCACACACTGCATTGCATTTCTGTTGCATTTACAAATATTCACATGGTCTTTACATTGTATTAGGTATTACACATAATCTGGAGATGATTTAAAGTGCACAGGAAGATATACGTAGGTTATTTGCAGGTAGGCTATTTTATACAAGAGACTTGAGCATCAGGTGGATTTTGTGGCTGAAAGAACTAACAGACGAGCGGTACAGGGGACCCAGGAGGGACAACACAGACACGGAAGAGCAGAGAGGAAAGAAAAGGGAGGGGAAAATTACATTTCTTGAGCAACATTCAAGGTTCTTTCCCACCGGAGAGCAGAGGCGCCTTCTGTGTTTCGGGGTTTTCCTTGGGCCTCTGTGGGTCCCACCTCAGCTCGGCGGTGGCCTCACTCCCAGGCCTTCCCATCCTGTCCCACACACGGGTTACACTGGGCTATCAGCAGGGGTCTTTTTGCATGCTTTTTTTTGTCTTTCCTTTTTAGGGCCGCACCTGCGGAATACGGAAGTTCCCAGGCTAGGGGTCGAGTTGGAGCTGCGGCTGCCGGCCTACACCACAGCCATAGCGATGCCAGATCTGAGCCACGTCGTCTGTGACCTACCCCGCAACTCATGGCAACGCCGAGTCCTTAACCCACCGAGTGGGGCCGGGGATCAGACCTGTGCCCTCATGAATTCCTTACCACTGAGCCACGATGGGAACTGCCTTTAGCAGGTTTTGTAGGTGCCCCACTGCCACTGGACTTCTGTGCATACAACGCAATCAATCCCGAGACACATAAAGGGCACAGAGACTAGAGCACCCTTGCTGCTTCTGGCTGCATAATTTGTCAGTATTAACAGGAGGTTAAGAAGCTTGTTTTTGCTCAGCAAAATCCCTTTTTTAAAAGATGGCAAGCTGGGCCACAGATCCATGCACATTTATGCCTCCTCTTTCAGTGGGAAAACTACTTTCCCTGAAATGCAGCTCTTGCAAATATCCTCGCCACACCTGTTACACGATCAAAAAGCACGGGAGCTCTGCACAGTATCCTTGCGGGGAGTGTGGACCCAAGGGGAGAAGAACAGCTCCCAAAGGATGTGTCTGCAGCCAGCGGGACACAAACCAGTCAGGGAGCCCTGTGGCTGGAGGAAGACCAGAAAAATCCCAACATCGGAAGACATCCCTTTCCAGAAATCTGCCATAGAGCCTGCAGATCCACGATGAGAAATAACTCTTTTCGGTTTAAGGTAAAAGTTCTCAGTTAAAACTCTAACACCCCCTGGGGAGGATAATGGAGTCATTGCCACAGTGGTGTCATCAGCCTGTGCATTCTTCCGGGAAACACATGGGTCTTTTAGGAAGGAGGCCAGAATTGGGTTGTCTAGTGGGGCTGGGAGGCTGGAGGCAGGAAGCACAGATAACACAGAGCTCTGGGGGCTTAACAAGGTCTGACCTAATGGAGCGACTGTGCTGACTTTGCAGCCAGGCGACAGCTCCGAGAAGCTGGGCAGTGAAGGATGAAAAAGCAGCCTGGAGAAAGGAAGGAGGGCAAAGGCGTGTGGACACTTTTCAGATCCCAAGAAAGATTTTGTCTCGTAGAATCAATATTGTGAAAGGCAGATTCAGACAACAATCTTGCATTTTCAGATACAAAGGTGATGGAAGTTATAAGGGGTATTTCAAGTCACAGCTAATATTTTATGTACGCAGCAGAAATATCGAGGAAGGGAGAACCTGTTAATTTTGTGATTTAGGATATTGTCAACGTGA
The DNA here is from genome assembly GCA_004024745.2 of Catagonus wagneri. Classification (NCBI taxonomy): domain Eukaryota; kingdom Metazoa; phylum Chordata; class Mammalia; order Artiodactyla; family Tayassuidae; genus Catagonus; species Catagonus wagneri. The sequence goes on from PVHT020000077.1 coordinate 8,614,492, forward strand.
CACATTTCCCAAGACAAACGGTAAAACCATGTCTTTTCTAATGCACAAGCCACTGACAGAACACTCTTATTTTTATTTTTTTGGCTGCTCCATGGCACATGGAGTTCTGGGGCCAGGGATCGAATCCGAGAAGCAGCTGCGACCTATGATGCAGTTGTGGCATCACCAGGTCCTTAACCCACTTCTCCGGGCCAGGGATTGAACCCATGCCCCCACAAAGACAATGCCGGATCATTAACCTGCTGCAGCACAGTGGGAACTCCAAAATACTCTTAATTTTTTTTTTTTTTTTTTTGCTTTTTAGGGCCATGCCCGCGGCATATGGAGGTTCCCAGGCTAGGGGTCGTATCGGAGTCACAGCTGCCGGATTACACCACAGCCACAGCAACGCGGGATCTGAGCCGCATCTGTGACCCACACCACAGCTCACAGCAACGCCAGATCCTTAACCCACTGAGCAAGGCCAGGGATCGAACCCGCAACCTCATGGTTCCTAGTCGGATTTGTTAACCACTGTGCCACGACGGGAATGCCAACACTCTTAATTTTTTTTCAGTCTATTAGAATTTTTTCTTTGAAAGAAAAAGCCATGAGTGGCTTTACATTTACATTTTCTGAGTGCATGTCACAGGATAAATGTGCAAACATTAAAGTTGGTTGCATGGCAAGATGTGTCACCCGTTCGCACTGGTGTGCCTTAGGAGGACACAGTGACCTTCCTCTAGAAAAAGAGATGACACGTACTAACACCCTTTGGCAATGCAGTCTTTTGTTTATTAAAAATCTACTTGCACTCTTCCAGACTGCTCTCAACTCAGAAAAATGTCACCAGCTACAAACTCTGCCTGACTGTTGTTATACAAACCAAACTATATACTTGTGAAACACACAAAAGAGCTAATCTGTTTTTTTTTCTTTCTAAAGGATTATTTTCAAAGTGAAATCATTTTCACAATAAGTGACTTTGTCTTCACAAATTTAAATAGTGTTTACTGTTGTAGCTTAAGGCAGATACAAGCCCTTAAGTCTAGGAGATATTAAATGAAAGTAATTTTTGTTAGTCCGGGAGTATTGAATCTAACAAGGGAAACCAAACTACAAATAATCGGTAGTTACCAGTACGCAAGTTAGCCAACGGAAAATATAATTCTTCATTTCCCTTTGCACGAAGTGTCGATAATTGAGGCATAAAGATAAGAATTCGGAAAACAAAACCACAAAGCTCATTATTTATGAGTCCTTTTCTCAGCTCACCCTTACCTTGCCAAGTAAGTCACGAATTAACTTCTACATCATCTCCCAGTCTGCCATGAAAACCAAACGAGCTGGCCTGGAAAGGCACACAGCCTTAGGACTAAAATCGTACTGTTTGGGGAGTTCTTCCATGGGCTCACTTCTCTGTCTCTGTGATAATCATTAGCTCTGTTTTCCACTCTGTTCTTTTACTCAGATATTTTGGTCTTTATGGCCCCGAGACGATGAAATCAAGCCTCAGTTATTTCTGAACTGAACAATTTTTAGATATCAAGCAAGCAATATGTTACAAATAGTCCCTTGCTTTCAATCCTAGATCAGTCCCATCTTTTAAGGACACCAGGAGAGGACTCGCTGTGCTAAAGCACAATGAACTAATTATCCTTCTAAGAATGCAGTCTGTTTCCAGACATATTTTCCTCCAGGAGATAACACACATCTAATCCATTCATAACTAAAGGCATTCAACATAATCTATACTTTTGAAAACACTCTTTAAAAAATGTACTTGAACTTGTAGAAGGGGCTTGGATACTCCTTTGAAATCCTGCAGCAGTGTTTTCCAAAATAGCAATTAAAACGAGAATCTTCTCATGGTCTCAGAGTGACAGCCATGAAGGTTCCTAACCCTTACGTGAGCTTGCAAAACCATTTCACATCCTGGAAGAGGGGAGACCCAGCCCCCTTGGCCAGTCTTTCCCCTACAGCTCCAAGGGGATGGAGTGATGAGAGGGCTCAGCTTTACATCTCTAGCTGTGTCCCCACCCTGGAGAATCAAAGATGGTGGGTTCGAAGAGGCAATTATCAAAAGTAGAAGAGGAGTTTCCTATGGCTCAGTGGGTTAAGTAACCGCTGTGCTGTGGGTTCGATCCCCGGCCCAGGAACTTCCGCCTGCCTCGGGTACAGCTGCCTCCAAAAAGTAGCAGAAGTGAGAAGGAAAGCTTGTGTTGGACAAGCCTCCCAGAGCAGCTATGAATCAGCCTCTGCGTTGTTCTGAATCTGCCTTCCAGCAACCGCCGTCCTTTAGAATCACTGCTTTGGTCTTCTTCCCCCGATCTCAAGGCTACCTTCAGCATCAGTGGCGGACAGCTGAACCTCTAGATATCTGACCTGAGAGCAAACGGCTTCAACCTGAGGGAGGCTATTTTCTAGAACTGAAGTGGGGGTGTTTAGAGCTTCTTCTATTCTTTTGGCCTCCTGACCCAATTCGCAAGGCCAACCCCACTCAAGTAGAAATTTGTAAAAGGCCAAATACAGATCCCACTCCATGAAAGTAGAAGGTATTTCCTCTCTAAAGGAGCTGAGATGACATTACTTTCTAGGTTTTTTTTTTCTTTTTTAAACCAAAGGAAGCAATGAGGATCCCAGCTTAGTTATGATATTAGAACAGTCCTAACCACCCATCGCCCCTTGTCCTGGTCTTTGCGTTTTAGCAGGTTGTTGCACACACAGCCCAACCTGCTGACCATCTTCCTTCGCGCCTTCTCTCTACTTTTTTTTTTTTTGTCTTTTTGCCTTTTATCTAGAGCTGCACCCGCGGCATATGGAGGTTCCCAGGCTAGGGGTCTAACAGGAGCTATAGCTGCTGGTCTTCACCACGGCCACAGCAACGCGGGATCCGAGCTGCGTCTGCAACCTACACCACAGCT
>PVHT020000077.1:8618394-8677776 GCA_004024745.2 Catagonus wagneri
AGCTCACGGCAACGCCGGATCCTTAACCCACTGAGCAAGGCCAGGGATCGAACCCTCAAACTAATGGTTCTTAGTCGGATTTGTTGTCCACTGAGCCACGAAGGGAACTCCCACCTTCTCTCTACTTTAACTGAGTGTCTGCTGCTGACTCAACCTCGCTAACCCGGTGCCTAGTTCAAGCCGGGTTCCGAGCTGGGCTCAGTGAATGGATGTGCCTTTGCCTTCTGGAAGCTCCTCTCTGGACGGGGCCACACAAACACTGGATAAAGGATGACCAGCATGATGAAGGTCCGGAAACAACAGCTCAGACGTAACGAAAACTGTATCCATTAACAACTGTTCTATTTTCCTAAACTGTCTCTCCCCTTATTTTCAACGTGCCCTTCAAATAATGTGGGAAGCGGACAGTAATGTCATACTGACAGTAAAATCAAGCCCACTGAGGCCGCCCTCACCTACGTTTCCCTCCCAGTCTCAGAGAGCCAGCTTCGCTGCACTCATCTTTCATCTTATATTTAATCACTCGGTATCCAAGCTGGGAGCCAAACTTGCTGCGAGTTTCTGTGCGTCTAAACACTTGCCTAATTCCCCGTTCCCAGTTCAGAGGTACAAGAAGGAACTTGTTTATGTGAACAGAACAAAGCAAAGGAAACAAGGCTCTCTGTCAGGCTACAGGGTTAATCTTAATCAGGCCAAGAAACAAGTGTCATCAAATTCATTTTGGTTTACCCTGAATAAAAATTTGCAAATCCTCTACGTGTATACAAAAGAAAAAAAGGAAGGAGAAAAAGTTGAGCTATTCACACGAGCTGCACGAGAGAGGCTACGGTGACCTAGTCGCTGCCTTCTCTTTAAGGAACATGTAGTATTTATGCAATTGAAGTGGAAGAAATAAAATAAAGAAAAGAAAAAATGTATGGAGTTGCGTGGTGGCCTAGCAGCTAAGGATCTGGCATTGTCACTGCTGTGGCTTCTGATGTTGGTGTGGCCAAGGCTGGATCCCCAGTCTGGGAACCTCCACGTGCCTTGGGCGGGGCCAAAAAAATTGATGTGAAGGTGATCCCCAGACCCCTGAGCCCCGGCCCTGTGCACGCCCCTGCTCCCCGCTGGGGGGCTTCCAGCTGCGTTTGGCTAAAGGCAGACAGCAGTGTTATGAGGCGGGAGGAGAGGAAAACAGGGCGTTTTCTGCCTGTGCCCCTGGCTGGCGCAGCCTCCGGGGTTTAGCTGGGGCTGCATCCGAGGCTGCCCGGCCTCCATAGCGGTCCCAGCTCTGATTCGGCTCTCCTGATTCTCCGTTGTCCCCTCAGCCCCGGGGGCGAGTGGGGGGTCCCCGTGGGTTGTCCTGGGGGACGGTGGTCAAGGCTTCCTGCTCGGGCTGCATTCTCTGGGCGCCGCACATTCCTTGCCAGCTCCCAGGCTCCCGGAGCACAGCACCTTCAGTGAAGCAGCCTCTTGATTAAACTCGCCACTCGAGCCAGTGGAGCGAATCCAGTTTCTTGCCGGGACCCTGGCCGATACGATTTCATACCGACTCCAGACTCTTTGGTCTGAAAAGCTGATAATGGTTCACATGCTTAGTTGGAATGTTTGACCAAGTGCTGTCCAATTTTAGCTGCCCCCCCCCATTTTTTGTCCTTTTTTTTTTGTCTTTTTGCCTTTTCTAGGGCCAAACTTGCAGCATATGGAGGTTCCCAGGCTACAGCTAATCAGAGCCACAGCAACACGGGATCTGAACCACGTCTGCAAACCACACCACAGCTCATGGCAACGCTGGGTCCTTAATCCGCTGAGCAAGGCCAGGGATCGAACCTTGCAACCTCATGGTTCCTAGTCGGATTCGCTAACCACTTAGCCACGATAGGAACTCCCCTAGCCCCCTTTTTTTGATTTACCAGCTCCTTGATTCTGGTCAGTGAAATAAGCAGAACCTATTCTATGCCAGAAACATATTTTGAATGACATCTACTGTTTGTTAACAAATACTTAGTGAATGAACAGCTTCTATGTACCAAGCACTGCATACGCACTAAAGATACAGCAGTGAAGAAAACGGGTAAAAAAACCCCTGCCTTTATGGAGTTTATCTGTGAGGAGGGGATATCTGGACTAACATTATTTTACTATTAGAAAGATACTTTGAGGTTTTCTTTTCTTTCTTTCTTTTTTCCTTTTTAGGGCCACACCCACAGCATATGGAAGTTCCCAGGCTAGGGGTCGAATCAGAGCTGCAGCTGCTGGCCTACACTACAGCAACACTGGATCTAAGCCATATCTGAAACCTACATTGCAGCTTGTAGCAATGCCAGCTCCTTAACCCACTGAGTGAGGCCAGGGATCGAACCCGCATCCCCATGGATACTAGTCGGGTTTGTGACCACTGAGCCACAGCGGGAACTCCTGCTTAGATTTTCTAATCTAACTCGTTATCTGGTATTTGAGTCATCACCACAGCTCACCTAGTATGACCAGCTTCTGCTTGGATACTGTTAGTTCTCAGATATCTGATCCCTGACTGACAGTCCACCCCATTGGGGGCAGTTCTAATTTTTAAAGTAATTTCTCCCATTGAGCTGAAGTTCGTTAAGGACCACGACAGGAAAACACAAGACAGATCACCCCTCACTTCCATTTTGAAGTTCATTAACATCTGAGATGCTCGCAGGTTCTCCCATTCGAACTTGCCTCTTCATCCAAATATTGATTCATTACCCTAAAGTGGTTCCTGGAGGCGGGGCTTTATGGGGTCAGGGGAAGAAGCTGCCCCCTGCGCTGCGGGGAGCATGGGCTAGTGCTGAAAAATGGCACCACGGCTGACCACCTTCTTCATGGGTCTCAAGATCTTGCTCTCTTAACAGCTTCTACCAAAGTGTCTTCAGCATCTCAACAGCCCTCATGCCTACTCAACACCGTAACAAATATCGAAAAGACACCGCCTTTGGAGGACTCTGTCCTCAAAGGGCACGGGTGTGGCCAGGGAGGTGGATGCTGAGCGGTCACACAAATAAGTGATGAATTCTGCGTTAGATGTGTGCTCTGCAGAGAAGGCACCGGGTGCTGTGACACATGTCGAGGGGGACCGGGTCAGGATTGGGGGTTGGGGTGGGGAAGGTTGCCTGCAGGTGTGCGAACTGACACCTGAAGGCTCAGAAGTTAGCTGGGGGAAGCCAGGCAGACAGAAGAGACCGTCCAGGTTATTTTACTTCCCGTGAGCGTAGACCGCGGGTGCACTTGGCCTTATGCCCACAGTGACCACTCGGCCTAGATTTTTCTGCAGACAATCTTGTTTGAAATGCTGCATACCACAATTAATAACTATGTTTACTGTGAAGAAAGAATCTTCTAGTTTCCTTCTCGACTCTGGGGTGACCCCATCTTCTAATCTGCACATATCTGCCTCTCTCTTCTGGGCTTTTCTCTCTCTCCCTCTCCAGACCCTGAGCTGAGAGCTGCTTGGGCAGCAACCATGACTGTTCTTGCCCAACCACTTGGACAGGGCCTCCTAGAAGGTGTGGTCACAGTAAATCACAACTTAAACTTCCCTGCCCGGCGTTTTCAGCTAGGTGTAATCAGATTAAAATGAACTTCAAAGGAACCTTGAAAGGAGAGACGGTCACGAAAGGACAGCCTGGAGGAGGGGCCGCCCCACTCGGTTTGTGGTGCTGCTTCTAGGGGACTTGGGCTTGGCTGTACGCCTGTGAGCCTTGAGCACTTCCAGGACCACTTGGCCACCTATCTCAGGACACTCAGACCAGGGACAGCTTCCAGTGCCTGTGTAGCTCCAAACATAAGCTATCTCCTTAGGAGTCTATGCAAATTAGGGTATAACGAAGTGAAATCCCCAATGGATGAAGCTGTTCAATGACTACTGGCTATTATCCCAATGACGTCCTAGTAAAAACCATCCCAACCCCGAACTCATTCTGTTCGATCCAAACCATCCTTCACTGCTTGGAACACGATGGGACACAGACCCAAATTTGGGATCTCTGGCATCTCAGTTCTCCCAGACAACGGGGTCACCTTGGGCAAGTCAATTGCCTCTCTGGGTCCCAGATTCCTTCTGGGTTAGTAAAGTGAAAACTCTGAAGTCTATGGCATTCAAGAACACTTTCTCTATCTTTGAATCTAAGATTCCATGGTTTGAGGTGATGGATCGACACAATGACCCACTTCATAACTACAAAGAGCGTCCTCTTTTAAGGCTCTCCTATAACTTGAGGATCTTAAATGTGGTCCCATTATTATAGTCAGATGACCATGACTGGATGCAAAAACTAGGAACACATGGCCTTTGCATAAGGAAACTACTTTATTTTTAATGAAATAAAAATGTTAATGGCCACACCCTGAAGCATGGAATTGAATCTGAACCCAGCCATAACCTACCCCACACCTTTGGCAACACTGGATTCTTTTAATCCACTTTGCCAGGCTGGGAATCTAACCCACACCTCCACAGTGACCCAAGTCACTACAGATGGATTCTTAACCCACCACACCACAGCAGGAACTCTAGGAAACTACTTTAAGTTATCTATAATTCCTGAAGTGGCAGAATTTGTGATAAGATACCTTAAATCATCTGTTATCAACAGAAAGATTCCCCACAAAATTTTTAACATCATCTGACAGTAGACCAACATCTAGTGTCAAGAATACGCTTTTTACTTATTCACTGACATCATCTCCACTTTCTGCAAAACTGCGTTCTGGAAACCAGGCTAGAACACAGATGACAGAATAGCTCATTGGACCACAGGGGTATCTAATTTGGGGCTGCATCCCAACCAAGCATCTGCCCAAGTATACTCCCAGAACAGTGGTAACACAAGAGCTGCTATAACCGTATAATTGCAAAAATTATGTGCCTATAATACACAGATAATGGAAAGTATGGCTGGTTCTCAATTGTCCTAGGAGCTTGATACTCTAAGAACACATGCAACGATGGCAACAGGAACAAATTCACTGTAATGGGTATCCTGGCTGAGCCTCCGTGGAAATCGGGTGGGCAGGGCTGGGAGATGCTATTTCATAGCGATCCTCTAAGCCTGTTGACTTGTTTTGATTGATGGACTGACTGACTGACATTCAAGGGGTTTGTTTAATTGCTCTAATGAAAGAATTCTGGTAATATCTAGAACTTAGATTCAGCTCTCTTTTCAGGTCTACATCACAGATTCTGTGTGGGGAACAGAGACTGGAGCTGGAGGTGAGAGCTCTGAGGGGCATGAAAGACTTGGTGGCCCTGTGAGAAACTGGGGAAGGAAGTCAGGCCTCATCAACAGAATTAGCACAAGGACATGAGAGTCAGAGGATGTACTGGTTTCTGATCTCATCGGTGGCAACTACTCAGGTTGGCCTCACCGAAGAGGGAAGAGCAAATCCGACCCCATATTGGATCTACTTCTTTTGCTTTAACTTTTGTATTCTATTGCTACCAGTTAAGAATATTGCCTGTAGCCTGAAATATACAGGTTAGCCCATTCTCAAGGCTCTGACCTTTAAAGGTACAACACTTCCTCACTCATACGGAGATAGAAAGTTGCAGAGCAGAGAACAGCCCGTGTCTTGTTAGAGATCTGCGGGGACATTATGACCTGACCTATGTAGACATCTGTAAGAACAAAGGATTCAGACACCAAGAAGTTTGCAACAAGGGACCACACTCCCTCCCATTTTCGTATTAAAGAAGATTTAATTCTAACTGGGGCAAGATGGTTCTTTGGGACAGTAGTCCACCACCTTCTCAGTCTGCTGGCTTTCTGAATAAAGTCACTATTCTTTGCCCCAGCGGCTTAATATCTCGCTTTATTGGCCTGTCATGCAGCGATCGGTGTGAGCTGGGACTCCAGCAGTCTCTGAATGCCCTGGAGAAAGAAGAGACCGGGTGGTAAAAAGAAGAGAGAGAGATAACAGCTATAACATCTCAAGCAACTTAGCTATGAGATTCTAAGAGGAGAAAAACATAAGAATAAAGGGAGCACGCTTCCTATAAAGAGAGAGAGGGAGAAGGACAAGGAGGGTGGGGGGCATTAGCAGGCTGGGAGCTGCGGTTGGGTGGCAACCAAGTGAACTCTCAGGGAAGCTTGGAGGCTCCAAATACTCCGGGCACTGGCCGCTGGGAAGGCAGGCCTCCTGGGGCACAGGGCAGCGGCCGTGCAGGCAGGGTAGATGAGGAGCAGGGAGGCACGGCCTGAGAGTGGAGGAAAAGGAGGTGCTGTCCCTGTGCTGATGGGAAGGGACAGCTGAGCTGGCACAGTTTAGTCTCCTCCTGTCACCTAACCCAGACCCACAGGGCTCGGGAGGCCTGGTGAGAGCAGAACGCCCCCTGGAGGTTGTGATCTACGGCTGGGCAGGCAGAGTGTGGCCTCAAGACTTGTTTGTGTTTATCTCAATTATATGTTTTGAATTCATAAACTAAAATTTAAAGAACCAGGATATTTAAAGAATAGAAATGCAAGGAGTTTCTGCAGCGGCACAGTGGGTTAAGGCCCCCCCCCCCACATTGCAGCAGCTGTGGCGCAAGTTGCAGCCTTGGCTAGGATCCAGTCCCTGGCCTGGGAACTTCCGTTTTGTGGCAGAAAAAGTAAAAATCAGAATATTTTCACATAAAAACCCAGATTTTTCTGCTTGAAAAGGAGATGCCAAAAAAGAAACAACAAGCATTGGTCACACTACCCATTTGTTTTTTTTTTTTAATTTTTATCACAGTTTTTTTCTTTTAATTTTTTTTTGGGGGGGGTCTTTTAGGGCCACACCCACAGCATGTGGAAGCTCCCAGGCTAGGGGTCGAATTGGAACTGTAGCTGCCAAGCCTACGCCACAGCCACAGCAACGCCAGATCCAAGCCATGTCTCTGAACTACTCCCCAGCTCGTGGCAACACCGGATCCTTAACCCACTGAGCTAGGCCAGGGATCGAACCTGCAACCTCGTGGATACTAGTCGGGTTCGTCACTGCTGCACCACCGCTGGAACTCCTAATTTTATTTTTTTGAAGTTTTATTGGAGTATAGTTCATTTACAAGCCTGTGATAATGTCTGCTGTACGACCAAGTGATGCAACGATCACGGAATACCGGGTGGAGCTCCCTGTGCTCTACAGCAGGTCTCCACCGGCCGATCGGTCCACGTTCCTCAGAGTGCATATGCCAGTTCCAAACCCACAACCCATCCCTCCCTCTCCCCAGCACTAGCCTTACTATACTCCCACTCGGCAACTGCTCCCTTTGGCCCTGCACTTTCCAGGTTGCTGCAGGCGCCACCACTCCCTTGGGGACCACGCCCATCTCCTTTGGCTCTTGCAGGACCTGCCTGGCTCTGGAGCCTGGAGGTGCCTGACTCCGGGTTACACTCGCAGGCACACTTGGAGCCTGCACTGTACTCTAGGTTAGTAGCCCTAGAGTGACCAGATTACTCGAAATACTCTTGTAAGAACAATTTATTTTTCTTCGGTTTGTACATCATATTAAAACAAAACATGAGGAATTAAAAATACCACCTGTTATGTGCTTCTCTATACAAGACGAGAGGGGGGAAAAGGTGCCATAAGACCAAAACCACCATGGAAAAATTCAGTGAAGGGAGTAAGAGAAAAATGTTTATAGTGGCGGGGAGGGGAAAATATTAACTGCGAGTCAGGAAAGTGGAACTGTCTTTATCCTTGAACCTCACTAGGTTTTATTTTCATTTTTTCCACTCTTACTATTAATTTAAAACCTTTATTCCGCTAGTTCTTTCACAAACCTACAGCGTCTCAATAAATGTTAGAATTTGTTCAGAGTCTCTACAAAGGAATGAAGGTGGAAGAAGCGGTTTACTGGGTAATTCTGCCAAAGCAAACACCGAAGTAATTTGATGTCATGGTTTTTGACGCTGAAAAATCCTGGGACAGTAAGAGAAAAACCACAGCCCTGGAAGAATGACATGTGGAGTTGCCTGGCAACACGCAGGAACCCCTTACAGAGTCTCTTGTACAAGTACTGAAGCCAGGCTTCGCTTCTGGTACTCTTCTGAGAAACAAGCCAAGAGGAATTATAAATGTTAACATTCACATTTCATTTCCTAATCTCATAAAACATTGGTTTCGTTGTACCTTTTAAAAAAATAATAGGATGGAAGTTAAAGCCTAGAACTGGAGATCCTAATCCTACCAAAACGAACAAGGGCTGGAAGACTGGGTTTATGGGCGAGAGGAAAAAAAAAAAAAAAGAGGAATAAAGCCCCCCTCATTTGGAAGAGCCTTTATTCATGTTGACACTGAGCGTTTAAGAAGATACCCAGAGGCGTTCGTTAATCATCAGCATTTTTCCAAGAAAGGGGGGGACACCATGCTGCACCCCATTCCCAGGCTTTCTTTCTTTCTGAACCCTGGAGATAAAAATTTTAATACACAGGGGCCCCAGCGAGGATTTGCTGACGAACCCAAGTCTTTCTGAAGAAGAAATGGCTCTGATATGTGATATCTTCCTGCGGGAGAGTGAGGAGGAGGGAGCCCGTAAGGGGGACAGAAAAACAAAACCAGCTACTTTCCCCTAATCCTGATGTGGCAGAAACGCAGAAAGCTGAAAGCTCCCCCGAGGGAAAAAAGCTGCTCCAGACTGAGACGGATCAAGCAAGTCTAACAAACTTCAGGCTACTTAGCCTGCTGACGTTTCTCTTCAAGATTTTACAGTGTGTTTACGAGGCCACATGTTTTCAGCACAGGTGAGCAGGGACATTCAGGGTGAGAGCGGAGGAGCGAGGGCTAGGAAACCCTGATTCAGGCCAAAAGAGGACAGGCTGGCACCTGTGGCTTTCTTCTGGGGTGCTCCTCTGGGAACCCCGTGACAGGAGAGTGTTGGAGGACAGGGGTTCTTTTTCTCCTCTGCAACAATAAATCCCATTCCATGATTTTAGTTGCCAAAAAAAAAAAAGGAAAAGTTTCCTCTGGAAATGCAGGTGGCCGACAGGCACACGAAAAGATGCTCCACCGCGCTAATCCTCGGGGAAATGCAAATCAGAACCGCTGGGAGGAACCCACTCGCACCTGGCAGAATGGCTGTCACCAAAAAGAACACAAGTGACAAATGTTGGTGAGGACGTGGAGAAATAGGAACCCTTGTACACTACTGGTGGGAACGTAAATTGGTGCAGCCACAGTGGAAAACAGTATGGAGGTGTCTCCAAAAACTAAAACTAGAACTACTATTTGACACAGCAGTTCCACCCCTGGGATGTATCCGAACAAAACCCAAAACACTAATTTGAAAAGGTTCATGCACCCCAATGTTCATAGCAACACTATTTAGAATTGCCAAGATATGGAAGCAACCCAAGTGTCCATCAGCAGATGAATGGATAAAGAAGCTGTGATATATATACACACATACACACACACACACACAACACACACACACACACACACACACACACGCCACGGAATATATGTAATATATATATATATATATATATATATATATATATACACACACACACACACACACATATACACAATGCGTATATGTATATATAGTGGAATACTACTCAGCCATAAACAGTAACGAGATTTTGCCATCTGCAACAGCATGGATGGACTTTGAAGGTATTATGCTAAGTGAAATAAATCAGGAGGAAGGCAAATACCATATGATTTCACTCATATGTGGAATCTAAATAAAACAAAACAAATGAAAAAAGAGAATAAAGCAAAAACAAACCCATAATAAAGAGGTGAGCTGAGTGGTTACCAGAGAGGAGGGGTATTGGGGGACGAGTAAAATGAGTGAAGGGGACTAACTGTATGGGATGGATGGTGACCAGACTGTGGGAGCGACCACGCTGGGATGCATACAGACATTGAATTACAGTGCTGTACGCTGGAAACGCAAAGAAAAGCAGAACAGACAGCAGAGATCTTTTTCTCTGCTCAGAGCCAAGACCATTTGCGGATGCAGTGAGAAGGCGGCCGTCTGCAAGCCAGGAGGAGAGGCCTCACCAGAAACCACCCTGCTGCCGCCCACCACACAGCAGGGACATGAGCCACAGCAGTGACAATGCTGGATCTTTAACCCACTGAGCTGCATTTCTACCATGTCCCCAGATGGTGTTGCTGCTGGTCTTAAGAACATGTTTTAAGAATCAGTGACCTAGTTAGAGGCTGAGTTTCAGCTTTCCTCATTTTGCATCCTCTCAGGAAATAGTGGATCCCAGCTGCTCTGAAGCAGGAGAGTCTGAGGGAGACTGGGAAGCTTTCTGGAGCAGCCCCGAGCACAGGCAGGGGCTGCTGTCTTCCCGCAGTTTAGCTGAGACACCTGAAGTTTCTTGCTGGCAGGCAAGTTATACCATGATTCATTATAACAGTGGAACTTCACTCTGGACCTCTCCACCTACTCCTGCACATAATCAATCTAAAAACAATACAGACCTGCTTACCGCCAACAGTAAATATTACTCTCACCCTGAGCTATTTACCAAAACTTGTGATCTAAAATTTGGCTCTTGCAATGCTAAACAGAGCAGGAGTTAGCAGAAAGCAGGGGTCGTGGACAATTGCCAGTATTTATTCTCAGAAGAGAAGGATGATCAGACTATTTCAAAGTTTTCTTTTGTTTGCATTTGAAATCAAAAGGAAATTTTTGTGCTTATTTGTTTAGCTGAGAGAATCCATGGCCTTTCGTTACCACCCCTAGTAGAGCCGACTATTTAGAAAGTTGGGTCCTTATTTAATGATTGTTTAAACTTGCCACTTTTAAAACGGTTTCATTTTCAGGCCATCCCAGGGTCTTCCAAGGCTTAAGGGATTTAATGAGAGTAGGGGAGGATGGAGTCTGGCACACACTAGGTGCTCACAGGATGTCAGCCAGCTCTCAGCATGATTGCTTCTAGTATTTAAGAGAGTCTGGAGATTGGCCCATTTACTTGCAGGTAGGGTCAAAGGGCATGACCTGACCAAGCAGACAGACCTCATCACCAAAGGTCTGTCTTTCCCATTAGCAAGGTGGTTTAGAGACCACGGACGTCAAGAAGCATTTATGGAGCATCTAAATTACAAGGCAATTATCTGTTAGCCACAAAACCTTACAGGACTTAATAGCTGGTAGTCACTTTCTGAACCAAAGCGTTTTATTAGAACACTGCCTAGGCACCAGAGACCTCAGGTAAGTGTTCCAGAGGTCAGTTACACTTAAAAATTTTAACTTTGGGAGTTCATATCGTGGCTTAGGGATTGAGAATCCAACTAGGACCCATGAGGATGTGGGTTCGACCTCTGGCCTCGCTCACTGAGTTAAGGACCCGGGGTTGCCGTGAGCTGTGGTGTAGGGCGCAGACGCGGCTCGGATCCTGCGTTGCCGTGGCTGTGGTGTAGGGCGCAGACGCGGCTCGGATCCTGCGTTGCCGTGAGCTGTGGTGTAGGGCGCAGACGCGGCTCGGATCCTGCGTTGCCGTGGCTGTGGTGTAGGGCGCAGACGCAGCTCGGATCCTGCGTTGCCGTGGCTGTGGCGCAGGCCGGCAGTGTAGCTGCAGCTCCAATTGGACCCCTAGTCTGGGAACTTCCCTATGCTTCAGGTGCAGCCCTAAAACAAAAAAACAAACAAAACTGCAACAAAATTAAAACAAAAAACCAAAAAAGCAAAGATAAAAATTGTAATTTTGAAATAAGAAGTTGCAAAAAAATGTACAAAGTATCCTCATGCAGTTTCCCCAGGGCCAACATTTTGCATAATTATAATTATGGTACAATAACAAGACCAGAAAGGCGACACTGGGCCAGTCCACAGAGTACAAGCAAATATCACCTGTACTAAGATTTACAGTAACCAAGGAATGTAACTAAGGAATGTTACATTTTAGTCATGTAGGGCATGAAAACAAAGAGAAGAAATTAAAAGGAGCTGTAAAAGGCGGTGAACACCATCACTACCATCTGAGGTTACTTTGAAATTTGCCTTTATAGGTACTAGCCACAAGAAAAAGATATAAGTTAAGCACATAAATTGTATAAACAGGATCTTCCTTGAAAGAAGAACACAAGAAAATTCTTTTCCAGAGACTGAGCTTAACAATTATAATCAGATTAACCTGTTTTCCAAATCATCTAGACACCTGAAGGCTTATGAGTGAAGCCACAAGGCCTCTTTTATTTAAAAAGTATTTTTTTTTACGGCTGCACCAGAGGCATATGGAAGTTCCTGGGCCAGGTACTGAATCCGAGCTTTAACTGCATCCTACACTGGATCCTTGAACCCACCGAGCCCAGCCTGGGATCGAACCAAGCCATTTCGGTCGGATCCTTAACCCACTGTGCCACAGTGGGAACTCCTAACCTCTTCAAGTGAGAGGTGAACCCAAGATTTGTTGTCCACAAATCCTAACCCCGCCCAAACACACACACAAAGGATAAACAAGACGCTTGGGAACTTTCTATATTGCCTGTTCTGGAGTGTCATAGAGGAGGTAATTGAGTTTTGTTACATTTCCCCGAGTAATCTTTACTTTATTTTTTGTTTTTTTTAGGACTGCACCCATGGCATATGGAGGTTCCCAGGCTAGGGGTCAAATTGGAGCTGTAGCCGCCGGCCTACACCACAGCCACAGCAATGTGAGATCTGAGCCTAGACTGTGACCTGTACCACAGCTCACGGCAACACCGGATCCTCAACCCACTGAGCAAGGCCAGGGATCGAACCTGCAACCTCACCGAGTAATCTTTAGAAGCCCCCATTATTGTATTCGTTATCAATCAGTCTTACCAACGCCTTAAAAGTTCCCAAAATATTCTTCCTTGGGCATGCTCTATTCTCTTATATATGTGCTTGGAAGAATTAAAATGGAATATTTCAATTAGGCGAGGTTTCCTCTGCATCTCATTTTCATAATAAGGAAGTTAGGGAGTCAAACCATTAATGTGACAACAGCTTCCTTAACTAGCAACTATTTTTCAAAAATGATATAACGCAAGGCGGTTCACAACCGATCTGCCAACAGTTGCTCTTCAGCTGAATATAAAGAAAATAAAAATTAAAAATAAAATTAAAAAAAGAAGCAGCAAACAGCCTACCAGAAGAACAAAGAAGCAGCCTACCAGGTGTTCGTAAGAAGCAGATTCTCCAGGTCTGAACACCAAAAAAAAGGGACTAAAACTACTTTCCTGAGCAGGCAATGATGGGGTGACACTTTGGATGCTTCAGCCTGAACAGGCTGCCCTGGTATTAGGAAACAAAACACAGCATCCCCCCCGCCCCCGCACAGTGGGCGCTGTCTGGGTCAGTCCCCTCCAGCGAGGCCAGCCAGAGTAAACAGATGTTTCAATGGGTGGAGAAGCCATGCTTGCCTCCGCTGGTACACAAAGAGCTGACAACCCCCGGCTGGGGTCACCTGAATTCTAAATGACCAAGCAGAAACCTTGCAATGGGGCCCCTCCCTTCCAGGGCCAGCCCTGAGCATGATTCTGAAATTGGAGAAGCTTGTGCTGGACCCCCCGGCGGGCGGGGGGGGGGGCACTTTCCCAATCCCCAGGCATCCCAATGAATTTCCCCGGTTGAGTGTCCTGAAATCTCCCCGCTTCCTGGCCTGCACCTGCCCACCCAGGACTCCTTCTTCCCAGGGCTGGGGCCCTAAGCTCGGCCACGGCCCCGCAGATTCTGAGGGCACTGAGACAGTGCTCAAAGAACCCGCCCAAGACACACAGCTAGAGAGCTGGAGGCCTGACCCCGAGTTCAGCTCTCTCTCCATTGCCTACAGCATGTCCAGTTGTCCCATGGCCTAAATAATTGAAAACTTACTGTTATATATATATTATTTTTTAAATGGCTGTGCTTGTGGCACATGGAGGTTCCTGGGCCAGGGATCAAACCTGCACCACAGCAACCAATTCAAGCCACTGTAGTCAGATTCTCAACTCACTCTGTCACAGTGGGGACTCCTTATTCATAATTTTAAGCTGGAGAATTTAAAATTGTTTGTAAGGATCTTTACTCTTTCAGAATCAAATCATCACATACATTCTGTTTCAGCTCCTGGAGAAAATTTTAAATGCTTAAATGGATTTATTTATTTAGTTAGTTGTTTTAGGGCTGCACTTGAGGCATATGGAGGTTCCCAGGCTAGAGGTGGAATTGGAGCTGCAGCTATGGGCCTACGCCACAGCCACAGCCATGAGGGATCTGAGTGGCATCTGAGACCTGCACCGCAGCTCAGGGCAATGCCTGATCCTTAACCCACTGAGCAAGGCCAGGAATCGAACCTGCATCCTCATGGATACTAGTTGGGTTCGTTTCAGCTGCACTACAATGGGACCTCCTGTTCATATCACTAAAAGTCCATCTGAGAGTAACATATGATTTCCATAGTCTTTAGCAACATTTAGTGCAATACATATGTTTATACACACACACATATAATAATTAGAACTCACCAAAATAATAAAAACCAAGACATGTTTTGTTGGCCATAGTGTAAATTCTGCTTATTTTCTTGGTAGTTCAAACAATTTTATTCTTGGAATAAAAAATTCTGTTTAAGTATTTACTCACAAGCACTTCTGTAGCAGTTTTCAAGCTGGTTTCTGAAACCACCGTTAACAGCACCAGTGGACAGAGTATTTACCTTGAGACCTTTGTCTTCTGCACAGATAATGTTTTATATCTCGGGACCTAGAAAGCACTGGTAAAATGATATTCACGAATCAGTGATTCATTTTTCAAATTCTGGCTGCTTAGAGATTCCTTTTGTGCATTTTGCATAGAGAGGCTCTTGTTCAGAAACATACCCAGCACAGTGAGGTCGATGGGGCTGAACAAAAACAGGGCACCGGCCCCAGCACCAGTGCTACCAGAAGTGGGGAGGTGTGTGTGCGTGCGTGCGTGCGTGTGTGTGTGTGTAACTAGATAGCCAAAGTGTTTAATGCAAGATTAAGAAGTGTTTAAATGCCATCCTCTGACTTCAAATGAAAACTGCAGATTTTTTTCCAGAGCTAGCAGCCTGCCATCGCCGCAGGCCTTAAAGTGGCTCAGGGCCCCGGGGAGAGCCGGGAAAAGACTTCACACACACAGCGCCCTGTCGCCTTGCCAGCGCCTTTACCTGTGTGAATTCCAATGCAAGGCTCCCTAGACTTTCAACTTAAGCTATCAAAGATATAATTTTAAAGATATATGGGCTTTTAAAAATACTTACAGAGGGAAGACATTCTAAAATATTCTCTGTGATCTAAATTCTCCCTCATTACAGCCTTGATATATAGCCAAGGCTTTGGACCCTACTGGAGGAAAAAACTAGTTTTCCATTCTCTCTCCATAATTTCTTACATAAAGAGCAACCCAGGTTCATTTGCCTGTGCTGCAAAAGTGGTCAAAAATATGATAAATTAATATTTTTAAGGTGAAGGTTCTAAATATGAATGATTATTTTAATGTTTTTTCCTCTCTTCCTCTTTCTTCCTGACTAGAGTAATTTCAATAAGCAGCTCTGGTCACTTTACAGATATTTTCACACAAAATCACTTCCATTTGAGTGGGGGGGCCCGTTTTGTTTTCAAGAAAATTTCAACAGCCAGATAGAATTCCTGATAGAAACTTTCAGGTCGGACGGCAATCGTGGATGTTGGTGAGCTTGGGTTTGTTCGGCCCTGCCATGAACACTTGGTAGTTATAAGAATTACTTATAAGAATTACTAGGTCTTATAAGAATTACTAGGTCTCCAGGAACTTGCATGTGGCTCCACTACGGTTGCAGACCCTGAACTGCAATTTTCTGCTAATTCCAAATAAGACTGTCGACTTAAAAAAACAAAAACAGAAATGCAGAATGTTAAAAAAAAATTATAAGGTCTTATAAGAATTTAGTTGTTCCCATTTCAAAGACGGGCAATTTGAGGCTTAGGTGAGAAACATCACAAGTCCAAAGTGACATAAGTGGAAGTGCAAGAGCCAAGATTCCATCCAGATCTGTTTTCCTAACCACTGCCCTGTACTTAACATTTCAAGGAAAGGGGACCTAGGCAAGGATTTCTTCTGTAAGGAAGAAATACTTGATGCAGTCTAGAAGGCTTGTCTATAGATCAGAGCTATACTTCTAGTGAATTTCTAATATTTTCTACACCCTTATCTCAAAGTAAGATCAATGAAAGGCAACTCAGCATCAACAAAACAAAACACAGAATAAAAACAACAAAAAAAACACCAGAACCAAAAACCGAACCCAAAGGACAACTGTGCTATATCTGCAGCTTTTAAGGACTTTTTCCAAAAGGATCAAATGTGAAAAAATTACAGTGGTGAAAACATCAAGCTAAATTCAAGTTCTGGAAGCATAAAGCATTGAGTAACTTCTTAGTAAAGAAAATGGAAAGCAGGGTCGATTTTCTATTAGGACAAATTTTGTGCTTTGGAACGGAAACTTGTTGCTGAATCTCACCCTGGAGCAAAAGGCCTATAAACTTCTGAAAAAATAAAGTTCACATGGAAACAAAAACACAACAGAAACTCCAATATAGAGACCGACAGATGTGTCTTCCCAATTCCTTTTAAAGCCGTTGTTGGCTGTTAAAATGTCAATGTAGAAATCATAAAATACTGATGATTTGAGTATTCCAGGACAAATGCTTCCACTGAAGTTTTTAAACTTTTGGTTTTGTTAGAATTTACTAGCACAGAAGATTCATGGAAGTGACAGCTTACAAGGACAAGGCGGCTCCAGTTACTAGGAATTGACTAGAACAACCTCTGGAAGATGGGACTCACTCAGTCAGAAGGACTACAGAGCATCAGGCAGTTTTATTATGTGCCACATACCATCTTTTTTGTGGTCACAAGTTGTAATTTTATGTTTTTGCTTATATATACATATGAAAGATTTCTACTTTAAAAAGTATAATTTTAAAAATGGAAGTATAGTTACAATAGTCACAAACATAGTTACAATGTTGTGTTAGTTTCAAGCGTATAGCAAAGCGATTCACTTCACAATACATACATTTCGAGAGGGAGAGTCTTTTTCAGATTCCTTTCCATTACAGAATATTACAAGATACTCAATATAGGTCCCTGTGCTGTACAGTAGATCCTTGTCGTTTACCTATTTTATTTACAGCAGTGTGTTTATGTCAGTCCCAAACTCTTCACTGATCTCCCCCCCATCCACATAACTGGATTAATGGTAGAAAAAGTGAGAATTGCTGCCACGTTCCTTTTGCAACGGCTCTTATAAATTAGACTTGCAGTGTGGCTCTCTGATGGCTCACAGTCCAGTTCAAGGTGAAAGCCCCCAGAGCAAGCGTCAGGACCACCTAGAAGGATGAAGATGAGTGAAGCAGTAACTATGTACAAAGCAGTACCCATCGGGTGGGGAATAACTTCTAAACTCTCCTGTGCCTTCGGTTTCCAAAGTGTTATCTGCCCCTCGGACCGCTTCACCCTGCCTCTCAAGCCAGTCACAGGCTCCCTGAGATCCTGACTCTGTTTCCCCCTCACGGCTTTGTGTAAAGCAGATGCTTCGCGCATGCGGTTGTGTGATGTACGCGTGCTCTGGACACCCTCCCGCGGAGGCTGAGCACCGAGCTGGCTCTTCGTGGAAGTGATGCATGAAGATGCGTGGAGAGCGCGCGTGAGAAGGCAGCCGAGTGTTAGGAAACAAAGCCATGGCTGTTAAGAGACAGACCTCATGGGGAGAGGTTGGCGCATCCGGGCAACTGTGCTAGGCAGTGACCAAATGGGGTAGTTACTGATGCAGGACCTCAGAGTCCATTCCAGGGAATTCGGCGACGCTTCCCTAGGCAGTTTGGATCATTGGCTCAGGACACGGGGGAGAAAAGAGTCTGCCAAGGGCTTTGTTTGCTGACATGAAAGCTTCCAAGTCCCCGAGTTAAAAAGATCAGAGAGAAAAAAGCCAAAAGTCAAGAATCGGTTTCCAGGAAGGGAGGAGGCAGTCTTTAAGTGGCACATTTTTATTTATTTGCTTATTATACCACGCTGAATGGTAGGCCGCCAGAATGCAAATACATCTCCCCACTGTCCTGACGAAGCAGGTAGAAACAGAAAGACCTACAGAGAGACAGCGAGCCACAGGAACCGACTCAGGTCTCCAGTCCAGGGAGCTCTGTGGAAGCTTCTATGAGTTTCCACTGCTCCTTTTTCAGCAGGACTAGTCTCGCATCCTAAGCCCAGAGTGAGGAGTAACCAAGCGGAGACGACCACATGGGACAGAGCTTAGTGGCAGCAGGTGGAGCTGATGGTGACGAGGATCGAATCTGGCTGGAAAAATCATTACCTGAAGGGACTTGGGTAAACTGCTGAACCCTTCTGGGTCTCAGTTGCTTCATGCGTAAAGTGGGGCTGATTTGGCACTTACTGCAGGTGGCTGAGAGGACTGAAGGAGATGATGCACATAAAGCATTTAGCCCAGTGTCCTGACACAGACAGCGATTTTCAGTCTGGTGTTTTCTTAGATTCTGTCTTCCTCTATTGAGCGTCCATTCATTGCAGGACCAAATTGACAGCCAAAGTTGTTGACACCTCCCTGTGATCCAGTGCCTAGACTTTGTTTTTTTTTTTTTTTTTCTTTTTTTCTTTTTGCCTTTATCTAGAGCTGCACCCGCGGCATATGGAGGTTCCCAGGCTAGGGGTCTAACAGGAGCTGTAGCCGCCGGCCTTCGCCACAGCCACAGCAACACAGGATCCGAGCCACGTCTGCAACCTACACCACAGCTCACGGCAATGCCGGATCCTTGACCCCCTGAGCGAGGCCAGGGATCGAACCCTCAACCTCATGGTTCCTAGTCGGATTCGTTAACCACTGAGCCACGAGGGAACTCCCCAGTGCCTAGACTTTGAACCATCCCCTTCCCTAACTCACACAAAAGCCCAGGGCCAGGTACCAGGCCACTGGGGGAAGGCCCTGCGTCCCGAAGCCAGCAGGAATTATTCATATTAGCCACTCCTAAACTGGCGATCCTGCCCCCTGCGTGGGTGACTCCACAGAAGCCCCAGGAAAATTTTGGCCTCGGCTTTCCTCTTACTTCTGTCTGTCTTCTGACCAGCACTGTGCTGCCCCTCGTGGCCCTGTGTGGCGTGCGGGGCCCTCTCTCTTGGGAAATGTAAATAAAAAAATCTTCTTTAAGTGGCATCAGTCTCTCTGTGTTGTCACTCAGTCACCTCCACAAATTAAAATCCCCTGGGTATAATAGTTGAGATAACAGAGCTCAATGAACAACAGCCACAACGACTTTTATACAGGCCGTAAAATAGAATCAGTAAAGTCTATGTCTCTTCTTTCCATCCTTCCTCTTCTTACTGTCACTTTCATAGTTTTGGCCTGAATTTTTTTTTTTTTTTTGTCTTTTTGCCTTTATGTAGAGCCGCACCCGCGGCATATGGAGGTTCCCAGGCTAGGGGTCTAACAGGAGCTGTAGCCGCCGGCCTTCGCCACAGCCACAGCAACGCGGGATCCAAGCCGCGTCTGAAACCTTCACCACAGCTCACGGCAACGCCGGATCCTAACCCACTGAGCAAGGCCAGGGATCAACCTGCACGCGCTCACAGGTACTAGTCAGATTCGTTTCCACTGAGCCACGAAGGGAACTCCTGGCCTGAATTCTTACAATGACCTCCTTAGTATATCTTGCTAAATTCTGCCAGGAAAGCTTGATATAGTTCCCTATGGTCTACAGATCAAGTCCACGCTCCCTGTCTGGGCAGTTAGCCTTCTGTGGTCTGGCCAGGTCCTGTAGCCACATTGGACCACTCAACACTCCCCACAAATACTCCTAGCTCTTCATACCTCTGGGTCTTTGCTCAGGTAGTACCTGCCCTTGGGGTGCTTGTCCCACTGTTCTCTAAGTACAGAACTCAGAATGCACTCAGGGCCTTTACATCTGCCTCTATACCCTAATTGTCCCTGACGGTATAACCAAATTAATTCCAGGCCTTCAGTGTGACTTAGTAGAACCTTCATGAATGAAAAAAGGCTGAAAGTGTAACAGGAGCAAATATTTACTTTCTGTTAGTTCAGAGTTGAAAGCATCTTCAATGGTCTGGAGGATCCAACTCAAGTTCTACTTGCTGGGGAAACCATATTCTCTCTTAAAATGAATCATTTCTTCCTCCTACATCCATTTACCACTTACTTAATTCTGTTTATTCATGTTATATTCGTTGCATTTCCTTTCTCTTTTTTTGGCCACCTTGAAGCATACAGAATTCCCGGGCCAGCGCTCAGATCTGAGCTACAGTTGAAACCCAAGCTACAGCTGCAGCAATGCCAGATTCTTAATCCACTGACTGTGCCAGGCAGGGATTGAACCTGTGTCTCCGCCCTCCCAAGATGCCACTGATCCCTTTGCGCCACAGCAGCCTCTTTTGTTGAATTTCTTTATATTTGTTTTCTCTAGATCACAAACACTCTCTGGGGGTCAAGGATAAGTCTTAGATAGATCTTAAAAGTTGTCACCATGAGAAAAAAATTCTGTAACTATGTGTGGTAATGGATGTTAACTGGACTAACTGTGGTGATAATTTCATAATATATACCGATATCATATCATTATGTGCTACGCCCGAAACTAATAATATGTCAGTTATACCTCAATTTAAAAAAAGGAAAAGCCTTAGTAATTCTTTTACCTTTCCAGCATGCCCATTAGTCTTACACATAAGCAGTTGCTCAGTGAATATTTATTGAATCATAAGCCCTATGATTATTCTAACGAAAGTAAGGGGCTCTTATCAAATAGTAATTACACAGCTAGTTATGAGGAAACATGGGAAAAGGGATATATAGCTCATCTGGGGTCAGACACGCTAGCACTGCACCACAAAGCCATCAGCTCATCTAAACTAAGCAAAATTAGTATAGGTCAGCATACATTCCATCAGAAAACAGTGACAGATATAGGTAAATTATTTTAAAACACTATTGTCATATTTAGTCATTATCATTCATGATAAAATGGAGTTAATTTCGATTTGGGTTTATAAAGATAAAACAATTTTAATTTACAAATAAACCACACACACACACACACACACACACACACACACAGGAGTTCCCATTGTGGCTCAGCTGGTTAAGAATCCAACTAGGATCCATGAAGATGTGGGTTCAATCCCTGGCCTTGCTCAGTGGGTCGCTGATGCGGCTTGGATCTGGAGTCCCTGTGGCTGTGGTGTAGGCTGTCAGGTGCAGTTCTGATTTGACTCCCAGCCTGGGAACTTCCATATGCTACAGGTGTGGTCCTGCAAAGAAAAACAAAACAAAACAAAATATACCAAGCCATGATGTGCAATTTTCCAGTGTTCATTTTATCGTTGCCTCAAGTTCCTAGGCCATGTATGGGGTAAAGTTAAATATTCCAGTTGGAATTTACAGAAGCCTAACCAGGCTACTTCAGCCTTCTCTCAGTCCTAAAGAGGGAGATGGGCCAGGTTCTAGCTGTACCTAAACCCAGATGCATCACTGACCCCTGCTCCTTCAAGCCTAGGCTGGAACTGAACGGGGAAATCAGGTTTGGGTAGAACTCATATTCTTTTTAATGGTTGCGTGAAACTTCTTTTGGGTCCTCAAGATATATTTGGTGGTGACTTTATCATTAGACTTTGCCTCCAGCATAACTGTTGAAAAAGAAAGTTGGCTGAGATTTACAGCTGCCTCTTCTCCCCAGGTGGGTGGTTGAGCTTGGGAAGGAATGAGAACCATTCCATTCATACACGGAGAAGCTGCTCCCCAGCCGACATAATGAAGGAAATGGTGGTTTAGAAAGAATCTTAAAAATTACTCGAAGATGATTACAGGCTGTCACCAAGAAATGAGGAAGGAAGGGCTTTCTTTTTGACTACAGGGTGCAGAGTCCTACAGTCAGAAATTATTATTTTATATTGAGGCCAATGGTAGTCTGTGTGCCTTTGAAATGTGAAAAGCAATAATACCTTAAGTACCTGGTATGACTTACGGGGCATCAAGAGAGATTATACAGGCCGTCTATGAAAACCAGGCTCCTTATTTGATAACATTTTGCAGTTCGTGTTTCTGAAGGCCCTGCTACCAAGTAGTCATTGAGTCCTTGAGTGCCTCCCTCACATAGGACGCTGGGCATGGTGGAATTAGAAAGTATCAAGCCATGGAGCTCTAACTGGGCTTGCCAGCTAGATAAGGAGGGAGGACCACAGGGCTAGTGAATGGTATGAGCCGCCTCTGCCACGCTGCAAATGGGAGATGCAACCAAGTCTTGCGCGTGTTCACAGGAACTTCATGGAAGAACAGAATTTCTGAAATAGGACGTGTACTAAAATGGACACGATTTCACTCAACAAAGCAAGTCACTCAGCTGCAGGTTAAGATGTGCAAATGCAAATTAATGTATCTACGCAACAGAAACAGACTCACAGACACAGAGAACACCGTTGCGGTGGCCCAGGGGGAGGAGAGGCGGGGAGGGATGGGTTGGCAGTTTGGAATTAGCAGATGCAAACTATTATATTTAGAATCGATAAACAAGAAGGTCCTCCTATATAGCACAGGGATCTAGACTCAATATGCTATGACAAACCATAAAGGAAGGGAATATGAAAAAGACTATGGGTATGTTTAACTGAATCACTTTGCTATACAGCAGAAATTAACACAACACTGTAAATCAACTATACCTCAATAAAATGCATTAAAAATGAAAATGTGCAAATGTCTGTTCTTGGTTAGATATTGAGAGAGTGGATGGGAATCATTTACAGCAAAGGTATCCTTTGATGATTTATTTCCAAGTAATCGAGGGCTTCCGTTTGTACTCCTCGTCTTTCCTCTCACGACCTTCACAATTTTTGAAAGTCAAAGCACAATAAGAGCATGTTTTAGGAGTTCCCATCATGGTGCAGCGGAAATAAATCCAACTAGGAAACTCGAGGTTGCGGGTTCAATCCCTGGCCTTGCTCAGTGGGTTAAGGATCTAGCGTTGCCATGAGCTGTGGTGTAGGTCACAGATGCAGCTCGGATCCAGCGTTGCTGTGGCTGTGGTGTGGGACTGAGGCTATAACTCCGATTCGACCCCTAGCCTGGGAACCTCCATATGCTGTGGGTACAGCCTTAAAAAGACCAAAAAAAAAAAAAGACCAAAAAAAAAAGAGCATGTTTTCGGATGCTGAATGGTGGGCTTCCATACACACACACACACACACACACACACACACCCTTACTTACGTGGACAGACCTTATAGTTACATCTTGTATTTAGTTTTTGTTTTATTTTATTTTAGGCTGCACTCATACAACCAGGAAGTTCCCAGGCCAGGGAGTGAATCCGCACCACAGCAGTGACAATGCCAGATCCTTAATCCACTGGGCCACCAGGGAACTCCTACATGTTGTATTTAAAGATGAACACTTTGGGCACAACACTGTAACTCAATTATACTTTAATTTTTTTAAAAAAATCACTAAAAAAAAAAAGATGAACTTGTTGAATCAACCAGATCCACCCTTGCCTACAGGTTCCTCAATCCAGTGAGAGGTCAAAGGGCTTGTCCAACTTGTAGAAGCTTCTGTTTCAGTCTGACTGCTCCCAGGTCCCGAGCCCAGCACTGGGAAATAATAAGCAGGTAGACAGCGCTAAGAGCAGTTACGAGTTGAAAAGACTCGATTCACATCACACCGCGTAGCAGCTGGGATCCTCTGATCGCCCTCAATAAAAAATATGTCCAAATATTCTCTAAACTAGCGCGAACCAGGCATTGTCAGATTTCCTGAGTCATCTCCTGACATGCCACCACTAAACATTTAGATTACATAACACATCGACTCTTGATATCTTACTGATTCTGTGGAGTGTGAAACCAAATGCAGTTAAGAGTTTTTATGCCAAAAGAAAATATCATTTGCTCCAGAGAATAAAAAACTAAAGCATAAAGATCATATTATTTTTTACTTAAAAATGTCTTTCCTGGTACCTGAAAATAAAACCTTATGAACTATTCACCTGTCCATCTCGAGATAAATGTGTTGAATAATTATTTGAAACCAGGACTTGGACTAGACGTTAGGGGTAAAAAGATTTTTGAAAAAGATGACTCTAGGGCCCCTGCCTTTAAAGATCTAGCTGAAAATAA
This sequence comes from Catagonus wagneri, assembly GCA_004024745.2. Classification (NCBI taxonomy): domain Eukaryota; kingdom Metazoa; phylum Chordata; class Mammalia; order Artiodactyla; family Tayassuidae; genus Catagonus; species Catagonus wagneri. The sequence continues at coordinate 8,642,462 of PVHT020000077.1, forward strand.
ACACTTTCCTAAGAGGTTCTTCAGACATTAAATAACTTTAAAAATATCAATAGACTGAAAAATGCCTGAAGATGCCTTCATGACCAGGTTAGAAAATAAGGTATACTAAAGGGAGGGAGAATAAAATAGAAGATAATTAAAACATACTATCCCTTCAGCTGTAAAAAGAAACAAAGTTCTGATCAACGCTGGGGGCGGATCTTTAAAACATCTTGCTACGTGAAACAAGCCAGACTTGAAAGGAAAAATATTTTATGATTCTCTTTATCCGAAATACCTAGAATAAGGACATACTTAGACACAAGAAGTAGATTAGAGGTTCCTAAAGGTGGGGCCAGGGGAGAATGAGGCGTTGATGGTGGCAGAACTTCTGTTGGGGGTGACAAAAAAGTTTCAAAAGGCAGTGGTGATCACCGCCCACAATTAGAAATGTAATCAATGCCACTGAATATCTGCACTTTAAAATAGCTAAAATGCAAATCTTATGTAGATTTTTCCACAACTTAAAAAATAAATAATGTGAAGTACTAGAAATCATTGAATTGTTCCCTTTGAGTGGGGATTTGTATGGCATGTATATTGTATCTCAATAAAGCTATTAAAAAATCCCTTTCATGTTAGCATATCACTTTGTCATCTTGCAAAGCTCAGTATTGTTAATTTATTGTACTAGGAGCAGAACCAGTGATCAGTGTTTGAAATACTATGATTCACAGGCCTTACTGAACGGGAGATGTTGACAGTAACCTAACTCCTGGAAGTTTAGATCACCGCAGCGCCTTCTACCTGGTTTAATAACAATGGACCCTCTGGTCAGGAAGAGACTTATCAGGCCATTTTCACAATAGTGTCGTGGGTTGATTCTTCTTGAATACAGTCAGCTTGAAAAGTCTGGATGGAAATCCCCATCAGGACAAAACGAATCACACATTTAGTTTTCACATCTCCCAGTCGTAGGTTAGCCAGAGACCAGAGCAAGTTGGCCTCTAGAAAAATGGCGAGCACATACTGGCTTCTAGGACGTATTTGTTGAAACGAAAGAACAGTGAGCATTTACTGCTTGGCAAACTCTCAGGACCCTGGGTCTGTGAGAAACCCTCAGAAAGCCCCTGGGACTCAGTCCCTTCTGGGCTCACCCCTGCCTCCTCTGCTGGCTCTGTGCTCCTCGCCTAAGTCAATCATCAGGAAGACCAAAGAGTTCCCTTCCAGGTAAGAGCGTTAAGAAGTCCAAGGTCTGGACAGAGCAGAATGAGGTCGGGAATTTCCAAAGTTTTTCATTCCAATGAAATTTTCTTCTAGAAAAGGCCACAATGACCTTCTGAGTTAACAGGAGAGCTACATTCTGGTCACCAGTGCTACTTCTGCCTCAAAACAACAGTAACAGAAAATAAAAATAATTAATAGGGAAACCCAGAAACCAATGACTGATACCGACTCTCATACCAGAGGGAAAACTGTTAGGGTTACCGATTCTCATACCTGAGGGAAAACTGTGTTAGGGTTTAGACTAGAATTTGCAAAAAGCAGGTGAACCTTTTCTGTCTTACTCGTCAGGTACGTATAACAGAACCAAGGATGGCATCTTAAAATAAAAGCTCGTGAAGGGCAATAAAGTGGTATAACGATCATTTCCTGTGTGACCACTGCCGGTCCCTATGCCTTTGACTAGGAGAAGGGAAAATAAACCTCCCACAAATGAGCTAGCATCATTTATAAGAAGCTGAGGAGAAAAGCTGACTCCAGGTCTGTCCATTCTAAGTGAAAGGGGGAGAGACGTCTGTAAGCTCACGTTCACCCTCCCGAACCTTTTCAAAGCAACAGTCACGGCAGACATACCTCGAGTCTGAATCCCATTCCGGCTCTGGGGGACGAGAAGCTGGGATTCCGCCCTCCGAGGAGAGCTCCGCGTCCTCCATCCTCTGACCAGAGCCCCCACCATGGTTGCGGACAGCATGTCCCCCCAGGCGGCCGTGGCCCCGCTGGGTGACCAGGAGGGGTGGCCGGCCAGGTCAGGTTGCCACTGTCAGGCGGAGCCCATCCACCCGTGACGGCGCCACAGCCCGGCGGACAGGTCCGGGCAGTTCCACCTGCCTTCGCTCCATCCTCCACCCACGGGCCCATCCTTGTGCTGCTGACTCCTCCCTCGGGAGGCCCCGGGGAAAGTTGGGGCGATGAGGCGAGCAAAGGCAGACAGCAGCAGCCACACAAACGAGGGCTACGCAGAGAGCCTATCAACAGAACAGAATGGTCAGTAAGACCCAAGCGCCGGTCTCCTTGACAGAAGAGCTTCGTTTGTGTGAGCCTTCACTTTTCACTTAAAGCAGTAAAGTCTACTTTTTCAATGACTCTGGGATTTCCCCTGCGGCTCAGCGGGCTAAGGATCTGGCGTGGTCACTGCTGTGGCTGGGATCGCTGCTGCGATGTGGGTTCGATCCCTGGCCGGGGAACTTCCACATGCTGTGGGCACAGCCAAAAAAAAAAAAAAAGGAAAAATTCTGTGTGTGAAGGTAGTGCGGGTACCTGTCAATTTACTTCTCTTTTCCCAGTTTATTTTCTCGCCTCAGTGGGAACAGCTTTCGGGCAACTGTCTTTCCAAAGAGACCCAGTTGTCTAGATAAAGAATTTGTTTACAATATATGAAAACTATCAACTAGTGTCTGAGCGTTCACATCGCAGAATTATATCAGCTTTTGTGGATGAGGAAAGTTGATTAAAAGAATTTTCACAGTCATGTAAAGGCTCAAAACCTTGGGAAAAGGAATCGATTCCAATGACCTAATTCTTTTTTCTTCTTGTAAACTAGTTGGAGCTGCCTGGGACCGAGTAGGTGGAACCTGTGTGTCCGGCATGGAGCACGCTGCTCACATACGCCCCCTACTGGTCAAGGTGTCAGGTGCATATTGGTTAGAGACCAAGGATTGCATTAAAGCTGTGGGAGGGGCGAGTCTCCGAGAGTTCCAGAATTCTAGGGTAAACTGTATTCATTCAGCCTGGGTGGTACTAGGATTGAATTCATTGTAGGTAGGCTGAGTCCTTTGCTGTTATTTACTGTCCTTGTGACTGGAGTAGATGGAACCATCCGTGACCTGATTTCACTCTTTTTTTCTCATCCCCAGATACACTTTATCTAATTAGATCAAGGTTGTTTTTGTAGAATGCAGGCAATTTCCCCAAATCCCTCCATAGTCATCATCACGTTTTTTTTTAAAGCTTCTACTGTACTAAAAAACACCAGCGTTTGGGAATACATATTTTTTACATATTCATTTAGTTGAAAATCCTCTCCTTTGCTTATGCTTTTTTTTTTTTTTTTTGTCTTTTCTAGGGCTGCACCCGGGGCATATGGAGGCTCCCAGGCTAGGGGTCTAATCGGAGCTATAGCCACCAGCCTACGCCACAGCCACAGCAACGGCGGGATCCGAGCCATGTCTGCAACCTACACCAGGGATCGAACTTGCAACTTCACGGTTCCTAGTCGGATTTGTTAATCGCTGAGCCACGACGGGAACTCCTCCTTTCCTTATTCTTTTGACTTTTCCAAACTGTAGAAAACCTGTGGCATCATGACAGATGGAGAGAAGGTAAAATTGAAGGCTGGGGACCTGAAAGGGTGTAAGAGTAGGAAGCTGCTGGCTCTACTGTCTGTGCTCAGCCTCAGGTGGGTTCAGGCATGCATCCGGGCACAGTGTGCTCTCACCGAGGGAGACAGGTCCCGACACTCCTGGTGGTGGGCCTCCCTCCTTCCTCACGGGAGTGGGGGCTCCCCCTGCCACGGGCAGCTCACTCTGCCGCAGAGGGCCAGGCTGGGCTCTGCTGGGGTTCAGGGGAGGGCTGCTCAGGGAGCAACAGGACCCACGCTTTAGAGAAAAGGACAAAGAGGCCTTCAACAGTCTCTCAGTTCCCGTGACCCCCTAGAGTCACAAAGACAGGCTGAACCTGTTCTCTTGGGGACATCCCGGCGGGAAGCACAGCAGGGGAGCCAGGCACTCAAAACTGAGGTGTGGTCGGGGCCCCGAGGTGAAGGATGAAGCAGGGGTCTTGAGGATGGTCCCGGGTCACTTGGACGCCATCAGGGGCTGGAGTTAGGAGGCGGGAACATGGCCGTGCATTTACCCTGAATCCTCTCCAGGGGGACGCTGTGTTCAGATGTAGGTGACTGGCTGGGCTGGCAACGAGGGGCGGTAGGGATTCCGGGACACGATCTCTCAGGACCCGCAGAAGCCACCTCGGCCCCAGCCCCAGGGTGAGGTGGCCGAGATAACACAGGGATGCTGAAAGCAAAAGAGCAGCTCCGGAAACTGTGAAGAATGACCGAGACCCCCAGGCAGGGCTCTTCTGTGATGCTCGATCATTCCCGCTGCCACCCATCTGAGATCCCAGCAGACGAGAGCCAGCGGTCCCCCGTGGGCGAATCGGAAGTCCAGCGTGGGAGACACAGGCCTCGTGGCCAGAAGCACAAGCAACGGCCCCAACTCAGATAGCGAGGCCCCTGCACAGCGGCCGTTCTCAGCCACCCCGGTGAGACGGAGCTACGTGTCGGACACGGAGGTAGACGGAGCCAGGAGAGTCCCCAAGCCCAGCCCTGAGTCCCCCACGCAGGTGTGGATGCTTCGTCCTCAGAGTCGCCCAGGCTCACGACCACAGCACTTGTCCCGCTCGGCTGCGGCCCCTGCCCTCTGTCCATCCCGATCGCCAGTGCCTCTAACCCCCCTGCATGCCGGAAACGCTGCATAAAACACAGATTCCTGGGCTCGCCCCGAAATGACTGCTCTCCTAGGTCTCAGAGCCCTGGGGAGCCTGCGTTTACCTGCCCTTTTTCCTCCTCTTGATCAAGGAGGGTCTGAAGAAACCAACTTACCGGACCGGGCAGTTGTGGAAGTCACCTCTGCGGCCAGCACTGGGTGACCGGCTCGTGGTCTGTTAGAGGCGGAGAATCAACAGGGAGGCCAGGCAGGGGTGCAGTGACACCCACGCCTCGACTCTGCACTAACGGGGCTGCCTGGCCCCCTCATCTTCCCCTGAGGCCGCCTTGCTGGCACTGCCCCCAGCACCATCCTGGCTGCACAGCCGCCCCATGATGTCACCTTGTCCTTCCTCCGCCCCAGGCCCCCTTGGGACCCCCACACTTCACTCTTGCCTGGGTGTTCTAGCCCAGAACGTGACGGGCCACGGCAGCAGCTCCCTGCGCCGGCCACCCCCACAAAGAACGGCTCCATCTTTGCTTCCGACGCCGCAGGCCCCGGACACCTTCGTCCGGGGGTCTGTATGTCAAGGCCGCACAGCAGCACGCAACACGCCGCTGTCCCTCGTGCGCCAGCGGTAGCAGGTGGCCGCGCAGAGCCAAGGTTTTCCCCAACAGGAAGCCAAGCAGTGACCATGACTGCTGCTGGAAACGTGGTCAGGAAGAGGAAGAAGTAATGTCCTGCCTGGGGAGGTCAGCCCTTCCCTTCCCGGTTCCCACATGCACTTCCTGAAAGAGACCCGCCAGGGGCCCAGCGCCGCTCCGCTCCTCGCCGGGACAAAGACGCAGAGGGAACCGGCTCACCCGCGAGCCCATGACGTCATCCCCCCATCAGTCTTGTTAGGAGAGCCCCTCCGCCTCCGCGCGTGAAAAGGGGGCACACTGGGGAAGGCAACAGACTTTTTCTTTAGACAGGATATCTAGAATGCCAGAGTCATGCTGAAGGCTCTGGAAAGGCCCAGATGGCTCACGCCAAACTTCAGCTCAAGGATGTTTGCTTCTCATTTCCTATGGTGAGAGGATGCGTTACCAACTCTTTTCTAAATTTCAGAAATGTAGGCACTGACCCCTCCCACATTCCATGGAGGATGAGGGCTGAAAGGGGCCACGTGCTTCTTGGAATAACTCCTTAGGATCTGCCAGGGTTTGGGTACACAGCGGACCTTTAGCTAATGCTGACTGTAGATGCATGTCAAGCTGCGATGGTGTGGCTGTCGATTGCCAAACTGTGCACTGAGCTATGAGAACTAGGAATGGCTTCCATCTCTGTAGCAAATATCTCACCTCCCACTGTGACTTCTGGAAGGAGCTGTTGGGTGTGTGTCTGTGTTTGTGTGTGTGTGTGCGCATGTGTGCACTGGGGTGCTGGCTATGGGGAGAATTTCATCCTGGCTCCTGATGTTTTCTTCCATCTGGGTGGGCTTCCAAGAGCCCCTGGTCTCCCTTTGACTCCTCACACACACTTCTCTTGGGTGCAGGAATCAGGGATTAGAATGCCAAACGTTAAAGGGAAAACTGGGCAGGCGTCATCTAACCCCACTCTTTGGCTCTTCGGGCAGAGGGCTCCCCACAGCTGGCATGTGCTCTGCTTTCCTTCCGAGGAAAGCCCCACTCCTGTGTGGGGAGGGCTGCCCCCGTCACGCACGGTGGGAAGGCTTCTGATTCTGAGTTTAGCATTAGGATGCTCACTTGTCCACAGTTATAAGGTACAATCTCCAGGGCTGGCTTATCAGTAATAAAGGTGAGAGTTTTGTCTCCCTCTGCCTTGCTCCTTTGTTTTAAATCCTCAGATTGGTTCAGAACCCTGGTGAGAGGAGAGGGTCTTGGTTGTCCTTCCCCCTGCCCCCCCGCCCCCAGCATCTGGCAGATTGGCTCCTGGATGTGGCATTTGGGAAACAAAATAACCCCTGAAGACTGATGCTTCTGGCAGATGCTGTACTGAGTGTAGCCACTGGTGTTTATTTGGCAATTTACAGCAAATTGTTTTGTGCCACCTCTGGCTTTTATAGTCACACAGTAGACTTTTCTGGTGACCTGGGGAGCCATGAAGCCTTATTCCACGTGCAATTTTGACTCTACAATGTGACTCAGCTTCAGAGGACTTTGCCCACAGGTGAGGGGTTCTTTCAAGGGCATCAGACCTGTGGGCACCGTGCCCTCCCAGGCAGGGATCAAGGCTAACCTGCTAAGCAGGTGGCTGGGTGGCCTCCGAAACTACAGGCTTAGCTTGAGCATCAGGAGCTTTTGGGGGCAGTCTACCACTGCCTGCCCTTGACCTCACACGGTCCAGGGTTCTGAAGCAGGTGTACTGAGGCAAAGAGTAAGTATTAGAAAAACATCAAGACATCAAGGCTAGAACCACATTGGAAGGCAGCAGGTTGTGAATGCACTGCCAAGGAGGCTGGCTTGAAATGATTACTGCCAGGCTCATCCAGGCAGCTGCTCTGAATTCCATTCTGCAGTCAAGGCTAACCAGAAGGACACTGAGGAGGGGTAAAATCTGGATTTAGATCCACGGGTTTGAGAGTCTCCCCACACTATGGGGCCTCCAGCTGACTCTGAATGACCTGGTTCTCTCACTCAGATGCCACTGCGATTCTGCTCTGGACTTGGCAGTGGTCTTTGGATTAAAGTGTCACATTTAGGTGTAACAGCTGTACATGCTAATCGCTCCAAGGAACGGGAAAGAAAACCTGTTTTCTTGACTTGAAGGGCATGGAGCCATTTGTGTTTGCACAGCTCTCCACAAGAGGAGCGAGGGGGGAAATTCTTCACAGTGTTGAAACACAGGAAATTGAAAAGCAAATGATGATGCTCTACCCTCAATGCTTTTCTCCAAGTGATAACCACAACCCAGGCTGATGGCTCTGAACTGGACGCTGTGCCCAAACCAAGCGAGCACTACGCTCTAATGCCCCTCCCCGAGCCCGGGCCATATGTACGGAGAAAAGATCAACACTTGCGTGGTTCTGCTTCTGCTGATAATCCCTGAAAGAGGTATTGGTAAATTCATGTAGAATTGGGATTCTCACATACACAAGCAGGTCTGTTTAGAGACGTCCATTAGCTGTCAAAGGCAGCTCTTCTCTGTTGGCCCTAAGAGTAGGCGCGTGTGCTCAGAACTGCCCCTTCTAAGAATACATTCCTTGGACCTTCCCTGTGTCCTCCTCCTCCAGCTGTAGCTGTCTTCTCAGGGATAAAAACCACATGGGTTATCTGGACTTCATTTCTTCCCCGACTCACTCCAGTCTAGGTTTCTCCTCACCCTCTCCAACCACCCAACAGCTCTCTATAGTACAAATGCTTCTTTTTTTTTTCAAAATATTTTTTTAATTAGGGTATAGTTGATTTACAGCGTCGAGTCAATTTCTGCTGTCTAGCACGGTGACCCAGTCGCACAGGCATATACATTCTTTTTCTCACATCATCCTACATTAGGGTCGATCACAGGAGACTGGATATAGCTTCCTGTGCTGTGCAGTGTAATGCTTCTTAATCCCACTGGTTTAAGAGACCTATCAGTCTCTTTCTCCTACAGCTTCCTGGCAGCCTCTGACACTTCCGGCCAGTCCCTTCTCCCTGAAGGGCTGCCTTACCTTGGGGACCGTGATCACTTATCATCCAGGTTTTCCTCCTCCTACTTATATTGACATTCCTTTTCCATTTCCTTTGCAGGACCCCCCAGTCACTCATTTTTATGTTTGACCTAAACGTCTGAGCAACAGGCCAGTATATCCCAGTGACGGTTTGATATCTCAGCTGTGAGATTTCACAGGAACCCGAATGCTACTACCATTCACATAGCTATACCAGCCAGAATTTCTGGACCACTCTTTCCATCGTCACTCCAGATGTGTAAACCATTACTACCTCCAGTTTTTTTGTTTTTTTCTTTAACATCTTAACTCTCTTTCAAATGTCACTTACTTTCCTCTATCTTTGCTCTGCGCATCTTTCATTGGCACTAACATAACGTTCTAAACCTTCTCCTGGAGGGTGTAGGACTGTTGTGCCAAGAACTTTTCAAACTGTAAATCTAATGTCACCCCCATCAACTGAAAACTCTCCCATGCCTTTTCATTTCTTCAAGGGCCATCATCAGATCTGTGACGTGGCCTCCAGCACCTGACATGTCTAGTCCCTGCCTCCTGGCTCACCGTACCGGCCTTCTCTACCCCTTCAGCCTCATTGCTCTTCTCTAAGTTTCTCCAGAGAGTCACAGAGTCTCCACATTGCTTTTCTGCCATAAAGGACCTCCCACGGCAGCTGCTGCTGCTCTGTCAGAGCTCTCTTTGGTGACCACCTCCTCAAGGCAAAGCCCCTATTTTTCCCTTTCTAACATTGATAATTTTGCAAAATATTGGGTTTTTAGTCATCTCCTCCACAAGTCTGCTTTGTAATACCAGTGGGAGGAACATATGTTTTTTTCCCATACCAAATCCCCAGAGTCTGGCACATAGTACATATTCAATGAGCACTTGTGGAATGAATGAACAAATAACTATAGTGCATTAGGGTCTTCAGTATAATGAGTATGCATGATATTTCTATTACAATTATTTTGATTTTAAAAAACATGCTATTATTATAAGTAGATGTTAATGACTGGTGAAGAAAGTATCTCAACTATAAAAACATTCCCATGGGAAAACACGATCTACTGTATGACATCTATTTTATTATATGGATTCTTCAAAGAGAACATCATGGTCAAAGTGGGCTGCCTATATTTATCTCCTGTTTAGATTTAAGATTCACATCTTCTGTGCCCCTAGATATCACACCAAAATTTATGAACATAGCCGTAAAGCTCAAGAAGTTTAACAAATGACTAAGCATCTCTTTGTAGTTCAGTATTCATTCTAAGATCAAAACCTAGGTTAAAATATATTAAAAACTGTTAAATGTGCTCTTTATTAAAAACAGCAACTGGAATAAAGAAAAGGCATTGGAGCCTTCTCACGCCAAACTCTTAATACACTGAAAAAATGATTTCCACATTTATTTTCTCTTCTACATCAAAGTCGGGTAAGGCTACCATCCATTAGTGTGGCACCTTCACTTCTATGTGCAATTCATAAAAATTAGTTTAATAGATTGGTTTAGAAAGCTTTATTAATATTTTTGTCTGCTTTTAGGGATTTATTATCTATATTCTTAGAAACGAAAGGTGATATTTTTAGAATGATTTCCAGTTTATGATTAGCTGGTATTCAGACACACCATGTTTTAAAAACTGCAGCATTGCTATTAACCTAATATAATAAAGCCCGATCTATTCTCCATGTCTGTGAGTCTGTTCCTGTGTTGCAGGTAGGTTCATTTGTAGATAGACCGTATTTTAGATTCCACATGTGATGCTATATAGTATTTATACTTCTCTTTCTGAATTGCTTCACTTAGTATGATAATCTCTAGTCGCACCCATGTTGCTGTGTGGCGGAGAGGGAGTGGGATGGACTGGGAGTTGGGGGTTAGTGGGTACAAACTATCACACTCAGAGTGGATATGCAATAAGATCCTACTGTACAGCACGGGGAACTATATCCAGTTTCTGGGATAGACCATGATGGAAAATAATATTTCTAAAAAAGAACATTCACGTATGCATGACTTTGCTGTACAGCAGAAATTGGCACAACACTGTAAAGCAACTACTTTAATAAAAAAAAAAGATGTGAAAGAAGAAAAAAAAAGATAAAGCTCAGGTTTTCAATCCATACTTAAAAAGCATCTAGATGTTTTATCTCTTCACATATTCATACATTTGCTCATGGACGGTTAGAACAGATTCCCAAGAAAGCCTCAACTCTTGGCAGTTGGAAATAACCACATGCTAAAGCCAGACCTTTGTTATTGGTAATTCTGCCCTGAAACTTGAACCCTATAACACTGTAGAGCTCTCTAGTAGATTGGTGCATAACCTTAAACCAAGGAATGTGCCAACATTTCTCTCTCTTTTAAAAAGAGTCTGTGGATTAATTACAAGGCGCTGATTGACGTGGATTAGCCTTTATCCCTGTCCACACAAAATTAAGTCCTACCACTTCCACCAATTAGATTGGGTCAAGATGGGTAATGCAGGCTGAGTCTAACATAAAAACTTCGGTTTACTACGGCATCTGAAGTCGGCGTGCATTATTTTTGTGAAGAAATAATTCTTGTTTATACATGGAGAATTATTCATGGCATGAAGAGTTCGAAGTCTCCGTGTCCACTTTAGGGATGTATTAAAGTTGTTCGGGCACTGCTCAGTTGAAGTGTTCACTGGAAGCAGTTTTAAAAAATTTGATGAGAAAAAACGAAAAACAGGTATCTCTTTTTTCACCCCAATTTGGTCCTTAAATATCAGATAACACTCATCCCAACATTTCAAGGGTCACAAATGCTATTTATACTACGGACAAGGGAACACACTGAAAAGACTTTAAAAGGTTTCCTTCATTACTCTTGATGGGAACGTCTGATATTAGACTTTTAAATTAACGAGCAGCTGACTAACTAGATTTTCAGCTTGCAGGATTTAGGCAATCTCTAAAGATGCACCTTTACCCAGGTCAGTTCCTTCCTGGGTGACGCCCCCACCTACCTCCGCCTTGCACCTCCCAGGGGTCTAAACCTCCCCCCCGGATGCTACTGGAGGTATATTCCTTCACTCCTCCTCCCTCTTCTGCTGCGGCTGTTGAAAGGCTCCCGGATCTGGCAGCCCCAGACATCTGTTCTTGTTTCCGCGGACGGTAAGGAAGTGAGCAAAGAAACACAATACATATACTTAAACGAAAATAGTTGCAGCTACCACTGTCAATAAAATGGTATGAAAGATAGAACTACAACTGACCATATTAGAGATCAAGCAGGATAATATATTTTGCCTCAAGTTCAATGGAAAAGAGACTGTTCAGACATCAGTTTTCAGAATTCAGAAGCTTTTTTTTTCCCCCCAATAAAGACAACATTCTGCTCAAGGGGTAGTCAGGTGTTGTAGGCACAGGTGGACTTCCTGACCTGGCCTTGTGTCTGTGTATATCAGAAAGAGGCCTATGTCGTGAAGAGGTCCTGGAACGGATGATATATGATCAAGTCCAGAAAAAAAAAACAGAAATAAATATGTCAGTCGGGGAGTTCTCGTCGTGGCTCAGTGGTTAACGAATCCCACTAGGAACCATGAGGTTGTGGGTTTGATCCCTGACCTCGCTCAGTGGGCTAAGGATCCGGCGTTGCCGTGAGCTGTGGTGAAGGTTGCAGATGTGGCTTGGATCCCGCGTTGCTGTGGCTGTGGCGAAGGCCGGCAGCTACAGCTCCTGTTAGACCCCTAGCCTGGGAACCTCCATATGCCGCGGGTGCAGTCCTAAAACGACAAAAGACAAAAGACAAAAAAAAAAAAAAAAAAGAGAAAAGAAAAAAAAATATGTCAGCCAGGCTGGAGTTTCAGGATGAGATGAGGAGCAGGTATGGGGTGTGCCATGTGCAAAGACCCAGGGTGACCCCATTCGGGGGAATTTTTTTTTTCTTTTTATGGCTGCATGTGTAGCATTTGGAAGTTCCCAGGCTAGAGGCCTAATCGATGCTGTGGCTGCCGGCCTACACCGCAGCCACAGCAACATGGGATAGAAGCCGCATCTGCGACCTCCACCCAAGCTTGCAGCAATGCCGAATCCTTAACCCAATGGGAGAGGCTAGGAATGGAAACCACATCCTCATGGATACTAGTTGGGATCTTAACCCGCTGAGCCACAACAGGAACTCCTATTCAGGGAATGAAAGTGATGCAGTTAGGTGGAAACTAGTGTGTGTGTGTGTGTGTGTGTGTGTGTGTGTGTGTATTCACAGGAGGTGTAAGAAGGGGAAGAAACAAGACACAAGACTATAGAGGTAAGCAGGAACCAGGCCACGAAGAGACTTATCTATCTTAGCTAAGAGTTTGACTTTATCTTGAAGCAACGACAAGGTTTTGCAAGTTTTTTTTTTTTTTTTTGTCTTTTTGCCTTTTCTAGGGCCTCACTCATGGCCTATGGAAGTTCCCAGGCTAGGGGTCTAAACAGAGCTACAGCTGCCGGCCTACACCACAGCCACAGCAACGTGGGATCTGAGCTGCGTCTGTGACCTACACCACAGCTCATGGCAATGCCGGATTGTTAACCCACTGAGCGAGGCCAGGGATCGAACCCGCAACCTCATGGTTCCTAGTCAGATTCGTTAACCACTGAGCCATGATGGGAACTCCAGGTTTTGGAAGGTGTTAAGCTGAGAAGTACCAGGACCTTTTAAAAAGAAGACTAAAAAGAGCTGGAAGAGAGATCTGAGGAAGTCAGAATGCACGTCTGGGAAAAAAGAGACCAACTAAAAAAGACATGATGGTTGCCTGGATAAAGGCAGGCAGAAACGCGGATTGATTGCATGGGGCAGGGTGTGAGCAGGTGGGAGTCAGGGCGGGGCTCAAGTCTGCGGGTTCGTGGGGGTAGGCGGAAAAGAGCAGAGCGGTTTTGGTCATGGGGTGGTGGGTGCTTCAGAGATATGAGTCCCCCATTTTCAGACATTTAGGCTAACCTGTATTTCCCCCCATTATAATTAATCCTTGGAAAACATTTTTGGACATGTACTATTTTAGTGCCTTTAAATGACTAATTTAATGTCTTTAGCTGTTCCTTGAGATTAGAATTATCTCCTCCATCTCTGCTTCTCACAGCTCCTACCACTGCAGTGGCTTAATAAGTGCTTATCTCATGATACCCTTGGGATGAATTCCCAGGAAGACCACTGCAGGCTCAAAGAGCAAGACTTTAATCATTCTTATTACACAGGGCTGGGTTTTATCCAGAAAGATCTATGCCAACTTACACTTTCAGCAATAATGCATGAGTATTTTTTTTTTCCCTATCCCCTTTCTAGATCTGGTCTTTGACTTTTGTTCATTTGCTAGGTGTAAAATTCACTTAAAAATGTGTTGAGGCTGAATATACAGATTTGGTTTTCTATTTGTTTTCTTTTGGGTAAAATAGCTGAATGTTTCCTTGGACCACTTATTCAATTATAATCTGATATTGTACTCACATTTATATAAATCTATTTGTGCTTTATCAAGTCCCTAATTTCTTCTATGCAATGTTTTCTCATTTTGTTCCTTTCATTATTTTAGCTTTAAAAGGTTTTAAATTTTATATAAATATACTTGCCCATTTTTCCCTTTTCAATTTTCATTTCTTTCAACAAAATTTTCGCTAAATTTTGTAGCTAAAACTGTGCTACTCCAAATCCATAGTTCTTTAATTACTGACAGTTTGTTGAGAGGTGTGTGTGTATGTACACACACACACACACACACACACATATTATGTCATGTGGTCTGAGTCTTAGCGATTTTTTTCTTTTGTATTATATCCTGGGGTTAGTAATTTTACCAGTTTTTACTTGATTCACCTATATTTATATGTTTTTAAATTATGATATCTACAAGAAATACTTATGTAGCTCATTTTTGCTACTTAATTTTCACCATCTTATATTTAAATTATCCTGCGCTTAATCTTCCACTAAGGAGAATAAATTTTTATCATTAAAGACAGGAGCCTAAAACTACCTTAACAAGGGGGTCCCCCTCACCATGCCAGGTGCTTTACCTAAAGCCACCCTGCAGAATAAGTAATATTACACCTACTTTACAGATGAGGAAACTGGGGCTCAGAAGGACTGAATAATTCGCACAGGATCATACAGCCAGAATGTGGCTGAGAACCTAGATAAAGGCATGATGGATATTCTAAACTGACACCAAAGTTACCAGAATACAGATGCATTTTCCATAAAAAAAAAGAAAGAGGGATAAAAGACCCTCAAATATGTGGAGAAATATAAAAAGCTGAAAGGTGAAGCTGTAGAATAGAACCTCCCTTCTCCCCGCACCGTCCGCCCCCCGGAAAGCATGAGAGAAAAAAGAAGAGGAGGAGCAAGAACAGAGGGGCCTGTGTGAGCACACGCACCGGAGACACCGCAGGTGGCTAAAGGCCTGCGCTGAGGTGTCTGGCGCATCTGGATGTGAGTCCTGCTTCTGTCACTTAGAAGCTGTGGGACCTTAGGCGTGTTCCCAAAGTGTGCAGTGGCAAGTGGGATGAAGGGGGCAAGAACGAGCAGGAAGAGTTGCCAGGAGCTGATACCACAGCATGGTACCAGGGAGATCACAAAGGGCATGAAAAGCACCGAGCTCACGTTGCCTGCTGGCACACGGTAAGCGCCCAGTTATTGCCTGTGATTACTAAGTATGTCTCAGCCGGGTCACGTCAGTTCATACAAAAGTTCTGGGTTTTCCACTACATTTTCCAACAGGAAATAGTTTGCAATTTGTGTGTCCCTTTTTAAGGACAGGTGTGCGATGTGACCTGGAATCATGCGATTTGAAATACAAGTGAAACCCAGGTGCCTGAAATATGGTTCTGCCATAATTTACAAGAGCTTGTTTCTTTTTTTAAAAATTGAAGTACGGTTGATTTACAATGTTGTGTTAGTTTCAGATATATAGCACAGTGACTCAGTTTTATATATAAAATACATAACTGTATATATACATATTTACAGTAAATGTTTATATACTCTTTTTTAGATCCTTTTCCATTTGGGGTTATTACAAGATATTGAATATAGTTCCCTTTGCTATACACTATGTCCTTGTTGTTTATCTATTTTACATACAGTAGTGTGAACCTGTTAATCCCAAACTCTTAACTTATCTACCCCTTTTCCCTTTGGTAACCATGGGTTTGTTTTCTATGTCTGTGAGTCTATTTCTCTTTTGTAACACAAGCTTGAATATAACCATCTCTCCACTCCTCGTTTCGGTGGCTATCCTTCTCGGAGGAGATTCTCTAACTTCCCGGTAGCCAGCTGATTCTGGGAAAGTCAGGGGGAAGAGGGTTTGGCCTCTGAGGTCACTAGTTCTGTCATTGTTATTAAGTAAAATAGCAATTACCAAAATTCCTCAAGAGATGAGAGGGTCTATTTAAATGAACCTTCTGGTTACTTTAGGGTTAACAATGAAAACCTCTTTCAACTCATTAATTTTTTGTTTTTTCCCCCTAACTGGGTCATACAAATTCCCACCTCAGTAAGTAACTGCAGTGTCCAGACTGTAATTTAACCTCCCTCTTGCTCTGCCTCGGGGTCAAGTCTACATGGAGCATCACATTAGACCCCGGGAAGAGACGATGGTGAAGAAGGTTTAATGAGGACCGAGCGTCACACCCTGTGGAACGTTTATCTTCCTTTCCTAAACAAACCCCTCCTGTCTAGCGACTTTGTGTTTGTGGTGGGGAGCAAAAGTTTCTTCTTCAAACTGAGTTTGGGAAAAAAAAAAAAGTCCACTAAGGGCTTTGGCTCACCTAAATGTTACTCTATTACAGGTGTCTAGATGCCTTACACCAGAGTCTAATCCCCTGAAAAGTGTTTTCTTGAATATGTTTCAGCATCTATTAACAAGCACTGGCTACAGTGAGGCAGAAGGAAAGCAGCTCAGTCTTCTGGGCTCTTTGTCTAAATACTGACCAGAATGGGGGTCTGAGCTGGCCACAGCTCTTCAGAGGTCACAGATTATGCAGAATGCTTAACAATAATGCCGCCCTAGACAGATGGGCATGTGCTTGAAGATAAAAGGCTCTTTTAACAGAATGCCGCTTACCCTCATAGTGTTTTGGGGACTTGTACCCATGATGAGTTGCCTTTTCAAAGAGGGTGCTAAAGGTTAATTTTCTATGGCACGAGGACGGCAGACAGATGCCAGAATTCTCTTCCCAGACCTAAATTATATAATCAGAAATAGAGCATCCGAACTGCACATCAAATAGTCTCGCTTTCTGGCAGACTGCGAAAAAAAAATCAGTTTCAATGTTTGAAGTAGGCATCTGTTTATATAATGCAACCAGCCATGACTGCCAAACACAATAATTAGATGCTTTAACAAGTGAGAAATCTTGCCAGAATATGTAATTTGAGGGGGAAAATAAGCAGAGAGTTGATATGTAGCAGAAAATGCTGAATTATTTATTTCCTGCTAGTTAGAAGCAGACACTCACGCTGTGCGTGTACCTGCAGAAATACAAAAAGAGAAAGCAGGGCAGTGGAAGGGACCAGTTGCCTTGCTTTCTATCTGTTATCATGCTCTTTCTTCCCACCAAGCTGGAAACATGAGGCATTCTCACCCCTCCCCCTTCATTACACAATTATCTGTAGCAATGAAATTAAACATCTACAAAGCAACAATAACCATATTTTTCTCTTCTCATTCTTTGAATTATCAGCTAAAAACATAGCTGCTTTGAGCTATACCTGTATTTCTCTTTTGTAGTGGGATGGAGTGTAATTTTTTGAGTCCACAGTAGGGAAGTGTTTTATGTCATTTACTTCTGCTTAAAAAAAAAGGAGTGTTACACCTACTCATATTTAAAATTTCCTTCTAATTCTGAAGTTTTGATATGATTTTCTATCATAACATTCAGAGGAAAAATATCATTGTACATTAACAAAGAGCTGAAGACATTATGCATCGATGCTTTAATATACTTAAGATAGTAATTGAAAACATTCCTCAAATATGTCTTACACATTATGATCAATTTAATGGATATATATGATATTTCAATAACAATTGACTATGTATATTTATATATTAAATAGTTACACTACTTATATGACACGTGTCAAAACAACAATGACAAGATTTTCTGTATTCTCTTTTCACCTCAATGTTACTATTTGTGAAATGTAGCATCAATTGAATATAGGCTTATAGGTAATGAGCAACCAGTTAGATCTTTTCAAAGGGTTCAAGTTCTAGAACAGTGGTAAAATCATCCTTAATTTTGATGTTCACTCATCTCCACTAACAACACAAAATCCCTCTGGCTTCCCTCGGGATCTTCAAGGAACAAAGGGGAAAGCAGAGGAAGCAGCACCAATTTCTAGAATTTGTATAGCACTGCAAAGCACTGTGTAACATTGATTTATTCATGTGGACAGCACCAGAATCAAGCTCTGATTTTTTCCATGGTACAGAGAGAACCCAGGCAGAGGCAGTCCTTGTACTATTTCTAAAATGTAAGGTAGTTAAGGGGAGGACTTCTTTCTGGTCATGCTTTTTTCCCATTATTTAAACAGTGGTTTCTTGACAATATGTGCCCATCTTTTGTGTGCCCCAGAAGGTAATTTCTTTACTATCAGGGATCCTGTTGGTTCAAGGGACCATTAGTTCTTGACTAGGCTATTGGAAAACCTCCTCACTATTTATAATAGTTAAGACATGGAAACATCCTAACTGCTCATCAACAGACCACTGGTTTAAGAAGATGTGATACACATACACACATACACACACAGATACTATTCAGCCATAAAAGAGAATAAAATATTGCCGTCTGCAGCAATAGAGATGGACCTAGAGACTATCCTACTAAATTAAATAAGACAGAGAAAGGCAAATATTATATGATATTACTTATATGTGAAATCTAAAAAATAATACAAATGAATCTATATACAAAACGGAAACAGATTCACAGAATAGAAAACAAATTTATAGTTACCAAAGTGGAATGGGAAGGAGGGAGGGAGGGCTAAGTTAGGAGAATGGGATTAATAGATACGCAATACTGTATATAAAATGGATAAGCAACACGGATGTACTATATAACACATGGAACTATAGTCAATGTCTTGCAATAACCTATAATGGAAAAGAATCTGAATATATATATATAAATATAATACAACTGAATATATACATACATATAACTGAATCACTCTGCTGTACACATGAAACTAATACAATATTATTAATCAACTATACTTCAATTAAAAAAAGAAAAAGCTCCTAATTACCCCCTTTCCACTTTCATCCGCAATTCATTCATTCTTTACCTCAAAGAGCAAACCTTCAGGAAACTACACTGATCATGTCAGTCCCCTGTTTAAAACCTGTATGTGCCCACTAAATTTATTTATTTATTTATTTATTTATTTAGTCTTTATGCTTTATCTAGGGCCGCACCCGTGGCATATGGAGGTTCCCAGGCTAGGGGTCTAACAGGAGCTGTAGCCGCCGGCCTTCGCCACAGCCACAGCAATGCGGGATCCGAGCCACATCTGCGACCTTCGCCACAGCTCACAGCAACGCCGGATCCTTAACCCACTGAGCAAGGCCAGGGATCGAACCTGCAACCTCATGGTTCCTAGTCAGATTCGTTAAGCACTGAGCCACAACAGGAGCTCCTGCCCACTGAATTTAGAATAAAACCCAGACTCCTCAATATGGCCGCAGCCCCATGCATGATACAGCCCTCACCTGACTCTGCAACCCTGACTCATTGCCCACTCATCATGGCTCACGAGTCTCTAAGCTCTGCAGCTTTCACTCACTTATTCATTCTTTCATTCATGTCCCAACTTCAGGATGGGTCTTTCTGCCAAGAAAATCCATTCCTTTAAGAGTCCTCTGTTCTCCGTGCTGTAAAGCACAGGGAACTCTACCCGCTCTTCTGAGATAATCTATATGGGAAAAGAACCTGAAAATGAACAGACGTGTGTATATGTATAACTGAATCATTCTTCAGTACAGCAGAAATTATCAGTCAACATCATAAATCAGTTATACTTCAATAAAACTTAAAAAAAGAGTCCCCTGCTCTCTTCATGCATAGCGCTCATCACAAAGTGTAATTATACACATATAATGATCTTTAAAATGATCTTTCTGCTCCACTGGACTCTAGGCTTCCTGTGGTGTCACTTCCATGTTGACCACTGAATCCTCAGCACCTGCTCCAGGGCCTGGCATATGAAGCCCATCTGTATGTGTTGGCTGCATGAATGCCTGAGCAAGTGGTGGTTGTGGGGGGCAGGACTCCTGACTCAACAATGCCTCAACAGTCTTGGGCTTTGGCTCCTTCTTACCTTAATGGCTCTGCCCTTTCCTCTTTAAAGGAATACTCTTTAGGATGGGGAAAACGTAGCAACAAAGGAGCTGTAACATTGTGCTCTTTGCTTTGGCCAAATAGACCACTAATTGGGGTCAACAATAAAAAAAAAATGTTTCCTTAGCTATGAATGCCATGTGAGCCAGGGTTTTCCCATCAATCCTAGGATAATTAGGGAACTCCAGAGTTTGCTGGATGAACCTCCAAATGTGCAGATATTTTTTATAACCCTTGGGTCTAGGGCTGATGTGTTGGCACAACTCTAGGAGGCCCCGTTCCCAGCGAGTCTGTGATCAACACCTGGTGGAATCTGTAGAACAGGTCTGTGGAGCTATAGGTGGTGGCCCTGTTCAGTTCCTTAATATTGCCTTTCTGGACTATTCTTCCAGCCCTATGCTCCGCTCCTGGGTTTATTCCTTATTAAAAACCCAATATTTATCTTATCCATATCTTTAAAAATATGACTAAATGGATAATATTCCTTATAAAGTCAATGAAATAAAACTCAGCAAGAGGCTATGAAAAGCACATCTACTAAGTCAATTATTTTTAATTCGCAAAACACCACCAGCAACACTGCTTTTTGAAAATTGACTCCTCATTGTTTATTTGCTTTGAAAGCATAAGCACATGTAAAAATATTACATAAACTTTTTTTTTCTTGATGACTTTTCTTCATACTTCCACTGAAATCCATGGGGTTTATGAAGAAAAATAAACATCTATTTCATTGAGGGCACAGGGATAAAAATTAATAAGTCCACATCTTTTCTTAAATACAAAAATCCCTTAATAATGTCAGGAATGGTTACGAAAGGAAATTAGAAATACATTTCAAGGTCAACATGCGGGTTAGCATGATGTCAACAGGGAGAACACCTTCGGTAAGAATCAGGATTGAGTATTAAGAATCATTCTTTACTGGTGCTTCACTGGATTCTGCCAAAAAGATCCAAATGAATGGTCCCAGTAACTGGGACATCAAGTAAAGTACTAAAAGGAATTTAGGAAAAATTTTCCCCTGAAGAACATCTCCTGGGCCTCCATGTGAGCTAAAGAGTTAATTCTCCCCTTAGACTGAAGTCTTGCGGATTCAAGCAGAAGTAACTGCAAAGGAATCAGGCATCAAAATAGGTCAGAAAAGGTCCTCCTTAGACGCTCAAATGCATCTCGGAGGCCTCTTCATCTTCATCAGATGGCCCACCCACCCAGGCCAAAGTCATGTTTTCTTTCTCTTTGCTTCTACTCACTTTGTACAATAAAGACACCCCCCAGCCCTCTACAATTATGAGCCTTGCCGGCTCTCTATTCGAGGGCTAGTCAGGAACCTGCCACCTATTTGAGAGCTAGTCAGGAATCTCTCTCTGTCTCTCCTGAATCCGCAGTGGAACTGTGCAAATGTTCGACTTAAAAAAAAAAAAGAATGTCCCTATTTACAGTGACCTTATTTTAGCCACTCTAGAAAAACTAAGTGGAGGAGAAACAAGCCCTGAGAAGGCTTAAGTTAAAATGTTTAAAAATAAATTAGTATCAACAATTGCTTTGAGTCATCACTGCCATAAAATAAAAAGATTACTGCCAGATGTATGAAATATATTGGTCACAACAACTTGGCTCTCATTTTATTTACATGTTAAGGTCAAATAAGACTTTCTGCTTTGTATTACTTTGTACAAAGCAGGAGGACTGGAGAAACTACGTATTTTGTATCATCAGAAGACCGAAACATTTCTCCAGAAATGAATCACAATTTAAATACACGAAAGTAATTCGAAATTTTACCACACTGTTTTCCCCAAATAATCGACATGTTTTTGGGGTGACGGATGATGCATTCTGATTTTTAGGTCCTTTGTCCAAGTATTTTGGGTCAGACCTGACTGGAAACACTGCACCCCAGCTGACAGGAATGCTGAGTTCTCACTTGGTTATGAGCCAGCAAGACTCCATGGAAACCAGTGAGTCCCAACAGATCAAAGAAGAGTTTAGCACTCAGGAATGGGCTCCAACAATCCCCCAATAGAAACTATGCTCAGTATGGGTACAATTTCTCAAACAGACCATTAAATTATATTGTCGAGGAACTCAAAATATCACCCCACCCCCCCAAATCCAGCAGTTTACAAAGGGAACTGTTGGCTTTCAGAGAAAATCATAATTCCTTCTTTGGAACTCACTCTAGGATCTGAAAACTATTTAAGGAGCATAAAGACCCAAATCATTCGGCACTTTGTCTAGAAGGTGTTTGGGTGTTTACGGCTCCCATGATAATTTTTTTGTTTTGTTTTCAGAAAAGTTACAGGAAGGGCAGCCAATGCTTTATGTCCTTTCTTGGCAGGTTTAGGGAGTAGGGCGGTTCCCATTCAGCCTGTGTGGAGGCACCAGCACCAGGACCCAGAGATTCATGAGCACCAGGAGCCTTCCCTGATGCACAGAAAAGCTCTCAGCCCTGACAGCAATCAGTTGAAAAAAAAAGAAAAAGAAAAAAAAGAAAACAGCAGACTTGCTTTTAGAATCCACCTTCCCTTTCACAATCATGGAAAGACCTATTGGCATATAAGCACTTTAGTCTCTCATATACAAGCCAATTTTTTTTTTTTTTGGCTTTGTAGGGCCACACTCATGGCATATGGAAGTTCCCTGGCTAGGGGTTGAATTGGAATTGCAGCTGCCGGCCTACACCACAGCCACAGCCATGCAGGATCCAAGCCACATGTGCAACCTACACCACAGGTCATGGTGACTTACACCCCAGTTCATGACAACGCCAGATCCTTTAACTCACTGAGCGAGGCCAGGATCGAACCCGCATCCTCATGGGTACTAGTCAGATTTTTTACCACTGAGCCAAGATGGGAACTCCCATCAGACTTTTTAAATCTTACATTTAAAGCAGACATGACTTTTATAAAGAATTTTCATATGTGGACTTCATAGGTACTTAGTCTCTGACCGAGGATCAACATAAGAAGGATGCTTATTTCTTTTATATGTTCAATCAAGTCTTAGTGTTTTCAGCAAATTTATAAGAGACAGCATGTGTCGTCTTTCCCTTTTTTTTTTTTGCTTTTTAGGGCCGCACTCCGAGCATATGCAAGTCCCAGTTTAGGTGTCAAAACTTAAATCTTATGAGTTAAGTGACCAAAGGTGATACAAACCCAGTCCTAACATATATTCAACCCAGGCCCAATTTTCATGTTGTAAGATTTAAATGGTTGGCATTCCCAGCTCCAAACAGACTAATATAGCAAGTTAAATTTAAAAAAAAAACTTCCTTATTGCTCACTGGTTTAAAAGTTTCCACACATGTGCATGCGTGTGTCTACAGAAACATTAAAGAATTTTATTTCTGCTGTATAGCACTGGGAACTATATCTAGTCATTTCGATGGAGCATGATGGAGGATAATGAATGTCAGAAAAAGAATGTATATATATGTATGTGTGACTGGATCACTTTGCTGCATAGTAGAAAACTGACAGAACACTGTAAACCAACTATAATGGAAAAAATAAAAATTATTTAAAAAAAATAAAATAAGGAGTTCCTGTTGTGGCTCAGCAGTTAACAAGTCTGACTAGCATCCATGAAGACGTGGGTTTCATCCCTGGCCTCGCTCAGTGGGTTAAGGATCCAGCATTGCAGTGAGCTGTGGTGTAGGTCGCAGACGAGGCTCAGATCCTGTTGTTTTCTCTTGGCAATATTCCAATCTGAATATACTGGCTTCAGGCAAACACAACTTCATCAAACTGCAGAAGGTGGAGCATCTGGCCCTTTTAATACATTCTGTCCACATTATATGCCCACATTACATTTATATAACTTGCCTCTTTTATCTAGAGTGCTGCCAGCGTGGAAGGAAGACTAATTTTCCCATAGACACAGTATTATAAACATCGCCTACATTGATCTGTGTAACTTGGATGCTAAATACCACAAGGAGCCTGTACTCCTAATTATAACCTAGTCATGCTCATCTATCCAAGCCAGAAGCTTGAAAGTCATCCTTCAATGATTGGTCTGCTATACTCAGGCCCTGTCTCTATAGTTTATATCTGAGTTCTAAAGACAGAAGAATAGAGAGCAGGAAGTATTTTCTAACAGAATAATTTTCATTTAAATGTCCATGATGTATTAGAAGCATCTGCCCCAATTCCACATAGAATATAGTATGACTCTGGCACATGCTCCAAAGAACAAAGCACCAATTGGCCCAGGGCGGGTTCTGTGTGTGAGTGATTCTAGACAGCAATGTTGGCTGGAATGCAGTTATATTCCAGTCAAGGAGATCTCGGTAAATTATGTCAGAAGATGACGACAACACCATAGCCGTTCATAATATGAGACATGCTCCCCCCACCTGCAAGGTGCCATGAAATAACTTGAGGAACTTTGTGGAAAGATGGACAGTCTGCAATAATATGTAGGGATAAGAGCCAGGGATGGAAAGAGAATACTTAGAACCATGTTTTATTTAGAAATAAGACTACAATGATTAAGTAAAACAGCCCCACTTTCATGGCATCGTTCATGGCTTCCCAGCATATATTTTCCACTTCTCCCTTCCCAACAACTTATTTCGTTGAGGCAGCCATCTCCTTGTCCCTTCTACAGCGTCATATGGTATAATCCCTTCTCAACTCTTCTGGTGAATCCTGATTAATAAGCCCATCAGTGTGTGGCATTTTCTGTCTGGTCATTGCTCTCCATGATGTGAATGGCCTCATCAGATCAGAACTAAAAAGCTTGTATTCCACAGCTGGGGAGAGTTTTCTCTTTTTCTCCAGGTGCATGTGGACAAGGAAATCTATTAATCCATTTGTATTTAATAGCCATCTTATGACCATTTAGGGGAACTTCCCTGAGAAAGAAGCCACGAAGGAGGCAGAGCAGAAAGATGGGGAGAAACTGAATCCTCAGTGATATTCCTGAGTCACTGAGTCAATGAAGTTTAAACACCACACGCCCTCAAGGGCAATTCAGTCATTTCTTTTTCTTTTTTTTTTTTTTTTTGAGTATGAGCCTCTACTACAGTTGAAAATGTTCTATCTCATAAAGTGGGGAAAAAACAGTAAAATCAGTAAATCGGTGAACGTAGGAAACCTTGGGGATGTGGGAGTGGGGAATAAAAGACATAATAAATGGGAATGAATGTGAAGCACATTCAGAGAGGCCTGCACAGCTCTAGTATTTTCTTCCTGAACATGCACTGATCTATTAAAATAAAAATTCTTTAGACTGTTAAGTCCTCAATTTGCTATAAGTAAATCTAAAATAAAAAATTCTCATCATCGTTTTCTTTAAAAGGTTCCTCTGGGAATCACATTTTCCTGAATCAAGACACCATATTATTTAACCCACTTACCGAGCAGTTGCTAAGTACACGAGGGATCAAGACTGAGTAATTTGCCTTTAAGGATAAAACCTGGTGGTATAGAGAGATAATTAATCCTCTTTCTCTATATATTAAGGTAAAATTTTGATGTTTAAATGGGTGCTCCCATAACACAGATGATTTGTTTAATTTTAAGTCTGAATGAACTTCCGAGAAGTAGTTGGAAATAATTAGAAGAAAACGTTTTCTTGGATGTCTTTCAAGAGGTTCAGAAGAACCATCACGGGGGAAGAAAAATAAATTAAAGTCTTCAACATCTCACAGCAGGTCAGCCGGTCATGTCAACGAACCTCCTTACCATCTGTTTTTTGAATTCTAAAGTGACCCCATGAGCATCGTAATTATTTTCCTAAGTGTTTGAAGCTTCTCAGATAGGAAAGCTCATGTTCATAAAAGTCTTAAACATGGAAAACTTAGAACTTTTATTTCGTGTCTAAGAAACACATAGCTGAGACGGGTCTCGAGAGGTACAAAGAGGTACAGCAGTTTGTTGAGATCCAAGGGGGAAAAAAGCCCTCCGTCCCCCATGAGAATCTGGTGTCCCACCCTTCACTTCTCAGGCTCGCTGGACTCTACACGTACAGGCAGAACCAATTAAAAAATGGAACAGGTTCCAAAAGACGCCTAGTAAATGGTTGCTTATTTCTACAGGAAGATGTGCTCCAAGTTCTCGTACATATGGCTCCCAGTTCTGTCCGTAAAAGCTTTTTAACCCACAATGATTCTCAACTGTGGGATCTAACATAGGTTATCAGTGCCTTTATGGAAGAATATGCCTCAGATACCAGGGGGAACCCTGCCTGGGAAGATGGCGCATCCTGAAAGGCAAAGACTTCCTTACCTTCTCCCTCCTTTTTTTTTTTTTTTTTTTTTTTTTGCTTTTTAGGGCCGCACCTGTGGCATATGGAAATTCCCAGGTCAGAGGTTGAACTGGAGCTGTAGCTGCCACTCTACAGCCCAGCCACAGGAACACCAGATCCAAGCCGAGTCTGCGAACTACTCTGCAGCTTGCAGGAATACCAGGTCCTTAACCCACTGAGCGGGGCTAGGGATCGAACCTGAGTCCTCATGGATACTAGTCGGGTTTACCACTGAGCCACAGTGGGAACTCCAAACAGGCCGTCATTCTTATAGTCTCCTGATTCTCCTCTCTTACCATTCATTTCAAAGCATTTTATCTAAGCTCCTATACGAAGTAAATAAGAATGCCTGGGTCTTAGAGTTTCAAAATTAAAACTGGCATAAATTAGAAGTATATCAAACTTGAAAGTGCTATGTAATGGTAACGTGCTTCTATTATTGCTTTGATCTGTGGACGAAGCTCTCCCGAATCATTCTTATACACAATTACTCGTGTCTGCATTACTACAGTTTCAGAGCTTATACTGTGGATCTCTAAACTCCCATATTGAGATACACGGCCTCATAAAAATGGTTTTGCCACATTCTCTAGTCATGAGACATCTGCCGGGAGAAGATGCTGGTCCACAAATACTGGAACTGCGATTAGCAATGGCAACTGGCCACCCAAACGGCCTGCACTGCTGTTTAGGTACAGGACGGGTTAAACAGGCTCTATTTGCCAGAGGACTTCCCACGCATAGCTTTATGTCTAACGAGGAAAAGATACACTCCAAAATGTTTTTCAAGTAAACTTTTGGAAAGCAACGCTGGCTTGAATTGAAGACCACCTGCAGGTAACATACGCCGTGTATGCACATGGCTTTACTGACTGAATCCTATTAGTTTCCGATCTTGCCCTACAGAATCCTAGTCTTTGTCATTCGAACATTCTTTAAACATTTTTGAATTTTGGAAAATCTCCTTTGGCAAGTTCCTTTTGCGAAGAGAGAGGGCTTGCTAGATCCCAGGGGTGGTGCAGGCTGGGCCAGGCTGCACCCCAGCAGCCTCTGCAGGCTTCACTGAGTGTTGCCTCCCAGCCGGACGAGAGAGGCGAGGGCACAGAGCCGAGGATGCGCTCACCGAGCCGGGCGTTCCACAGGTGCTGTGGTTTCTAAGCCTTCGCCCTATCGCCTTGACCCCAAGAGAAGGTCATTCCCCTGGGAAGGGTTCTTCCAGAGGGTCTCAAGCAGTTCACTTTCACAACTCAAAGCCTGCAGACCAAGGAGACTTTTTTTTCTTAAGTAAATATTTTAACAATAAACTTTAACGATAAACTTTTCTATATAGGCAAAATGTTGCCAAAATGAGCAACGTATGTTTTGTTTAGAATAGACTTCGTGCAAATGCATTTAAATGTGACTTTAGGGGAGTTCCCGTGGTGGATCAGTAGGTTAAGAACCCGACTAGTATCCATGAGGATGCAGATCCAATCCCTGGCCTTGCTCAGTGGGTTAAGGATCTGGCATTGGCTCAGGCTGCAGTGTAGGTTGTACATGCAGCTTGGATCTGGTGTTGCTGTGGCTGTGGCGTAGGCTGGCAGCTGCAGCTGATTCAGCCCCTAGCCTGGGAACTTCCATATGCCATGGGTATGGCTCTAAAAAGACCAAAAAAAAAAAAAAAAAAAAAAAAGGGAAAGGGACTTTAGGAAGGAACACACACCTTGGCAGGTGAAACTTGCTAATGACGTGTTTCAAATGATTGCTATTTCACTAACACTTGTTGAAAGAGGGGGTACTCGTGCCTCTAACTAAAAATGATAAAGTATGGAGTTTTAGAAATTGGGTCTGAGTTATGGGGTGCTGGATCTGGTGTGGCTGTGGCGTAGACCTCAGCTGCAGATCCGATTCAACCCCTAGCCCGAAACCTTCCATAGGCCGCAGCTGAGGCCATTAAAATAAAAAAAGTGTCACTACACTTTTATCTCTAAAAGCGGTCTTCTGTGACTCTTCCTCAGGCTGATTTTTACAGCAACATCCTTCCCCCCTCGGACTGTCCCATTTTACAACCTGACCAGGAGGGGGAGGGGAGAACAAGTTATCTGGTTTGAAGAAGGGAAGACGAAAAATGAAAATCTGCCCAAGAAAAAAATTCAGGCCTAGAAAGTAATAGCTATGAAGAACGTTTTCGCCCAGGGCTTAAAAGACAGTTTTATAAGAAAAACTGGACAGTAAAATTTCTTGGAGTTTCAAAATTTACTCTGCCATATTCTTCACATTCAGAAGAAAGAAAGTTGGGTGAATCATCACAGATGAAGGCACATGGGAAGCCTCTATCCTGAAAACCCACGCAGACTACTGATTTCATGTGAGTGTGCATAAATCCTCTTAATTTTGAATCAAAAAGGTTTGTGAATAGTTAGGTACACACGAGGCAGCAGGCTATATAGCGTATGCGTAAGACCCAGCCCTGCCTTTGAACAACTCTAGTCCATTAGAGCAGGAATTAACACCACTCAAAAAGGCATTTCAAGAAGGATTTTTAAGACCACAAAGCAGTGTCAGGAGGCACTACATAATTAAAATTGCTAAATGAATTGTTCTGAGGCTAACTGATAGAGGAGGAGGCAGATAAAATCAGGCCGGAGTCATTTATAAAGGAAGAGGAATTTGAACTGAGTTTAAGAGGACAGATAAGGTCTGGATAATGGTATTACTTTGACTGCCCTCGGGCTCCATCTGAGAACCTGCCAGGAGTCTCACTACCGCTGGCATTGTACGCATGCTCTCCGGATCCACCACTAACCTGAAGTGAGTTTATGGCCATGGTTTTATAGGTGAGGATGGCAAGAACTTTCCTGAAGCCTCCCAAGAAGGAGGTGAGCAGTGACGGTGCACCCAGGTCCAGTTGACCCCGGAGCCTATGGCGTTTCCATCAACTGACTCCAAGGAGCAGGGAGAGTTCTGGGTGGCAGAAAATACACTTTTCTAGAACAGCTGACTTAAAGATGAAACGAAATATAGGTCAGAGCTTAGGGAGCAAGCACCAATATACTATTGTGAATTTTAGACCAGACATCTGACACAATTAACCCAGCATGGTGGGCAGACCAGGCTGGCAGAAGGAATGAACTGAAAGTTCATGAATTTGGAAAAACCAGAAAGAAAGAGAATTTGGTTCTTCTGCCCCGAGGTGGTAACACGGAGGTGCGAAGCATGGCTGGGCTGTGGGTGATGTTCCACCCTCCAGGGCAGCAAAGAAGACTGTGGACTTGGACTTGGACTTGGAGTTGCACTTGGGCATTTATAACTTGTCATGTTTCCAAAACTACTGGTCGTATGATTTTGGGCAATGACTTAAACTTCTGAAAACTTCAGTCTCCTAACCCTGCGAAGTCCACTTCATGATCATAACTGCATAAGGCTAAAAGGATGAAATCAGAAAATGTAGAGAGTTCTTGTCATGGCTCAGCGGTAATGAACCCGACTAGTATCCATGAGGACGCGGGTTCAATCCCTGGCCTCGTTCAGCGGGTTAAGGATCCAGCATTGCCGTGAGCTGTGGTATAAATTGCAGAGGCGGCTTGGATCTTGCATTGCTGTGGCTGTGGTGTAGGCTGGCAGCTGCAGCTCTGATTGGATCCCTAGCCTGGGAACTTCTATATGCTGAGGGTGCATCCCCCGCCAAAAAAAAAAAGACAAAAAAAGAAAATGTATATAGTGTGAGGCGTGTGGGAAACACTCAGATGTTCATTTTCCCCCTTTCAGAAGGCTGTGGATATGGAAAAGAAAGGATGAAACAGGAGGGGAGGTAGATTTAGTGAGATTTGGTGACAAATTAGATTATTGCGGTGGGGGTGGGGGGAGGGGTGGAGAGAGATGTCAAATGTGTCCTTGAAATGAGAAGTTTGTACAAAAATACCTTCATTTCCCTCAAATAGGAGTTAAAAGGTAGTTTTAGGAATAAGTGGCTTCAGAGGTGACTGGGAGATCCTCAATTGAAAATGCTCAGGAAAGAGAAATGAGACGGGAGGGGGTTTAGAAAGAAAAAGGAAACCACAGAAAAATGATTTGGGGATCTTTTGCCTAAGAGTTAGGTTGCTATAATATTCCATTTATGGAGGACTCGTGAAATAGCTAAACTCTGTTTTTCTTTGAATGACCGTGCTTTAGAAATCAAAGGGATGAAGTTACAACATTTTAAGAAACCCAACCCCACATTTTTTTAAGACAAAGAATATTAAAAGAAAATACTGCAGTTAATACAAGACTTAAGATCAATTGCAGCTCCCCGTCTTTCCGTTTAAAACACAATGACTGCTTTAATACCCGACTTATTGCGAATGTAATCTTCCTCCAGAACGGGCTTTCCTTATGGCATGGAAAAGGCATGATGGTGTAAGGCAATAAAACGCAGATTTCTGAAAGTATGCGAAACTTGGAAAATGCAGCTCCACAGCGGTAGTTGGGATTTGGAACGAAACAGGATGCAAGGGACCAAGACAGAGGTGGAGGGGGTGAGGGTTTTACTCAGTCGACATGAACACTGGCCTGGATTAGCTAAAGCCGTGGTGGATCATTCTGTTTTACTCACTTCCTAAGCTTGGTGCATCTGGTCCTGCGCCTCTACACGTTTCTCAAATATTATAACTAACCGTCTGTTCTAGACACTGGATTCTTTACCTACGGCTGCCGAAAGCAGATCCGGCACCACTGAACGCGTCTGTCTCCTTTGACAGCTTATGTTTCTGAACCTATTAGATGGCCCCTCTAATAGGTCTGTCTAAGCCGCAAATAGGCCTATCCAGGGTTCATCAAAGCCGCAGATGTTAAAAACATGAGCCCTTTAATAATCCTCTCTAAGGGAGTTCCCGTTGTGGTGCAGTGGAAATGAATTTGACTAATATCCACGAGGATGCCGGTTCCAT
This sequence comes from Catagonus wagneri, assembly GCA_004024745.2. Taxonomy (NCBI): domain Eukaryota; kingdom Metazoa; phylum Chordata; class Mammalia; order Artiodactyla; family Tayassuidae; genus Catagonus; species Catagonus wagneri. The sequence goes on from PVHT020000077.1 coordinate 8,673,319, forward strand.
CCCCGGCCTTGCTCAGCAGGTCGGGGATCTGGCGTGACCATGAGCTGTGGTGTAGTTCGCAGACATGGCTCAGATCCCCAGCTGGTATGGCTGTGGCACAGGTTGGCAGCTGTAGCTCCAATTCGACCCTTAGCCTGGGAACTTCGGTATGCCGTGGGTACAGCCCTAAAAAGAGGGAAAAAAATCCTCTATGAGTCCATATTTCAGAGGGATTGGATATTCTACCTGGTTTCTAAAACACAGCCATTATCTAGCTATATAACAAGCGAAAAGCTTGTTAACCTCTGCATATCTAAAGGACAGCTTTGAAACATGCAAAGGAAAAGCCGATAGAACTAAAAGAGAAAAACTAACCATTCACACCTACAATTCAGCTCCAAAACAGCTCCCTCAGAAAATGACCAGTCAAACAGAGAAAAAGTTGAATAAGGATATTGATGACTGGAATAACAATTAAATGATTTTGATTTAATTGATAACTTTCAACCCAACCAACAGAAAACAAGCATGATTTTCAAAGACAGGGGATATTCACAAGTGAATAATTTATATGGAAAGTACATCTCTTTTTAATTTTTTTAAAAAATTATAGTTGATTTGCAATGTTGTGTCAATTTCTGCTGTACAGCTAAGTGTCCTGGTCACATATACATACATACTCTTTTTCTCATTTATCTTCCATCGTGTTCTATCCCAAGAGCCTGGATATAGTTCCCTGTGCTGTACAGTAGGACCCAACTGCTTATCCAGTCTAAATGCAATAGTTTGCATTTACTAACCCTAATGAAATATATCTCTTCGGACGGCATTTTTAAGTCCTTTGGTACTCTTAAATTTGTTCTCACTTTTTATCACATACTGCTTCATGGAAAGGTTATTTGTTAGATGTGTTTTGCCTTCACTGACTCACTTGATAACCTTTCCAAGTGCAGAAGCCTTGTTTTCTTGCCTTTGTGTCCCTCACAACACTCAGGCATTTGTTTATAAAAGGATCATCCTGAAACAGTTCACTTTTAATGAGTAGCAATAACACCCTTTGCTAAATAATTTCATGCTACTTCTCCTCCAGAAAGCAGTCCATCAGAATCTATCCAGTGTTATTAGGTTGGAGGTAGTTAGTTTAATAGCAAAAGATCTAAGGAAACTTTCTTCCACACTGGAATTTCGGAAGACTGAATGGCATCCTTGGCTGATGCCTGAGCCAGTGGCTTAGCCGAATGCTTCAAGAGGCCCCACGAGTTGTATGCAAGGAGCATCCAGGCCAGGCTGGGGGAGAGCGTAGGGCGAGGGACTCTAACTAGCAAAGTCATGGGCTGGCTTGTTAGCGGTTATCCGGATGCAGTGCTTGGAATGCCTGGGACCACTGTGCTCCACTCGGGCTCCTCCTGCAGAGATGGGTCACAGTTCTGGCCTCAGTGCACCTCTACGTATTCCTATGATCCATTTCTGTGCTTGTGCTGGTCACTTCCCCTCTTGCCATACCTGATCCTAATTCCGCGTTTACCCAACGACTTTCCACAGTAACAGGTCAAAACACAAGCAGGTGGGGCCCTGGAGAGGGAGGAGGAACCCTGTTTCAGTAAGTTCGAGAAACGCTGCTGGTAACACCCCCTTGATGAAGACATACCGGTCAGGGAAGCATGGAAAAAACTCAGCAGAAAATGGAATCATTAACCTTGTTCAAATCCTACACTTACTTGACCGTGAAGCCCCCCCTCCATCCTTGTTTTAGACAGAAACCGATGACCGTAATTCCACAAAATTGAGAACACACTGTCCCGAGACTCTTCTTACGCTCCGTTCCAGGAAGGAGACGTAGTTCCTCATTCCAAAGGTCATCCTTTCATGAGAAAACAAGTCCTTTTTAATTTTTTTTTAACCTATGTCCTTTTTCTTTCAAGAATCACTGAGGACTTTCTTGTACACCTTTAACAGGTATAATGATGACCTACAATGAGGGCGTCTTTCTCCTTCACTCCCCGCACACCCCAAAAAAGGGTGTCTTATCTCTATACTAGCTTAAGGCATGCAAACTTCTGGGTGATAGTAAATTAAAAAATTTTTTTTAATGGTAAATACACAGTAACATAAAACATATCATCTTTATTATTATTATTGTTTCTAGGGCCGCACTCACAGCATATGGAAGTTCCCAGGCTATGGGTCAAATCGAAGCTATAGCTGCCGGCCTACACCACAGCCACAGCAATGCCGTGGGATCCGAGCCGCATCCGAGACCTACACCACAGCTCATGGCAATGCTGGATCCTTAACCTACTGAGCGAGGCCAGAGATCGAACTCGAGTCCTCATGGATCCTAATCGGGTTTGTTACCACTGAGCCATGATGGGAACTCCCCGTCTTAATTATTTTTAAGTGTACATTTCAGTAGTGTTAAATACATTCTCTCAGTTAGGCACCCTATCTTTAGAACTCTTTAAAAGGAAATTTTGGGGGACCATGCACATGGCATGGGGAGGTTCCTGGGCCACAAATCGAACCTGTACCACTGCAGCAACCCAAGCCACGGCAGTGACAACCCCATATCCTTAACTGCTAGGCTACCAAGGAACTTCTAAAGGAGACTTTTTTTTTTTTTAAATAGAGGAGAGATGCCCATATTCAGAGAGTCAAATCCGTGTGTCTGAGTGCACGATTTCGTGCTCCATTTTTGTAACTACTATGTTTAGTTATAACATACATTATAACATTTTAAAATACAATTTTAAAATTATATTTTTATAACACATTTTAAAAATAATTTTCATGATGCCGCCAGGTCAAGAAATAATCAGGGGATTTTGCAATGGAGGAAACTGAAGGAAAGCACCTTAAAGACTTTTAAAGATCCCACGCATTAAGCCCTGGTCCCCTAGCTCGCTGCCAAGAACTGCACTGGATGAGTATATTATTAGCAACGTCTAGTTCAATATAATGAGTTATTTATTCACAATGTCAATCATTGATGCTGTAGCCACTGACAATTCTTCTATGAGCTGCCTTCCAACAAATCTATCGGCGCTAAGGAAGACACTTCCAGACCTGAGACACACTGGCAAGGTCACTTGGAGGACAGGACACCAAAAGGGCCGTGCAGGGTCAGTTCCTCCTCAGACATCCTTCCCTGCATTGTTTGTGAGTCTTAGGAGTAATAAGCCACAATACTGCAACCCCACAAAGCCTCTGGCTTCGAGGCTTCTGAGAGCAAGCTGATGCCATGGGCTGAGCTCTGGGTGTGGGTCTCCTGCAGTTTGCTCATGAAAAGGCCGAGAGCGTCCTCAGACAGGGATGGAAGAAACCAGAATAATGTTCACACCCTCCAGAGTGAGAAGAGCATGACCCCGTAGTAGCGCTCAGAAAATGCTGGCAAGAACAGTAAAGATCAGGATGCCTCCATCACCCCGGGACATTTAATTGGCATCTTTCTGCGCCTCGGGCAGCTCTGCGTGACTCTGGCCTCCACCCTGGATACACTTTCATCAGTGAACCCCAGCAGGTGAAACCCTGGACAAGAAGCACCAAGAATAAAATGTACAGGCAAGTTTATTTCGGAAAAAAAAAGTTTACATGAGTATGGATCATATATATAGACACACGGACCATATAAATAGTATTTATACACATATGATATATATATAGTACTACCATATGATATATGATATTTCAGAGATGTAGTCTTGAAGCTGAAAAACACACACATATGTCATATCAAGTGAAAAATAATTCATTCTAGTTCCCTTAGGGTCAAAAAAACTGTGCCTATAATGCCTCTGATTTAAAAAAAAATTCCGTAAATCAGGAAAACTTAACCAAATGCTACTAATTAAGATCAGTTGATTCCTTCTGCTGACCCTTGTGAATGTCTACCTTCAGTAGCTGGAGAGAGTGACACTTGTCTCTCGAATTCTCTTGCTTTCCTAGCTTAACTTGATCAATCGGTGCCCGACCTCACCTACTGGCTTGCTCCCCTTGCAAGAGAACAGTTATTAGCTATAGGCTGTGGGCTACGGATCAGTGAATTATTATTTTATGCTGACATATTCTATACATTTTCGGGTACATGCCCAGAGACTTGCTAGTCTGAGAACTACAGGTCTAGCAGTTCACTGATACACCCCAAACAACTTCAGAACACTTCAGAGGTATCACATGACTTTCCTGGGGTGGGAGGGGCTATCAGTTTAATTATATGTATTTACATTTAAAATAAACGGTTGTTTTAGGAACACGGGGTACTCTTTCCTTTTGGAGGGCTAGGAAGAGGGCACCTGGGGTGGCCTGGGTCTACCTGAGACCAGCATGAGGTGGGGGGCAGGAAAGGGTGACACCCCAGGTGGAGGAGGCCATCGGACTGCCTTTTCTGTTGTTGTTTTAAGAAGTTCTGGAAAAGTAAAAAAATTTCCTTTTAGCCCAACTGTCTATTTTTGTGAAAGGGTCAACTGAGCGTTAAGACAGAGG
>PVHT020000077.1:8677876-8707302 GCA_004024745.2 Catagonus wagneri
AAAAGGCAAAAAAAAAAAAAAAAAAAAAAAGACAGAGGCCGACTGTTGCAGGGTCCCCCCCAGGCACCGAGGATGTGGTCCATCCAGGGTCCGATCTGCACCGTTATCACCTCAAACCAGAGGCCCGGAGCCTCAGTCCTCAGGAGGCATCACGACTTTTCTAAAGGAGGAAATTAGCTCATTCATTCTTTCAGCAAACATTTGAGCTTCCCTTAGATCTGGCCTTTTCTACAGTGTATAGCAATGAGCAAAACATGCCAAGACCTGGCTCTCGGGGAGTTTATGTTTGAGCAGGCACCAGTTTTGAAAAAGAAGTTCATCAGACACTGAACACACTTCCTTTAAATCAACAAGTGACTTTCAGAAGACATTCTGGGCACCACATGGATGGTCACTGCAACTGGAGACCAACAAAGATATTTTCTCCAACACTAGACCATGCCTTCAGAAACAAACAAGACCGGATCGGTCATGGTAAGACAAAATGTCACATACGCAGTAACCCAGATCGGCAGCTACAGAACTAAGAGCTAAAATTCCAGACACCCACAGCAGCGAGGAGGCGAGGTCGCCACTGTTCTCAGGGAACACACACAACTCAGGCAAAAATGCTTGTCCCACATGGAACCAAGGCATCCTAGGCTATGGTCTCGCCCTCCCTTCCCTTATTTTGCACATCACATTACAAAGCAAACAGCATCGGTGCATTTCTGGGGGAGAGAAATTTATTTCCCTCTAAGAAAACATAATGAATAGCCACAGTTTTCTAACCTAACCTACATCATTTCTTTCTTTTGGAGACAGAACCACATGCCTCTCTGATGAGCAGACAGGTCCATGAGCTCATTTACAGAGAACGTGGTCGTTTCCGAAAAAGAAATGACTGCGCCTTTTTGAAAAAAAGGATTCAAATGACCAAATCTGTCCTATACGTAGAGTGTGCCTGACTGAGACCCAGGGATGACTTGTTTGGACTCTGGGGCACTTTGGCCCCTTCCTTCATAAAAAAGATATTAAAAATTGTATTTGATGCCTGCATTGGTATTAGGAAAGTCTAATCCAGGCTGGGTTCGTTATTACACATTCATTATTATTCTATTCATTTTTTTGGAAATAATTAAAGTGAAAACATCTAAAATTAAAACATTTTCACGGACCACTAAAAGTACCATGGACCACAGGCGTGGTAAGTCAGCTCTGGATCTCAGACTTGATTTTTAAGCTCCTCAACATTCTAGCTACACATTAGGTGAAAGAACCTCTGACTTTCTTGCCAGCAATGAAGGTCTGTGGTAAGAAAACCATTGTTTTACCAGTTAACAAAACACCAGTGAACTCTGCACTCCAACACAATCAAAGACATCTTTACTCCATTAAAATACCATCTTACTTTGTAATAACTTTGAGTACTTTAAAAAGAATAACAGTGTATCAAAGAGTCATCATTCCAATACAGCATGACTACTTTGCTAGTGCAAGGCAACAAACCCTAACCCTTCTTGTACTTACGCTTTAATTTTATTTTTACTTTACTGTTTGGTTAAAAAAAAGAAAGACCTGGTAAACCTGTTAAGTATAAATGAATAAAATGCCATGTTTAGCAGGACAGAGTTTCTTCACATAGTTCTCCCAGTCTAGTAAGCATTCACTATGTAATTGAGCAACATCAGTTCAGCATTTCAAGTCTTGACAAATAGCTTGTCATGTGGTCAGACTGTGATAAATTAAAGGACTTAGGAAAGGAGAAACAATAAAGTAATAGAAGTAATGGCTTAGATCTTAAAAAAAAAAGGGTGTCTCTTTTCTTTCCCTTTGATTATTCGTTGTGGTTTTTCAAGTACTACCACCACAAAACTGGACTGAGATTTTAAATCTTGAAAAAAATGAGAGAGCTCCTGTTGTGGCTCTGTGGGTTAAGTACCCGACTAGTATCCATGAAGATGTAGGTTCGATCCCTGGCATTGCTCAGTGGGTTAAGATCCACCATTGCGTGAGCTGTGGTGTAGGTTGCAAGATGCAGCTCAGATCTGGTGTTGCTATGGCTGCGGTATAGGCTGGAAGCTGCAGCTCTGATTGGATTCCTAGCCTGGGAACTTCCACATGCCACGGGTGAAGCCATAAAAAGGGGAAAAAAAGAGAGAGAGGAACTTAAAAAAAAAACAGGAAGAACTTTTCTGGCTACTGAAAAGCATTTAAAGTATCACCTAAAAGACTGGTCCATAAAGAGTAGAGATCAATGGCAAGAAATGACTCTAATTTGGGTCACACTATGGTTTACTCTTTCTGACTCCATTTTTGTTCTTCATGTATGTATTTTTAAATATGTATATTCTCTTGTAGTTCATCCTTTGGTTACCATATTTATTATTTTATCTTACAAAATAGTTAAAAAGGACAAAAATTTTGCTCACAGAGTGTACTTATCCAAAAACGCCTGCCACACCTAAATTATGAATTTGTTACTCTTTTAACATGTTTCATAGTCAAGTGATAAAAAAAATGAAAACAGCTCACTTTTATGGTTGAAGCCTTCCCAGTGTCTTCACCCGCAGACCGCTAACATCTGCCTGCACCTGCAGTAGAAACACAAAAAATAAATTGCTTTTGACTTAAATATTACTTTTTTCAGAGTGACTTCAGTGAAATATGGATGAGAAATCTGAGCCAATTTTTAATTTCTAGTTTTTAAAAATTTATTAGAGTATAGTTGACTTACAATGTTGTATTAGTTTCAGGTGTACAGCAAAGTGAACGAGCCAATTTTTTTAAAAATTTATTTTACTGAAGAATAGTCGACTTACAATGTTGTATTAATTTCTCCTGTTCAGCAGAATGATTCATTTATTCATATATTATACATATACATATATATATATATACATATATATATATATATACATATATATATATATATATTCTTTTTCATATTCTTTTCCATCACGGTTTAATACAGGATACTGAATATTGTTGCCTACGCTACATAGCAGGATCTTGTTTATGTATTCTATACATAATAGTTTGCATCTGCTAATCCCAAACTCCAGCTCCATCCCTCTTTCTCCTCCTTGGCAACCACATTTGTTTTTTATGTCTCTGAGTCTGTTTCATAGATAAGTTCATGTGTGTCATATTTTAGATCCCACATATAAGTGATATCATATGGTATTTGTCTCTGCCTAACTTATTTCACTTAGTAGGATAATACCTGGGTCCATCCATATAACTGCAAGTGGCATTATTTCGTTTTTTTTTTTTTTTTATGGTTGAGTAGTATTCTACTATTATATGTATATACCACATCTTATTCATTCATCTATCAATGGACATCTAGGTTGTTTCCATGCTTGCTATGTAAAGAGTGGTGCTATGAACACTGGGGTGCATGTATCTTATGAATTAGTTTGGTCCAGATAAACTGAGCCAGTTTTGATTGGCAAAAGGAAGACTGGATGCAAAAACGACCCTAATTTTCCTAGAAAAATACCACATCTATGCTACTGCTCTATGATGAACCTATAGTAATAATCATAACAATGTAATTGAAAAAAACTTACAGGATGTAGTGTAAGAAAGGTACTGATGTCCAATCCTTGATTTTCCCTTTCCCTGGAAATACTCAGAAAACTCAAAACTTGAACTTTTCAATAGCACTACAAATGAAGTTCGATGACTTGCCAAGAGCCAGGAAGAATGTCCTCTACTAGGAAGAGAAATGAAACTCCAAGAAGCAGGAGAATGGATGATTTCCCTCAGTCTCACCCCTAGTACCCTTATCGCTGAAACACAAGTTTTCCACCAGATGGGAACAGCCTTTTAAGGCCATGTCCACTCTGTCGCTAAGTGCCTCTCTATGGTGGTGTTCAATCATTCCTCTCAGTTTCCATCTTTGCAAAAAAGTTGAGGTGGGAAGGCAGAAAGAACACAGAAGTTCATGGCGGGGGGTGAGGCTTACATGTGGTAAAATTGGGTTGCTTTTGTTCTGGTCACTATTTTTGAAAAGAAAGAACCATAGACATTATATAGGACAAAGAAATGCCTCTAGAAATTTACCAGCTAGGTATCTTCTCGAACAAGAGTTACTTGAAAATGTTTGTGTTTGACTGAGTGAAAATAAAAGGAGTGAAAAAGTAATCGCATGGGAGCACTGCTAGTGAGCATTAAAAGCATTAAAAGCAGTGACTAAGGAATAAAGTATGCTAATTAAATAAAAAGAATCCAAATAGAGTATAAACTTCCAAATTTTTGAAAAAAAAATACATTAAAACTGTCAATAATAATTAGGCTTATCTAAGTCTGAAATCCTGGATCACGTTAGGAAAAATGGGGAAGTGAGTGGGGACAGGTGGTTAAAGTAAGTTAATTTCCTTTTGTCTGGGGAATAAGAAATGCGGTTTCACTTGTGACGCTAGTAACAGCTTTTTCTTCTGAAATTGGAGAGAACAAAGAAATGAACTACACATTTAAACTTAAGTTAGGAAAGAGCAATAAATATAATAGAGGAAAGGCAGAAAAAGATAAAAGCAGGAATTTGTGATTTTGATGTTTAAAAAGCAGTCTCTGGTTCATTACAGAATGCAGCATGCAATGGACAGATTTCGGGCAAACCTAGTCTTAAAATCCAACATGAAACTAGAATTATTAAAAGAATATATCACAGTCATGGGAAGAGATGAAAGATTTGAGAGTGTCACATAAAAAGATCCTTGTGAACACATTTCAACATCTCAATGGAAACAATTTTCTAAGGTGGTATTTGATTATTGAAACTGAACCAGGAATATAAAAGCTGAAAAGCTAAGAAATATGGCTTACTTCAAGGATAAGATGATTCCCCAACTAAATAAAAAGCTTTCAGGATATAAAACAAATGAGACTCTAGTTTGTTTGGTGAGGCTTATTAGATAACCAAACTCAGTAAGACACCAAGAGGAAAAAAAAAGAGGCTTATTTGATTTAGATAAATAAGTTAGAAGAATATCAAATATAGTGCCCAGAACAGTTGATTTCTAGTATATTAAAGTAATGATCCAACGATATAAACTGGGTTTATTCTCTAAATATTATATAAATAGATCTCCTATGCTCTGTCAATAGGTCACATGAGATCAGCGCATATTCGTATTTTCAAAGACGATAAAATAGCATGTGATAAACTCAGCACTTTAACTGATAACCTCTCAGTAACCCCAAAAGAGAAAGATCATTTGCTGTGATTTTTTTAAAAAGATCTAAAACCGACAGACAACATTTTTGTAAACAGTCAGGTGTAAAGTAACAAGACGCTCACCCAGCATCAGTGAAAGGAAATGAACAGATCAAATACCACCATTAGCACGTGCAAGACTGAATACCTAGAAAACTCAAGAGAAATATCTCAAAAAAAAGCTCTGTTGGAAATGGTAATGGTGTCATCAGAGAACTGGAAACACAATACGTAAAAAGCACGCTTTTTGGTCCAGTGGTGGCAACGACCAGTCACAAACAAATGAAAACAGGGACAGTCTGAAAACGGATCATACTTGGAAAAATCACACTTATAGTAAAGAATATATAGAGAAAATGTTTAAGGAAAGCTTTAGGACAATGGTTTCCTCATGAGAAATGGTAAGTATAAATGCACTTTTTTAGAAAGGGAAAAAAAGCATCATCTAGTCAGGAAATTCAATATGAGGTAAACTAATGAATGTGTATTTTGGGTCTGTGGAAGGTGAAGCGCCATTATAGGAATATGAGAACAGCAAGAGGCTTTTATAACCAGCGATGCTTATTTATAGGTGAATGCTTGAGGATTGCAGAGGCTGTTCTATAAATTCGTGATAGAATTTTTAGAAAAAAAAAACACATTAAGAATATTTGATCATCCGGCCTTAAGTGCAACATCCACTAATCTGTTGTACTCAGGGCATTAAATACTAATAGAATTTGATATAAAAATACCCCCAAACACTTTACTACACTTTTGAAGGTTAGGGAAATGTTCTAAGTATCCACAGATGCTACGGTTTTGAAAAGAAAATGCTAACTGCACTACACTGAACCATGCTAAAACAGGCCACATTTTACTGCTTTTGGCCAAAGAACAATGTGAAACTTACTTTATTCTCAGAAGTACATGCAAGGTGATGTTTAAAATAAGTTCTGTAGGCAAATCATAACTAATGTGAGTTGGAGAATAAAAATAAATAAAATGTCAGGGTTGGTTAGTTTCTAAAAGGGAGACAAGTTCACTTTGTCACCATGTCTTTTTAGCTACAGTGTCTAAAATAAGCTTACCTAGTATTTTTTTTTGTTTTTGTTTTTGTTTTTTCTTTTTTTGTATGTCTTTTTAGGGCCGCATCTGGAGCATATGGAGGTTTCTAGGCTAGGGGTTGAATTGGAGCTGTAGCTACTGGCCTACGCCACAGCCACATCAATGCTGGATCCAAGCCGTATCTGCAACCTACACCACAGCTCGTGGCAACACTTGGATCCTCAACCCACTGAACAAGGCCAGGGATTGAACCCACATCATCTGGGATACTAGTGGGGTTCTTCACCCACCGAGCCCCAATGAGAACTCCAAAAATATACCCTTTAAAAATATATCCTGCTTTTTCTAGAAAGTCTATTAACTTGAAAGAAATTTATTTGGAAATTCACAGAAAATTTACAAAAATAAGTAGTTCCTAGTTTTCTTCTTCTTCGTCGTCTTTTCCTTCTTTTTCTTTTTAGGGCTGCATCTATGACATATGGAAGTTCCCAGGCTAGGGGTTGAATCCAGCTGCCAGCCTACACTACAACCATGACAAAGTCAGATTAGAGCTGCATCTGCGAACTACACAGCAGTTTTTGGAAAAGCGAGATCCTTGACCCACTGAGCGAGGTCAGGGATCAAACCCACATCCTCATGGATACTAGCTGGATTTTCAACCCACTGAGCCACAACAGGAAATCTATTCTTTAAATCAAAGGTTTATTAGTTGTTTTACAGAACTAAGTTTTGATTCCAGAATGCCATATATGCATATGATTATTCAGACATAAGCAAAAAATTTTCACAAAAGAAACTGGATGACCAGGGTGGGAAGGGGGGAGGAAATTAAAATGATCAAAACATTTTAGAATAAGAATGTTAAACAATCATAAACATTTTTCATTCAAGCGGGTAATTTTTATTTATTTTATTTTATGTCATTTTATTTTTTGTCTTTTAGGGCTGCACCTGAGGCATATGGAGGTTCCCAGACTAGGGGTCCCAGTGGAACTGTAGCCGCCGGCCTATACTACAGCCACAGCAATGCGGGATCCGAGCTGCGTCTGCGACCTAAACCATAGCTCATGGCAACGCCGGATCCTTAACCCACTGAGCAAGGCCAGGGATGGAACCCGCATCCTCATGGTTTGCTAACCGCTGAGCCATGACGGGAACTCCAAAGAGGGTAATTAGTTAAATACCTCGGGCTCAACTTTTGTTTATTCATTTGACAAGTACTTAGCATCTATTGTGTACAGACACACATTTCTGTATTCGTAGAGTCTCCAAAGGCAGGCGCCCTATAGCTTTCCTTGCAAACGCAGGTCTATTTCTATTTCTAATTTGAAATCTCTAATTGGCCATTTCACGTTTCAGAAGAAATCCAGTGGGTCTCAACCACTGAAAAAAGCCAAAACCCCAGAATTTGGAAGTGGAGAGTAAGAAGAAAAAATCCAAACTACCTCTTTCAATCACCAATAGTTATCGGTTTCCTAACCAGTAAATATACTGGTTTTACTCACAATTTGATTAAATTATATAGTAAAAATGCCTGATGTGTACCAGGCATGATGCCAGGCATGGCGGTTACAGAGTGAGGAAAGGCAAGTCTTGGAGGAATTAATCTCATATTACACGATGGGTGTGTCCTTGGGAAAACTGCATACATGAAGCAATTTTTAATAAGTTGCATTGTTGTCAGTGGTACTTTAACAGATACCATCGGAAAAAAATTTGTCAAAGGGAAAGTTCTGCCTGCTCCATTCTTATACATCAGGTTTGCACGACTCATTAGGCACTGTGTGATGCACTGAAATAGAACTAATGAAATGACAAGTTCAGTCTTCAGTTCGTATCAGTTCCTGGGCTCCATGGCATCTCACACCAATTGTGTGTCAGTAGAACTGATGAAAGCTCTTTTTACGGTATTAAGAAATGTTAGGTTGATTCTGGATGCTTCCCAAATCTGGGCTATATTTAATGGTAAATTGCCTGTGAATTTCTTACAAAGGAAATGGAAAAAGCAAAGAGACAACAAAAACTCTGCACACCAGATTTTGACGGCTCAGACCTTAGATTTTGCTATTTCCTGTTTATACTTTTAAAGAGACTCACAGTTGGCATAATTACTTGACTAAGGACCCTTAATTCTAATTCTAAACCCGGAGATTAGAAGTTAGCGTGGGTGGTTCCTTCCTCATATCACCCTCATGAGCCTCTATTTCCACCCTCACAGCAAGGTGGGCCTCCTCATAAGAAAAGCTGGTCAAACAGAACTGGGGATTCCAACACCATATTCCTTTATTTTTTAATGTTGGAGGGGACACTGCGCAAGGAGGTGAAGTTGTGAATGTTTCTTGAATGAACGATCTTCATTTAAGTGCTGCTAAAGGCCCTAAGACTACAAGCAAAAATACCAAGGCTCTGCCCAGGTCAAGGCTATGGAGGGCTGCATCTCAGGTGACCGACTGGATGGTCGCTATATTGCAAGTCCCACAACACAGTTATCAACACTTTCCTATCTCACTTTCCTATCACCGGAGCAACCTGTGTTACTCTTAAAATGCCCTGAATGCATTCAGCATCTGAGCACCAATGAAGCACCAGGCATGAGTACTGAGGAGCCAGCGGTGACTAGGACAGACCCAGTTCTTACCCTCATGGAACCTCCAGGTAGTGGGATGGGCTGTCACAGAGTTAGCTGGCCACCACACAGAGGTAACACGTTACCCAGTGTGCTCTCCGAGGCATAAAAAGAATACAGCTCTAATATAAAAGGTGGGGCTTAGTGGAGGAATATTATGAGTCAGATAAGACTTTCCAAAGATCCTCAAGTACGACATCAAATAAGAAGGAAGGTGGCTATGAAAGTCAATAAAGTTTTGTACTTAATTAAGATGGAGGAAACTACAGAAATGGATGAGCATATCTAAGCAGAAACATTTTATAAGCAACAACTTTTATAGGCTAGAGGAATATAGATTGGAGCCCAAGAACTTCTTTCAACCGAGATCAATAATTTTGAGTGATTCAGAATGTGCTAGAAGGCAATGCAAATGAAGGATGTCAGTTTACAAAGTGAAATTCCCTAAAATGAACAGAATGCAGATGGCTGTGGTTTTTTAAAGCTGGACTGTCTAATAAGTAGACTAGATCTTAGTAAAAGGAAACCAAAGATACCATGTTTCTGTCTTAACTAGTTATTTAATAAAGTAATATTTGGGGAGCTAGCTTTAGAAATTTGAATTTGTGGTTCCCTCTTTATTTAATGGTGAGCACGGTAAAATGCTTCTGCAAAAACACTACTTTTATTCAAGTAACATATGGAAAAAAACCTGTTACATCACTTTGGAATGTTATATTTAGAAAGGTAATTTCCTTTCACTGAAGACCTTTTTTTTCTCTCTTCTTAACCTCTCCACATCAGTCAAGAAAAACAGGCTTTGACATATCAGTTTTTTTAAAAAATGAACTACCAAGTATAAGACAGAGTTTTTATTTAACACTCCTCTTGAGTATTTCAACGAGTTTTCAGGTTCAAGGAAACCTGAATATGGAGGGCTGACTTGCAATAAAACATTTTAACAGTTCCTACCAAACAGTAATTTATTCATCAACACATTCCCCACCATTACAGCAACTAGTACTTCCTGGAAATCTTTGGCTTTGCTAGTGTGGCCTGCACACTAAAAAAAAAAAGGAGGGGAAATGCTAACATTGAATTATGTAGCCCATGGGGAAACTGGGAGGGTTATAATTGATGTATGCAAAGAAACCTTGTCACTTTACCTCTGTACTTGAGAAAACTAATTTTCTTTTGATTAGGTTTGGGATGGAAATGCTATAAAATTGGGTTTGATGATCTAAACTATAAATTTAATAAAAGTCAGTGAGTAATAAAAAAAAAAAGCAGGGAGAGGGAGTGGGAGGGACTGGGAATTTGGTGTTAATAGATGCAAACTATAGCCTTTGGAATGGATAAGCAATAGGATCCTGATGTACAGCAGTGGGAGCTATGTCTGGTCACTTGTGATGGAGCCTGATAATGTGAGAAAAAAGAATGTATACATGTATGTGTGACTGGGTCACCTTGTTGTGCAGCAGAAAACTGACAGAACACTTTAAATCAGCAATGAATAAAAATCATTAAAAAAAAGAAAGAAAGCAAATTCTAGTTTACTGGGAAAGATAAAGAGGGGTTTTATTTCCTCTCTTATCACCTGTATTCTACAGTAAATGTTTGAAAAAAAAAAGGAAACCTTGTCACTTAACATATATTCTTGAGAAAACTCATTTTCTTTTGATTAGGCTGCCATTAGCATACCTAGTATGTGGTCATGCAGTTATCTGCTAATTTGAACAGGTTCAAATTTACTATGGATGCCATTACAAAATGTTTCAGAAAGTCTGAACTGGTCCTTTCTGCATAATGTTTTCAGTTTTCTTCACAGAAAACCATTAGGATTTTCTTCAATCTTATCTTGCAAGTTTAGATTATATTAAGCATAGTTTATTTATTTGAGAATGAATTTTATTTAGAATAAATATATGTGGTCTTTAGTTTCTAACCCCATGAATAGATTAATATATCATCAAATTCAGTTTATGTGCATTTTTAGCCCAGATATTTGAGTGTGTGCTGTAGCTTATAATAGCATGGGCATTTGGTCGTGTGATATTAAAATTAAACCCAAACACTAAAACATGGAAAAAACTTAAATACCCATCAACAGATGAATATATAAGAAGATGTGGTGTATATGTACAATGGAATACTACTCAGCCATAAAAACAAATGAAATAATGTCATTCTTGGTAACGTAGATGGACCTGGAGATTATCATATTAAGTAAAATAAGTCTGAAAGAGAAAGACAAATATTACATGATATCATTTATATGTGAATCTAAGATGGACCTGGAGATCATCATATTAAGTAAAATAAGTCCGAAAGAGAAAGACAAATATTACATGATATCATTTATATGTGAATCTAAAATATGACACAAATGAGCTTACCTATGAAACAAAAACAGACTCACAGACATAGAGAACAGACTTGTGGTTGCCATGGGGGGAGGGGGGAGGGAGTGGGATGGACTGGGAGTTTGGAACTGGCAGAGGCAAACTATCATATATAGGATGAATAAACAAAAAGGTCCTACCGTACAGCACAGGGAACTGCATTCAGCATCCAGTGATAAACCGTAATAGAAAAGAAAAAGAAATTAAACCCAGGAGTTCCCACTGTGGCTCAGTGGTAATGAACCCAACTAATATCCATGAAGATTCAGGTTTGATCCGTGGCCCTGCTCAGTGGGTGAAGGATCCGGCATTGCTGAGAGCTGTGGTGTAGGTCACAGGTGCGGCTCAGATCTGGCATTGCTGTGGCTGTGGTGTAGGCTGGTGGGTTTAGCTCCAATTCAACCCCAAGCCTGGGAACTTCCACATGCTGTGGGTACAGCCCTAAGAAGACAAACACCAACCAACCAACCAACAAACAAAAAGAAAACAACAGAAATTAAACCCAGAGCAAAGGGCAGGCCTCTGCTACAGAGAACACACTGTCACAAATTTACTATGAAACTGAAACATAGCACCTACGAAAAAACTGAAATATAGTACCTACTACCACAAAGCTGGTTAGAATTGCACTTTCCTATCTAAATATTCAGCAAATACAGGTATTTGGTTAGCACCTTGTCCCCCTTTCTTTTTTACACGATAGCATATCTAACACCCAGCACACGGTGGTAACTCACAGATAGTTATTAAATGAATAACTGAGTGATCTGTGCTCACCAGATAGGTAGTCTAGGTGGGGTTTCAAGTGAAAAAGTCCAGTTGATAGATAAATGATGATAGGACACATCTTCTGGAGAAGAAACGGTTGAAAATGCTAGAACAGGGAAAATAATGAAAAATATCCCTGAAGGAGTTCCTGTTGTGGCACAGTGGAAACAAATTCAACTAGTAACCATGAGGATGCAGGTTTGATCCCTGGCCTTGCTCAGTGGGTTAAGGATCCGGCGTTGCTGTGAGCTGTGGTGTAGGCTGCAGACGTAGCTTGGATCCTATGTTGCTGTGGCTGTGGTGCAGGCCGGCCGCTATAGCTCTGATTTGACCCCTAGCCTGGGAGCCTCCATATGCCATGAGTGCATCCCCCCGCCAAAAAAAGTATCCCTGAAAATACAAGAGGACCCAGGACCCAGGGCCCAGCGTTAAATAAAGCTGGAACACTTCTGCTATTATAACGAAGATCAGGCAGATGGGAGTTAGCATATTTTGTGGCAGGAAGTAGGCTGGTATGTTCTCAGGCGAGCGCTGTTTTCCCTGGGAAGTAAGAGACAAGACCCTCTTCTGAATGTGCTGGGCAAGAGCGAGCACTGGGAAGAGTGAGGAAGATTAGAATTAAGTCCTTCGGAAGAGGCGGGACATGAGCTCGTGAGAAAAGAATAGGAAGTTCGTCAATACCCCACTGTGTCATCCCCCATCAGGTGACAGGTTCTGAGGTGGGACGTCGGCTCGAGCAAGGGCCTGGCAGAAAGAAGGAGGGACAGGTGCGAAGCTTCACAGAGAAGCTCTGGCTTTGGAATCAGGAGCCCTGGGGGACCAAGGCCCAGCTCTGCAACTCATGAGTTGCCTGACTTGGAAGAACCATTTCTTTAGGCCTTAGGTTTTACCATTTGTAAAATGAAAGGACTGCAGAAGGATCTGCAAGATCCCTTCTAGCTCCAAAAGGGCTAAATCTTCACAAAATAACCAATGAACTCGTCTAATGGCAGCATAAACATTTAAGAGATGGATAGGAACCATTTCGAGTGCCTTGGTCCACGGCTTCATTACCTTCCGACCAGGGTTATAGCACGACCTCCCCTCTGGGCTGCCTCCAGGGCTCCTTCCATCCTGTCATCCAAATGATGAAAGTGGTCACATGGCTTCTTCTTTGTTTCAGTCCTTCAAAAGGGCCCCCCACTGCTGACCGATGAACCTAGGCCCCCGAGCTCCACCCAGGAAGCTCTCCATCGCCAGCTCAGGCCTCACTTCCGGCTTCACTGAAACACTAACTGAAAAAACTGCTTTTCAAAAATGAGAAAGGGAGGATTTTCTCTATTAAGGTACACATACAACAAGGGTTATTCTAATTCTCTAAACGTACTGATTTATTGCTTTATTTGTACGGTCATTTGCTATTTTAAAACAGTCCAATTAAAAAAGCATCGCACTCGGAGTTCCCATTGTGATTCAGCGGGTTAAGAACCCAACTAGTATCCATGAGGATGTGGGTTCAATCCCTGGCCTCGCTCAGTGGGTTAAAGATCTGGCCTTGCCGCAAGCTGCGGTGCAGGTCAAGGATGTGGCTCAGATCCAGCTTTGCTGTGGCTGTGGCACGGGTCGGCAGCTGTAGCTCCAATTTGACCCCTAGCCCAGGAATTTCCATAAACCACAGGTACGGCCCTAGGAAAAAGAAAAAAAAAGCCCAAAACCAAACAAACACATCATACTTATTGTAAGTCAACTATACCCCAATAAAGTTAAAAAAAAGAAAACACCAAAACTAAAAAATACCATACTCAGAGATTTGGGCCAAGCAGTTTTCAATAGTAATTGTGAGAATTCTGTGACTGAGTTGAAATATACCAAGGTGTGAATTCCTTTCACTTTTCAAGGTTGGTATAAGTTCAAGCCCTCCCCCAAAGAAATGGGCTTTCCAGAGGAAGTGAAGAAAGAATATAAATAACACTACCCCGCTTATTAAAAGAATGGTATTCAATGATGTTTACATAAGTGGTTCTCACTCTTTAAACTTAAGTCTGAATATATTTGAAAAGCTATATGTAAAGTAGTAATTGACGGAAGTCAAACCACAAAGACATTTTAGGAATGCATCCAGGTTATATAATTCTGTTCCCTGCTACATAAAGAGAAGTTTAATAGTTTCTATTTTGGTCATCTATTGACCAGTTGTTACTTGGAAGACTCCCGGAACATAAAATAATCTGAAAAATTAAGTTTCAGTCCAGTGAAGTTTCTAGGTGACAGGTAGAAGGGTGAGCCCCTAACTACCCATTAGCCATTTTTCACACAAGGTGCCTGGAAGGGACAGCCTCTGCCTGCTCATTAGAACTCCCCTCCCTGCCCCGCTGGCTGTGTCTGGCAAATTTCTTGCCCTCTTGACATCCTTATTTGCCTTCCTTCATTTCAGAGATCCTGCTGTAGCAGTGGTGACCCTCGACAAGAGAGAGCAAAGGACAGTGACAAGAAAGTTGCAATCAAGGCTCAATAAGTGCTAAGAGAAAGGACAGACTGTTTCTGGATGTGGAGAGGTCCCAGAACCTTCTCTGCCAATGGGCTGCAGGGAAGGCAATCCGACTAGCTTTTAGGAGGAATTAGGAGATGGAGGAGAAGACATTCCCAAACAGTGGGAGAGCACAGAAAAGTGGAAAGCCTAAATGACGCTAAGGAAAAAAGACAGGTAACTCAGCTGGAGCTGGCGTTCTGGTGGAAAACAGTATATTCTATCTATAAATTAACAAATTCAACAAGTGCATGATGCTGGAAAAGAAAAGTCTTAAGCAATCCAAGAAGACCGTCTATCAAGATCCCCACTGTCAAGAGCAATACTTTAAGGACTGGAACAGTGTTTGTAGATATTCACATTCCTTTCATGGAAAAAAGAACAAGAATGGGAAAGCTCTCAGATTATTAAGTGAATAAGTGCCCAAACAGAAAACTCAGTGGACTAAATAACAGAACTTAAATGGCCAATGACTTATCCAGAGGGCTGCAGAATTTGAGCCAAGAAAAGCTCCAGATCATACGGCAAAAAACTAAGAGAAAGAAACAATGAAAGACATGAAGAATCTTTTCCAGGAGGTCAAAATCCATCCACTGGAAAGCTAGACGAAGAGGGCATAAATATTCATGGGGAGAAAATATCCTGAGTTAGAGGAAACTTTAGCTTTAAAAAGAAAAATAAAGGACTTATGAAGAAAAGATAATTGGAGAAACAACAGAACTAAAGATAAAGGAGAAATTCCCCAAAGCTTCAAAGAGGTAGACAAACAGACACACACAAACACAATCAGCTAAGTCATAAGAGTCAGTCTAGCACCAGACTTATTGGCTACACTAGATTGTAGGTATCAGAGGGGCAAGGCCTTCAAAGTTGAGGAACTATCATTTTGAACCCAGACTGAAATTATCAATCAAGTGTGAAGGCAAAATCAGACATTTCCAAACATGCAGTAGCAGAGCTTACCGTCCATCTGTGCACATTATATATAAAAAGTTACTCAAAGGGAATAGTCTGCTAAATGAAAACAGGACGGAAATAACATGGATGCAGAAATACAGTGGGCACCCAATATAACCCCAAGCAGAGGAGTGTCTATAAGGAATCCGAGTCGGAAGAATCTCTTTCAAGCAATAAAATTCAGTGATTCAGTGTAGAATTTTTTTCCTCTGTGGATCTTATTATATTCCATGGCTCCACAATAAATACCATTTGCATATTGGCTTTTGATTTCTGGCAACAGTCTACAGACCAAACCAGCAGTTATAGTTACGCTCTAACAATAAGTATTACCATAATACTGCGAAACTGTGATCTAATCCATAAGGGGGTGGTAGGTAAGGGCTGACTCTCCTGGGACTGGTTTTTCACCTTAGTCGTGGGGAGAAGACATGAAGAAAGGAGATGAATATCCTCATTTTGAGGAGCAGAGGTTCAGTAGATGCTTTATAAAAGAAATAAGTTGGTGACAGTTAATTCTAATATACCAACTGTTAGCCGTGGCTGTCACTTAAGGAATGACGTTTCTATGTTTGATTTCAGCCCTTTCCAAATGATTTAGATTTCTACAACAATACCCCTGTTTAGAGTAGAATAAGTCAAGTCTTATTCATGAGGCATCTAACTCCTAACAAAGAGAATGTTTCAAAGTGAGAAAAACCTAGGGCTCCAAACATGGGAAGCTAACTGAAAATGATAAAACAAGGGATTTTTTAAAAATCTAAACTCTGATTTGAAAGCAAGACAATAAACAAAACCAGAGACAGGAAGATCTGTTCTCTTGTCCAGGGGCAGTATCTGTACTCTAGTGAAGAATGGGTGGTCCCAGGAAACAGCAGGATGAAGAAGTCCTCAGTGAACCAAAAAAGGGGACCAACCAAGTGGGGTTAATCACAGAACGGGCCATTAGATGCTACGCAGTCACCAGAACTGCTGTTGGGCACACCAGAGGGGCCCAGCTACGACTCATATAAGAGCTGGTACATATATACAATGGAATACTACTCAGCCGTAAAAAAAAGAGCAAAATAATGCCATTTGCAGCAACGTGGATACAGCTAGAGATTATTATACTAAGTAAATCAGAAAGAGAAGGACAAACACCATATGATATCACTTATATTATGGAATTTCAAATATGCACAGAGGACCGTATCTACAGAACAGACCCAGATTCACAGACATAGAGAACAGACTTGCAGTTGCCAAGGCAGAAGGAGTGGGACGAACTGGGAGTTTGGGGTTAACAGATGCAAACCATTTCATTTAGATTAGATAGACAACAAGGTCCTGCTGTATAACATGGAACTATATCCAATCTCATGATGAAAGACAACATATGAAAGAGAATATATATATATAGTGGCCGGGTCACTTTGCTATACAGCAGAAATTGGCACAACACCGTAAATCAACTGTACTTTAATAAAAAATTAAAAACAATTTTTTAAAAGGCTGCTCAAAGGACCTGCTGCTCAGGAGTCCCCTGGTGGTATCACCGGTTAAGGATCCGCATTGTCACTGCTGTGGTTAAGGATTTGATCCCTGGCTCAGGAATGGGCGCAGCCCCCCCCCCCAAAAAAAAATGCTGTTCCCACTTTGTAAATGTGACATTTATATATATATTACACTAGCTTTTTAGAAAACCCATAAATGACATATCATGAGCCAGCTTTTTTATGCCAAACTGTTATGCACGTAAAAAAATCAAAATAAGGCATCTTTTCATGAGTATTAACACTTTGAAGCTTTCTAGTGACTCTGAATGAAGAGCGATTCCTATCCTTTTTTTTTTTTGTCTTAGAATCCAAATCCTAGGTATGCTGATCCAGAGTTATTTGCATAGGAAGCCACCGACTTATCTGCTAATGACAACACAACCGTGAAAGATAATAATTGTTTCATTCCTTTCCACTTAAAAATGCCCTCTGTTAACACCTAAAGATAGGATATGATTTCAAATTTAAAACAGAAAAAGTCCGTAGTTCTGCCTTCTGTAAAGTCACATCATCAAAATCCATCATGAGTGTGGTACAGGGCATGGAATCAGGGCTCTTGATACATTTGACAGCTTTAATGGGTCCCTGCTAAATCACTGCACATCTATCAAGTTTCCTTATTTTAAGATACACTTAACATTTTAAAAACATACCTGAAATCAGGATGTAGTTTGCAATTAACATGAACATTTAACATGGCCCGGTTTACTTAGGCTCCTTGTAAAACTGTTGTCAGTTGAGTATCTTAAAAACCCAGAGTCTGGAAACTGAGAAAAATCCCAAAATATCCCAGTCATAATTTACTGGAAGTGGGTGTGATGATGACTAACATGTTTAAACTCATGAAAGAAATATGAAAAATGTAGCTCCAGATAAACTGACGTGTTGGTCCTATGAGTGAAGAGAACTGCGATTAGAATCATTAAAAAGGACAAAACTAGACCTAAACAGAAACACCTACCAATTCTTTTGAACTACAAATTACATGGAGTTGACTCACAAATTCCAAAAGAAAAAACAACCCAATTGTTATTCCTCTATAATGCCCACCCAAAGTGTTATACTTTTTATTTTAATGACTCCTAAAATTAAAAAAAAATAATATAGATGCTTACTTATTTATAGTTTTCATTTTTTTTTGGGAATTAGAGCCTCTAGCTTTATTATTTTTTTCTATTACTCAGTGAATTTTATTACATTTATAGGTGTACAAGGATCATCACAACCCAATTTCATTCAGCTATTTTGGGGCATTACAAACATTTCAGTATCATTTATTAAAAGGGAAATTTGCAGCATGAAAATCTCCACACCTCCGCCAAGCTGTAATTCACTTGCACGCCAGGAAACTAATTGAATGCGTGGAATCTAAAATATAGCACAAATGAACCTGTCTACAAAACAGAAACAGGCTCAGTGACATGGAGAATAGACTTGTGATTGCCAAGGGGGCGGGGGAGACAATGGGTGGACTGGGAGTCTGGGGTTAGTAGATGCAAACTATTCCATTTAGAATGGGTGGGCAGTGAGGTCCCGCTGCACAGCACAGGGAACTATATCCAGACTTTTGGGACAGACCGTGATGGAAGATAATATAAGAAAAAGAATGTATATTATATATATATATATATATATATATATATATATATATATATATATATATGACTGGGTCACTTTGCTGTACAGCAGCAATCGACACAACACTATAAATCAACTATATTTTAATAAAAAAATGAAAAGTAAAAAAAAAGAAATGTACTGGCGTAAAGTTCATGAAATAATGTAAAACTTGGGTGTGAAAATCAAAGAATTCTATTATAAATCCTTTTGGGTTGTAACCCTATCCACCTACATTTTCATTTCCTTCGGTTCCCAGGGATAGTTCTATGGAATATTCAGCTTAAAAAGGATTGAGAACTAATTATTGTTCTGGGGGAAGAGTCACTCAACTACTTGGAAACATGGGTAGTTTCAAGTTTCTGCATCCGAAAAACATTCTCCTTGCTCTTCCTGGAAGGATCACTCCTATAAATTCCTACCCGCTCCTACCCTGAAGTCAGTTACAAACCACAGCCTGGTAAGCCTCCGGCAGAGACGTCGGTGTTCGTAATAACCCCAAAGCACGAACACGGTGACGTACCCCCAGCATTCACTGCATTTGCCACCAAATAAAGATTTACTTTTAAACTGTCTCCTTCCTTCGTTACTTTAATGGTTTTTCTTCCAGAATTAGGCTTCGGGTCTGGATTTGAAAGTAAAAAGTTTTCCATGTGGGTGAATGTAAACCAGTTGATCTAGTGATGAAGAAATTGATTCAGTCTTCAGTTCAAATATATTAAATGTTTATTCCTACTTACTTTTTTAAAAAAGCTGTATCCCAAAGCTATGTTTCAGGCCTCTGCAGTTTTCAAGCTAGCCTTGAATGCGGTTCCATTACAGAAGTCTGCACAGCAACGGATAACCTATAGAGGGTTTACTATGTGCCTTTTGAGCTTCTCATACTTTTTCTCTCCAACTACTGTTTAAAATTTCACCAGTTCCATCAAGCTTTCTTCGGCTGCCCTAGGCCACACATTTTTCTTACACTGCAAAATCATATTCATATTTATTATTCTCTACCGCTCATGTGGCCTCTTGGTCATGCACTTTCTTTTAAATGGCGTGTAGATTAGTTGACCTTTTCCTTTTTTCTTTTTTTTTGCCTTTCCTGCCCTTCCCTTTCCCTTTTCATTTTTTTTAGGGCCACACCTCTGGTATATGGAAGTTCCCAGGCTAGGGGTTGAGTCCGATCTGCAGCTGCTGGCCTACCCCACAGCCACAGCAACGTGGGATCCGAGCTGCGTCTGTGACCTACACCACAGCTCATGGCAACGTCAGATCCTTAACCCACTGAGTGAGGCCAGGAATCAAGCCCACATCCTCATGGATGCTAGTCGGGTTCTTAAACCACTGAGACACAACGGGAACTCCAAGTTGACATATTTTCTTAAACCAAACTAAAAACCAATCTGATGGTCAGGCAGTCTCTCCCTTGCCTCCTAGTGACTAGTGACTTGTGGCACTCTGCACATGAGTGGTACCCACACAGAGACAGCACTAGTCGTTCATCACAGGTTCCTGAATGATGGAGGCGTGTAGTAGCTGTCAATACATGTTCAGAAGGGAGAAATAACCAGATGTGATTTAAAATAATTTTTTTTCTTTTTAGGGCTACACCTGTGGCATATGGAAGTTCCCAGGCTAGGGGTCAAATCAGAGCTGCAGCTGCCGGCCTACACCACGGCCACAGCAACACCAGATCAAAGCTGCATCTCTGACCTATGCCACAGCTTGCAACAATGCTGGATCCTTAACCCACTGAATGAGGCCTGGGATTGAACCCAAATCCTCATGGATACTAGTGGAGTTCTTAACCTCTAAGCCATAAAGGGAACTCCAGATGTGATTTTTAATACTGTGCTGGACATTGAGACTTCTCAAAGCTACATTTACTCATGTGAAATGTGGTATCATCGCAAATTCCCAGGAACATCATGTATGGGTTTCTCTCATTACCACCTTGAACCTGAATGTGTATTTCGTTGTTGCTGGAAGTTAAGAAGTTTCTCATTTTAACTTCCCAAAACTTAAAACGGAGACTGTATGAACACCATCATTTAAAAAATGAGGAAATTTTGTCTGGCAATACTGCACTGCCAGGACCACCTCTGCCTGAGGGACCCTCCCCTGCGTCTCTGGACTCCAGCCTGCTCTCGCCTCTGCCTGGCATGTCACTCCCACCCTTTGTCACCTGGCCGACTACCCAGCTCCAACACCAGTGACCCCAGGGCACTTCCAGGGGACGCCCTTGCTCTGCTTCCTCATTAGATCGGGGACCTCAAGGGCAGAAACCTTGTTTCATCTTTGGAACCTCAGGCCCAGACAGTTAGTATTCAAGAATGTGAAACTGAATCATGAATCTTCAGAGAAAATGAATCCACTCATTGGTTGTTCCCAGTTGTGATGTGTGTTTCTTGGCTTAACAAAAATAAATACAAGGTGCTTAAAAGAAAAAGAAAGAAAGCATTGCATAAGGTATTTGCACAGTACAGTTTAAAAGCCTAAATAAATAATTACATCATCAGCAAAATGTCAACTAAGTTAGAAAAGGGAAATTCAAATGAAGTCATCCTAGAAGGGCATGCAAACTTTAGTCTTTGATATCTAGTAACTTGAAGCCAGGTAGTCTCCCCAGAAACCTTTTAGTAAATAAAACCAACAATTAGGGATATGTACCATTTGATGCAAAATGCCTCAGCAAATGTACTTTAAACATCACTTCAAAGTCAAGTTCCTCTTCCTTCCCCTCCTCGCCTTTTAACCACCAGTATCCCTATGACCAGCACTGTCTATGTAAGTATAAAAAGTCTGAAAATAGACCCTCTCTATGTCTGCTGGACTCACAAAGCAAACTGCAGATGTAGTGAGGCACTTAGAATTACTTCACTACAAAGCTTATACCCTAAGAAATACTCCATACGGTCACAAAATATTGGCTGCAAAAGGCAGGCTGTAGACCAGGATATATAAAATAGTAGGATCTCATTTTCGGATGAATAATAATAATAAAAAAGACAAGCTTGCAGGAAAATATCTGGAAGGATGTAAGACAAAAGTGTTACGAGTGACTGCAACCTCTGGCCAGTAGGATTTAGGTGTGTGGGTTTTGTTTTTTTTTTCCCCCTCCTCACCCCTGATCACCATGTACCACTTACACACTCTTCTGTAAAAACGTCTTCAAATAATAACTAAAACAAGAAACATCCCAGACTCCGGGATACCCTCAGCCTCTTCACAGCAGGGCATCACCTAGAGGCCAGGTGGATCCTTAAGAAAATGATGCTAATGCTTCTGAGGACTGAGATGGCTTAAATAATGATGTAGGAAAGGCACTGGAATGTGGGTACCATGGCTGACAATATTTTCTAAATGTAATTTACCTGTTCAATGAATATTTCTTCATCTGTACTTAATGCCTAATTCTTCCAGACTCATTTCATATGTACCTCTGGGAATCCTTTCTTGACCAGTCTGGTTTGGGTTGTACCAGAGAAGAACAAACCTGACTCCGCATTGAATCTATGCCTTTATCTCTAACCCTTGTGTTCTGTTGCTTGTGCTTAGTCATGCTGGCTCTGCACCTTTACAAAAGAATGTTGCCTATAGCCTGAAATGTACAGAACAGCCCATTCTCAAGGCTCTGATCTTTAAACGGGTAACGCTTTCTCACTCATATAGAGATAACATGTTGCAGAACAGAAAACAGCAATGGTCTTATTGGATGTTTATAGCAACTTTGTGACTGGACCCATGTGGACAGCTGCAGGAACAAAAGATTCTGGCACCAAGAAGTTTGGGACAACCAGCCATACCCTTCCTCCTTTTAGTATCAAAGAAGCCTGAATTCTAACTTGGGTAGATGGTTCTTTGGGACACTAGTCCATCATCTTCTCCATTTGCTGGCTTTCCAAATAAAGTGTCTATTCCTTGTCCCAACACCCCATCTCTTGATTTGTTGCTCTCTTGGGCAGTGACAGTATATGCTTGGACCTGGTACCAGGCCCTCTTATTTGTTCTTGAACTCCGCACACATCTACCACCCTTGCATTCTCTCCCTTGCACTATAACACCATTTTCCTGTCCATATTCCCAACTGGTCTCTGCTCCAAGGGGGTGGCTACTTTCCTTTTTTGTTCATCACCTGTAGCACGAGAGCGGTGCCTGACACCAGGTAACAGGTGTTGAATAAGCATCGACCAAATGAATGAATCTACCCATAGAAAGTACTCTGCTCCATCCTGGGCTCAGTGGGGTGCCTGCCCTTGCGCGATATATATGCACCATTCTGCCTTCCCAGAAGCAATGGGGATGGACTACCCAACAAATTGGTCTGAAAAGTGATGGGAGAGCTTTTGGTTAGATTGGGATAGCCTAGCAATGCTCTTGGGAAGGCAGCAGGAGGTTACACTTGGAGTTTATGCAGGTTTTGAGTTGGAAAGGAGAAGGGAAGACTCAAAGAAGGAGAAGTTTGAGAGCAAGGGGCAGGGGCAGGAAAAAGCATAGTGTGTTTGAGACAAAGACGTTGCACATGCGCGTATCACACATCTCTCTAACCCCCCTCCCCCAGGCCTAATTCCTCCACTGCCTTTACCATCCTTATTCTCTCTCTTGGATGGAGGCTCTGGGGAGGAGAAACATATCTTTCCTGTTCAGAGCAACAGTGATTTCACCCGTTGTTCAACTCTGTGTTCCTTGACAATAAACCATGTATGGTGCCCTGCATACCTTTGTGTGGTTTTGTAGATGGATATGTGGGGATATGGCCTTTATCCTACTACATGCTAGAGAACAGTGCTATCTATAACTTTAATTCTGGGCATTCCCAAAGTGCCATCCACAGGGTGGTACTCAAACATGCTGGACTGATTCATATCTGCATGAGAATCTCACTTAACACACAAGAGATAGAACTGTGTTGCAGCTGGGGTCACAGAACACTGAGAAGGCTAGTTTTCGTAGTCAAAGATGCAACTTCAGGCGGTGCTCAGTAATTGAGCAGGTTGCTTCTGCCAGCCAACATTCCTGCTTTTCTATGATAAGCCCTATGCTGCCTGTTAGGAGCTTAGTGAATTGAACTGCTTGGGTCCCTGGACCTTGGTATCGACAGATCTATTGTCAGAGATCTCTCCTTCCTCACCTCCCCCACCCTCTCCCTTATCCACCAGCTCAACAGTCAGGAGTTCTCACTATTCACTTAGTTGAACTGCATACATTTATTAGAACAAGTTTACATTGTGTTTGCAACCATGAAAAGCTTTGTTGCCATCACTGAAAGGCAAGTAAATAGGGACGGACTATTCAAAAGACAGACCTTGTTCTGAGTCATGTCCCCCGGGGCAGCTGACATTCACAAGCGGATACCAACCTCAGGGTAACCAGGACCAGCAGAACCCTTGTTGCTGTCAAACGCCCATTCTGCGCACAAGTCAAGGACGATTTTGTTTTTATAATAATTAAGAGAGGTTTTATGAAAAAGTAATTATAAGATTGAATAGAAAGGATTTTTCTAATATTAAAAATGACAATATCACAGCCTGTGCAAAATATTTATGTAAAAGATGACTCTTCCCAGAGACTGAATGCCTTGTCACCAACAGATGGTGACTATGGAAACACAAAACTCAACCTTACTGTTAATCCTGAAGCTGCTTTTCTTTCCCCAAGAGGAAAGGAGCCCTCTTTGTCCTGTTCACAATAGAATGTGATAAGGTGGTCTAGCTTAGTGCTTTAAATCTTAAAGGAACCAGCGAGACTTCTACGCACAAGCATGCCCGACTAATTAATTATTCTTCTTATATCTTAATAGGTCATATAAAAATAAGAGGATTGGACTAAACTTTACCATTTGGCTCTAAGATTTTGGGATTTAATGACTTTGAATTTTACATATATGTAACATCTATATGGAATATATGTTATGTATATAAATTTGCATAGAAAATATAAAAGTATCAATGCTCTGGAAGCCAAAGCCCAGGTACAGACACACACAGCCAAGCGGTCTGTCTAAAATTCAAGACATCTGGTAGCCACTATGCACAAGTTGCTCCCTAGCAAATAATAAGTTCTTTATACTCACAAATTGACTCTTTTACAGCAAAAGTATTACTATTCACTAAAATAACTGAGAGTCACACAGAAGCCAACTAGCTTCACCGTGTGACTTTTGGTCGAAAAAGAATCACAGCCAAAAAAGAACATGAACATTAAAAGAGCCCCCAAAACTCTCACATCAGTTCAGGATGGATGTTCCGGTAAGGCCGGGGCCCCACAGGTGGGCTCTCAGGGGCGCCACCCACCTTCTGCATCCTTCTGCATCCGGGTTTCTTCACAGCACCCCCACCCCCACCCACACCACACTCCGCGCACATCCAAACATCTGCTTTCTGTCTTCTCTAGCACCTAAGAGGAGTCCCTGCTCACGGACCTCTCCTTCCTTCCACTCTCTGGAAAGCTGCCCTCGGAAGCCCTTGAGGCTTTCTCTTCTTCCTCAGGGGGTGTGACACCTGCAGCATCAGCCCACAGCCCTGGGCCACCTCCCTTGGGCTCCCAGGCTTGGAGGTCCCCTGGGAGACGGCCTTTGGCAGGCAGGTCAGGCTCTCCCTCCCGCAGGAACCCAGGCAGCCACAGTGAGCTCTACAGCAGAGGCCACAGTCGAGACTGGGGTTCAAGGCATACATCGGGGCCTTAAGCCAAAGCACTGGCAGTGACTAATACGCCAGGCGCTTCAAAGAGGGGTTTCTGGAGGGACCTACAGCTAGGAAGAAAACAGGTCAGGGAGCCACACGGTTCAGACTTTAAAGACTGATAGCTTTTGGAAGATGGAACAGACCAAGGAGTCAACACATATCTGGAATTCAATAAAAATGGATTGGATTGAGTCAAGCGTATCCCTGGTCAAAGCTTTGGAAGCAGCTTTTAAGTCAGGCGCACAGACACTCCCAGACACATGGCCTCCCTCCTGAGATTCCAGACACATGACTGTGGTGCTTGGGTGGGAAGGATGGCTGTGACCAGTGACAAGCTGAGGCACCCCAGGATACATCCTGTCCCACTGGGCTGGCAGAAGAAAGCTGGGTTAGAGGTCCTGACACTGGTAGAACCTTGGCCCTCGGTATCTGTGTCTCCCCTTCCACACGGTTTTCCGTGAACACGTCCACCTCTGAGTTCAGGGAAGAAGTCAGCTGAGCCCCCTGCACTTGGCCCCCTCAGACAGATCCTCCAGTTTCCTCACACGCATTCTCAGTGGAAGGGGTTTCTCTCTCCAATAAAGTGAGTCTGAAACTGTGTCCCGCCTACACAGACACATCTTTCTCATCTCCTTTCCTCCCACCCTCCCTCATCTCGCCCTCACCATGAGTTTCTTGCCCTTTATTTCCCAATAAAGTTCGCCCTTCTGGCTGGTCCTGCTTCTGTCTTTTTTTCAAGGAAAACACGGAACAAGCAGAGAATTTTCAGTCCACACACTTATGAATCGGTTCCCATGTGGAGATTCATTTGATTCCCAGAGACTCTTTCACAAGTGCTGTTGGCTGCCTCCTGCTGCCAATTCAGCTCTTACTGGATGTCAATTATCCTGGACCTCTCTGGAATGTGAGCAACACAAAGCTTTCTGGAAGTTTCCTTTAGCTTTATCTGACATTGGACTTGCCTGGGGCAGTCCCAGGGTTCTGCTCTCTTCTCCGTGCCCTTTGCTGCCTGATCTCTTTCTTTCCATCCCTCATGGCTCAGTATGGCTTGAGCTGAGTGGGTTTCCGTCTTTGCTTCTTGAGCACTGGCGATCATACGGGGCCCCTCCCGCACCCCACACACCCCGCCTCCCCGTGGGGGGGTCCTTCTTCACTCCTGCTCCAAACTGTTCAATTGTAGGTTTTTCAGATTTGTACTAATTTTCCATATAAAATTATGTTTCTATGCACATGTTATCGTTTTAAATGATCTGAAAAGTCATCCTTCACTGGTGTAGGGCAACAAGGGCTCAGAGTGTCTGCTTCCGGCAATGGAATTTGCTAGAGTTGCAACCCCTCAGACTTCAGCTTCCTGGAAACTCACTGAGGACAACAGTGCCCTTTTTGTCTACCTCACGGGACTACGGGGAGACCAAGGGGGAAAATGCACATTAGTCCCTAATGTCACGGCCCCTGGACTATCTTCTCTGACAGCGGGGCAGGCCCCGGCCACCAGTGGGGACCAAGGCGTGCAGGATGAGTGGGGAGAGCCAGGAAGAGCCCGGCCTCCTGGGCACCACTGGCCTGTGGGCCTAGGGCCGCCCGGGCAGCAGCTTGGGCTCTTTGCTCTCCACCAGTCTCACCCCCGCCTGTGCCCCGCGCCCAGGCCACCACAAGGCAGACCGTGCACTGCAGCCCCTGAGATTCTGAGAGCAGCCCTCTAGGTATCCAACTCTCCAAGGCAGATTGTTAAAGTGTCCTGAACTTTGGAAGATTTAAATGTACGTTTTTTTAGTTACAAAAATAATAGATGCATGCCGTGAAAGTCTAGAGAACAAAGGAAAGCAACAAAGAGCATTATCTGCAACTCAGAGAAGATCATGGCTATGACCATGGTACTTTCCTTCCGGTCTTGCCCATTTTTTTCGGTTTTTTTTTGGCCGTGCCCTCAGCATATGGAAGTTCCTGGGTCAGGTATCAAACCCGTGCCACAGCAGCGACCAGAGTCGCTGCGATGACAGCGCTCGATCCTTAACCCGCTGTGCCCCAAGGGAGCTCCCAGTCTTACCCTTTTGTTTGTTCCTAAGGGAAAGCAGGAAGTAAACAACTGAGTGTACTCTGACCCCCCCCCCCCCGCCAGTGAGCATTATAACACAGGCATTTCTTAGGAGAGATCTTTATGGCGTTTTGCTCCTTGCAGCAAAAACTCCAGCAAAAGTCAGGAATGCTGCACACCTGTGAGCGTTCCTAGTGGTCCAGAGAGCAGGGAAATGCTGGTGGACATCCTGGTGGC
Organism: Catagonus wagneri; assembly: GCA_004024745.2. Lineage (NCBI taxonomy): Eukaryota > Metazoa > Chordata > Mammalia > Artiodactyla > Tayassuidae > Catagonus > Catagonus wagneri. The sequence goes on from PVHT020000077.1 coordinate 8,705,463, forward strand.
AGTGGCAGAGAAAGCAGGCAGCCAGCCCCTGGGAGCCCCTGGGAGCCCCGGGGGCCGAGAAGCCCTGGCAGGAAGCTGAGGCTGCTCCCCCTTATATACACACCTTCCACTGGCCCAAATCCTTTTCCTCTCACCAGCCTGGTTCAACCCTTCATGGCCATCTTCTGAGCCTCAGCCCATGCTCAGAGGCTTCTATAATCCTCCTGCTAGCCAAGCGGGGCGTGGTTGCTGGCAAGAGGAAAGGGAAGCCCCGGTTCCACTGTGCAGGGGAAGAAATATTCTGAAATCACACTTGGAGCTTGTATGACCTAGAACTCTTGCTGTACGTGGTAGCTCGGCTACTCTGGGCATCTGGCTGGGTGACCTCAAGATGCTTCCACATGGCGTTGTGTCCACACCACGAGGCTGTCAGGTGCTGCGAGGTGTGAGGAGTGGCTGGTATGCTGGGCTCCAGGGGTCCCACTGCTCCCGGGTCCAGGGGATGGAGGCCCTCAAGAAGGCACCACCCTCCACAGCGTCACCACCCTGTGGTCCTGTCATCTGCAAGCAGACCCGCGAAGGAGGGTGCTGGATGCGGGGCGGGTGGACTCGGTCTCTTGGTTTTAATTAGAAAAGAGAGAGAGCGATGGACATGATCTACTGATTGACAGATGACTTCAGAGTTGGGGCTGAAGTGTAGATTCCTTTTCGAAAGAGGCCGGAACAGGATCTGGGGCCTATAAACCTTGGGATGACAACACCACAGAAAATCCAGAAACCTGTACCCCATGAGCTTCTGACTTCCTGGGCACGTGACATTTTCTTTGCCTTTCCTGCTCTTCCTGAGTAGTTAGTAAAATATTTAAGTGTTTCTGCTTTCTATCTCTTTGTTTTTTTTTAATTTATTCTTTTTTTAAGTAATTTTTTTTTTTGGTGACACCCATAGCATATGGAGGTTCCCCGGCTAAGGGCTGAATTGGAGCTGTAGCCACCGGCCTACACCACAGCCACAGCCAGGCCAGATCCAAGCCGCATCTGCGACCTACACCACAGCTCATGGCATGCAGAGAAGCCAGAGTCATTGTGCTCACATGCAGAGGGTGGCACCCCGGCTTCAACCCCTCCAGTGGCTTCCCATCGCACCCAGAGCAAAGCCAAGTTCTAAGCAGGACGTAGCCCCAGCACCGCTCTTCCCTTTGCCTTCCAGCTGGACAGGTAGAGACTGCTTTGAAGAGAACACGCTGGATGGTGCTGCCCAAATACAAAGAACAGTCTCACCCACGACCCCCCTCATCCAGCCTATGCCCTCAGCCGCTCTGGCTGGGGAGGGGCCACCCGGCTGAGTATCCCTAACTTTTACTTAATAAATAGCACTACTTGGAGCTCAATTTCTCTCCCGAAAAACAGCAAAACTACAACCAAATGCCGAGCAGCCTTCAACCAAATGGACTGTAAACTTCCAAAAAAGATATTCTGCTCCAGAAGACAAAGAGGAGACCACATCAAGAGGTAGGAGGGGCGATTACGCGATAGAAGCAACCCCATACCTCCTGGGTGGGAAGCCCCACAGACTGGAAAGTAACTGCATCACAGAGACTCAGCTACAGGACTGAGAGTTCTGAGCCTCACGTCAAAACCCCACGCCTGGGGATCGGGCACAGAGAGAAAGAGCCCCCGGAGCATCTGGCATTGAAGGCCAGCGGGGCTTGTGTGCAGGAGCTCCACAGGACTGGGGGAAACAGAGACCCCATCCTTGAAAGGCACACACAGACTTTCACGTGCACTGGGTCCCAGGGCAAAGCAGTCTCCATAGGAATCCGGGTGGACCTTACGGCAATTCTTGGAGGATCTCCTGGGAAAA
>PVHT020000077.1:8708302-8766176 GCA_004024745.2 Catagonus wagneri
AGACACAATGAACTTCTTTGAAGAACAGACAATGACTCACAGATTTTGGAAAACCTTGGTTTTTCAAATAAGACAATCTGGGGGGTGGGGGGATGCACTGTGGGTTTGGGACACAAAATCTATCGTATTGACTTATGATCTTTGTACACCTATAACTGAAATAAAATTCATTGTTAATTAAAAAAAATAAAAATAAAAATAAAATAAAAATTAAAAAAAAATAATAAAATGTTGATGCACTCTTGACTGAAAAAAAAAACAAATAGCACTACTATTTTTCTGACTGTAAAAAGTCTTGAAAATTCTGAAAAACATGGTAAAGTATAAATAAAATAAAAACCAAAGTCTCAAAGCCCAAAGATAACTATTATTAGCACTGCTACGTTGATGTAATTTCCTGCCTTTTTAAGTGGTATGGACCTTTTTTTTAAAAGTATATCCTCTTCTTTCTCACGTGTCTTAAATGTTTTACATTTATCGTTGACAAAATCTTGGGAAATCTTAATGACACGTAATAGTCCCTTGTATGAATATGCTGCAAATTACTCCCCTTGTATGAATATGTCATAAATTACTCAATCCTTTATTGCTGAAAATTTAGATTGTTTACTGCAGCAATGTGAAAGCTTACACACCATCAGGTGTACAGAAAAGGTTTATTTCTTTAGGGTAATAATCCTCAAAGTACAATTACTGGGTCAAAGGGTACAGACATTTAAGGCCTGGATACCTATTGCCAAATGGCTTTCAGGAACATACACTGCAAGCAGGAATGTGCTCCCTGTGTTCAGCCCTTTATCTGAAACTGTCCCAAGGACACGCGGCCCGAATGTACTGACGTCATCTCAAGCCCAGAGCTGGCGTGGGAAATCCCACCCTTCGTGTCCAAACTGGCTCCCTGGCCAGTTCCTCCACTGGGGCCAACCTCAGTCTAGCTTCCCCGGTTAGAAGCCTCAGATTCTTCCCTATCAGTCTCTCAGCAGGTACCCCACAAACACACCACCAGCATGCGGGTACACACATGCACACCCACGCGCACACCCATGCTTGCTCTTAGGGGAGCTTCGCCGTGTCCACTGCTTTCTACCTGTCATCTGGATAGAACATTTATTTTTTTTTTCCTTTTTAGGGCTGCACCTGCAGCATATGGAAGTTCCCAGGCTAGGGGTCGAATCAGAGCTGCAGCTGCCAGCCTACACCACAGCCACAGCAAAGTCAGATCCAAGCCGCGTCTGCGACCTGCATCACAATTCATGGCAATGTCGGATCCTTAACCCACTGAGCGAGGCCAGGGATCGAACCCGCATCCTTGTGGATACTAGTCAGCTTCTTAATGTGCTGAACCAGGGAACTCCTGGACAGAACTTCTTAAGGTTATGTGTCTGTGAGTCACTTGGGGATATTTTACAACTCAGATTCTTATTCTATAGAATAATACAAGGGTTATGCAATCATCTTATCCTCTCTGCGAGACTAGAGGGCCATTAATAGTGGAGACAGAATATTAACCAACTCTATTGAACTAAATGAATTCAACCCTAAGTCTCTCTGACTGAGTCAAGTTAATACATAATCTAGATAGAGAGGGTATAATAGCAGGGCAGGGACAGGTGAGTGTGTGCGTGTGTGTATGTATGGGTGTGTGTTTTCCTACTTACATACCATCCCCAAACAAATGTCCATTTGCTGAAGACTCTTTGAAAACTGATCTCAAAGGAATCTAAAGAGAAACCAGAACTGAAGTGCTATGTGCAGAAAGCTGCTGCTTGATGCTATTCTTCTAGGCGAGGGTTTTTTTACTAGGTCAACATCCTTTTTGAAGTCCATACCAAGGAAAATATACACCTATTAAATGGCAGGGGCAATATACAGTGAAATAGAAAATCCCACTCAGAGAAGGAAACAACCCAAAACATTACATTTCAAACCTCTAAAAGTGGGTGTTCGAATGCCTAAGTCATGGCTTCATCGTGCGGTTTTACTACAGAAACAGCATTGCCTCCACTATTCCAATATTACCAAACCTTTAAAACATTTATTTTGGGTTCAATCTGTTTCCCATATGTCGGACCTAAGACTAGTTAAAATTGCAAGAGTGACTCTGTAGAAGAAGGGGTTCTATTTTAAAAATCCCATTATTTTGTGGTTACAAGGATAGCATTAAGAATAAATATTAAGGGAGGCCTATATGTGTTTTTAAAAACGAGGATTAAGCATGCAATCCCTAAGATTCCCTGCATACCATGTTTGGAAGGCAGCAAAGCAGCAATCATTTGTAATTGTCCAAGTAATCTGGGATTTAAGTTCCTAACAATCACAGATGCCAATAAACTCCTCTGATCATGCTCAAGGCAAGAATGCAATAGAAATCCTTCCTAATTGTGGCAAGCAGATATTGACACAGATATTTATATTCAGTTTGCCAGGCAGGACACATGTATATCCGATTTTGTTAACCCTGGAATCCTAAGAAACAAAATCAATGTGTCAATGTCAGGTGGTTCAGATGTATAATAAATCCTCTAACTTCATGCTTGAAGATTGGACTAGTAAAGATTTTTTTTTTCTTTTTAAAGATGAAGGTCAAAAACACAGTGCAGTTTCCCAGAAGGAAACCAGATGTTTAAGCTTTCTTCTCAAAATGATGTTAGTCTTGATTTTTTTTTTTAAAGACCGCTATTATTTGTAAGCTCGACTTTCTTTCTCTTCGTTTCTGAAATCTGCACCACAATAATCTGTGGAAATGTTCACTCTCCTTAATGAAAGAAACCAGGATAACCTTACCTTTGAACTAAGAAAAAAATTTCAATTGGGAAAAGAGCTTGTTGTTAGCGAGATTCGGGTGTAGAGAGAAAAAGATGCCCTTGATTGTCTCTTAAGTGCAAGTCATTCCAAGCAGATTCTGTAGCTTCTAATTGAGCTAGGGAAGAAAAAAATGATGAAAAATGTTCTTTCCATCTCTGTCTGCCTCAACAACGCCTTTCAAGACATAAATACTCTTCATCCTTCAAATAAATATTTTGTCCGGAACTTGATGTGGTATAAACAAACATGTCTGTCTGTGGACTTGCTGATTTAACTTGTTATATCATAGCTGTGGAAACAAGCTCTGGGAGCACGCTGTCCCCCTGATCTATGACAAAGGGATCTCGCTGCACTGCAGAGTCTAGGCAGTGACCTTCCATCGTCCCTGCCTCTCAGAGTCTCCCATTCACTACAAAGCATGGTTTATTTGGTACTTTTCATTCATAAGCTTTCCTGGGTTTTAAGAGTTGACTGCAAAGATATTTAACTTTAAATAGTTTTCTATAGCCTTGACCTAAGTGGAGGGTAAAAATGCCACCCACCCACACACACACACACACACAAACACACACATACATATAAACACACACACATACAAAGACACACACACAAACACACACACACACAAATTCCAGGATAAAAAAATGAACTATTCCTAATAATTGATGGGATACTGCTCCTTACACATGCTAACCAATGGGCCTGAATTCTTTGATACTGGGCCTTCTTCGAGTCTTTTGAAATGGAATTGATAACCACATACTCAAAGGGTTTATTTACCTCAGTTACATACCAAAATACCTGGCTCGTGTCATAAAAAACAAAACTGGGAGTTCCTTTCGTGGCTCAACGGTTAACAAACCCAACTAGCATCCATGAGGACATGGGTTCGATTCCTGGTCTTGCTCTGTGAGTTAAGGATCCAGCGTTGCTGTGGCTGTGGTACAGGCCGGCAGCTGTAGCTCTGATTTGACCCCTAGCCTGGAATCTCCCATATGCCGAAGGTCTGGCCTTAAAAAAACAACAACAACAAAAACAATCACTTGCCAACAGGACACCTCTGAGACCTGCAAGGTCTGAAGCAGTGAGTGGATTCACAGGGGCACAGTGGTTGCGGGCGTTCCCGTCACTCAAGAGCACCATGCCGTGAATAGAACCGACTTACGAGGGTCTCGGTGCCTCCCTTTACAGATGGAAACACACAGGAGGTCAGAACTGACTCCTGGTCACAAGGACTTGGGCGGATCTTCCAAGGCTAGCGTGTTCAATCTTTGGCTTTCAGGAAAGACCACACCAAAAAATAAGCCAGGCCAGGGAAATCAGAATCTTTGCCTGAAGGCCTCTCTCTGGGAAAATATGCACTATTTCTATACACCCTTCCTTCCTGGAAACAAAATATGGGCCTTTTTTTGTTTGTTTTAGTCTTTTTTAATGACCTGCATAAAGTTCTCATATATTTTAGACAATAAACTCCATCTATTGCCTGTGTTGCAAACATTTTCTCCAAGTCTGTTCCTATTATGGTATCTTTTGCAGGTTCTTAATCACTCTTACAACTTTTTTTTTTTTTTTTTTTTTTGGTGATTGTGGAACTGCTCGAAAGTAACGCACAGATGTCACTCCTCAACCCTACATGTTTCATCAGGCACCCTCCCAAAGGGTCACCTTCCTGTAGAATCACAATCCGTTCCTGCATCTATGAAAGTGAACAAGAGCTCCATAACACCATCTCATACCCAGTCCATGTTCAGAGTTAAACAGTTGTCTTTTATAGGCTGAATCATGTTTCCCCAAAATTCATATATGTTGACACCTTAACCCCTACAGTACCTTGGACTGTGATGGTATTTGGAGCTAGGGCTTTTAAAGACGTAATTAGATTGAATGACATTATTAGGGTGAGCCTGAATCAAGGATGAGTCCTGGCCTTATAAGAGAAGACAATTTGGACAGACGCACACAGAGGAAACACTTTGTGAAGGTACAGGGAAAAGACGGCCATCCACAAGGAGAAAGGAGAAAGGCCTCGGAATGAAACCAGCCCTGCCAACGCCCTCATCTTGGACTTCTAGCCTCTAGAACCATAGGAAAATACACTTCTAGTGTTTAAGGTCACCAAGTCCGTGGTACTTTGTTTTGGCAACCCTAGCAAACTAAATTTGTTTCTTTTTGTTTGTTTTGTTTTTACTTTTTAGGACCGCACCTGTGTCACATGGAGATTCCCAGGCCAGGGGTGGAACTGGAGCTGCAGCTGCCGGCCTCCACCACAGCCACAGCAACGCGGGATCCGAGCCGCCTCTGCGACCTACGGACCTACACCGCAGCTCACGGCAACACTGGATCCTCAACCCACTGATGGAGGCCAGGGATCAAACCTGCGTCCTCACAGACGCCACGGTGGGTTCTTAAGTCGCTGGGCCACAGTGCGAACTCCTCTGCTACAGTTTTTTTTTGATCTATAATGCAAGCAAAGTCCACTCATTACCTTTGGTTATTATGGGAAAATTATGGGCTTTTGTTTCAGACAAGGTGGGTATCAAACATGGATTTATTCCCTGATGCAAAATGAGCTCCTTATTTCCTCCTTGGGCTTCCGTTTCCTCATTTCGTCCTTGGAGACCACAGCTCGCCCCGCCTGCCGCCCTTGAAGTCAGGCGGATGGCGGTGACAACCGAGAAAGGAAACGAAACTATGCAGCGTGTCTGGGGCCTAGAAAGTTCTCAGTGAATGTCCCTCCTCTTCCTTAATCCAAACAGAAATCCCCAAATTTCCATCCGACATAAGAAGGAAGACGATCGCTATGCCTGTAAGAATCACAAGCACGATAATAAAGACTTCTGATTCTTCTGTCACCAACTAAAATGGGCCTGGTGGAGCTTTTTAAAGGAGACTGTCCCGCAGCAGTCACGTCACCAGGCTCTGGGTGGCGGGAGACCTTCACCCTCTGGAAGTTAGAATCAGAATGGAAGGGAGATGCACGTGATGAAATCCTTTGATTCAGAACAGAAGGCAGGGGAGTCCTCGCCTTGGCTCAGTGGTCACAAACCTGACTAGTATCCATGAGGATGCGGGTTCGATCCCTGGTCCTGCTCAGTGGGTTCAGGATCTGGCGTTATCAGGAGCTGTGGTATAGATCATAGATGCGGCTAGAATCTGGCGTTGCTGTGGCTGTGGCCTAGGCTGGCAGCAGCTGCAGCTCCGACTGGACCCCTAGTCTGGGAACTTCCATACGCAGCAGGTGCAGCCCTAAAAAAAGGCAACAAACAAACAAACAAAACAAACCAGAAGGCAGCATCTGAGCACTCACTTGGGATGGGGTTCTGGGCCAAGCAAAGAGTCTGGAAATGAACTCACCTGTTTCCCAGAGCTACCCCGGGAGGCGGGGACCATTTTCTCCCGACAGAATGACAGAACGTAGCAGAGAGGAAAGTTGAGGCTCAGGCGAGGGGATGGGGAGGGAGACAGGGTTCTGAGGCGGGGGTCCCCCAGGGTCAGGGGGGCGGGGTCCCAAGGACAAGGAGCTGGAGGCCACCCACGTGCCTAGGTACTGTAACACGGGGCTGTGAACAGGGCAGTAAGGGGAGCAAGAGCTGGAAAAAGAGGCCGGGGTCTATCACAGGAGCCGAGGGGCCGAGCATCTGCAACAGATTCTGGAGGCAGAGGCCATCTCTGCAGGATCCTACCCGGGGACTGTACCCTCCGCGGTGCCACGGGCTGACTTCCCAAGGAGGAGAACACAGACCTTCCCTGCTCTCCCATCGACAGCTCTCCTGTTAGGTCAGTGGCTCTCAACCCTTTCCCCAGGCTCCTTTAACAGATTCCTAAGAGCTACTGAGGGCCCCGCGGGAGCTCTTGATGATATGGGTTACGAATTCCAACCTTTATCCTATTAGAAACTAAAAAAAATTCAAAATGCCTGTTAATTTAAAAATAGCCATTGTCAACCCATGACATCTTCATGTCGATCACATTTTACTGGGAAAATAATATTTTTTAAATCCCAAACATTTAGCAAGGAGAGTATTCTATGGTTTTCCAAGTCTTCTGAAGGTCTGCTTTTCTAGAAGGCAGCTGGACTCTCAAGTCCACCTCCGCATTCAATCTGTTGTGCTATCGTATGTCACAGAGTCTCTGGAAAACACCACTGCACCCTCATGAGGGAAGAGAGGAAAAAGGCAGATAGTGTCTTAGTGTTGTTATCAAAATAGTTTTAGCCTCATGGGCCCTGAAAGGGTCTTAGACGCGTACATGAGGTCCCTAAGCCATAGTTAGAAAACTGTTGATCTGGACCTTAATGATTTTCAGGGGTGGGGAATGGGAGAAATGAAGCTAAGAGCAAAACGCCAAGTGCCCTGCCAATGTTTTTTTTTTTTTCTTTCTCAAGACTGTTTAAAATGGTGCCTAGGTCCTCAGAAAATACCACCGACTACGGCCCGGCTTTGGCCCAACAGCTGTGCCCTCAAAACTATGTGACACCCCCCCACCCACCCAAGGTCATTTAACTTGCAAAATGAGGGGGAAAAAGTCTCCCCATCCGTTTTCCTCTTTCTGGATGCACCTGTGCGGTGGAAGGCATGATAAGGTTAAGTGTGACTTCAGTGTCGCCTGATGAATTGCCCTAGAGTGAGGCTGAGGAAAAGAGAAGTGCAACTTTGAGAACGTGTCCCTGACAGACAGGATACCTAACAAAAGACAGAAGTGGCCTCAGCGAGCGGGTTCATTCATTTCCTACAGAAGAACAAAGAAGGATGCTAATTAAGACGCCTATCTATTGGCCGCAAGAGGAAGTGCCGCCTCCTCTCTGAGCGAGGGGCTGAAACAATGCAGTCTACGGGGTCTTTCTCCTTGCGAGGGGGAGGGGGCTGCTCTAAAATTCCCCCTTGGTTTTCTTCCTAACCCCTAGTAGGGCCTCGCACACTCTTAGGCACAGAGGAGGTGTTGAAATGCACATCTGTTGATTTATTTCGTTTCAGGAAAAAGCTCCCAGCTTCCCCTGCCGGTCTTACAATGAATCTCCAACAACGCATCCTCTGGGTACATCTTCCTTTGACAAAACCTGTCCGGAGGGGACAGGGGAGAGGGTCTTGCTGACCCTACAATGGAGAGAGGTAAGCTGGCGGGGCGGGGGGGGGGGGTGTGCATCTCTTTGGTGGGTCCAGCTCGGTCACCTGGCTTCAGGTGACCTGGACGAGGGGGGAGAATCCTTGAAGCAGCTCAGTGCTTTCTAAGAAGCTCTGGCACCAAAGCCTGCCCTGCGGCGGGGCACGGGGAGTGAGCTGGGGAGACGGCGCGGGGTGGGTGGCCCACCACGCCGGCCCCGCACTGGAACACGACCTGGCCGCGTCTTCAGCGACCCTGCCATTTCCAGAGAAGCCTGTCACCGGGCATGCTTCCTCTTTGTCATTGTGTGTAGCATGACAAACTGTTATCCTTTATCTTTGGGCTGAGGTTACCACTCATTACAGAGCACCCTCGTTCGGCTCTGCTTCCTCCCGCCCGGTACCACGTGAAGCTCGGGCTGGCACAACCAAGCAGACCCCAGGGGCTGACGCAGTTCTCAGGGGAGGGTTCATGTGAGGGGCCAGTCAGGGAACCGGAAGCCCAGTGTGAGCTGGATTCAAGTGCGCTCAAGGTCAACTTCACTAGCTACACAAGCAGACTTGAGCGCAAGGTGATAAGACATAAAACCCCTGCCGTCTCATAGTGAACTATGAGATGTTCAAGTGATAAAATGTCACCTGAATGGAAAACAGGCATCCGAAAGGAAGGACGAAAAGTGTAGCATAAGTGGTTGTGATTTTTTTTTTTTTCATGGCCACACCCAAGGCCTGCAGAAGTTCCCAGGCCAGGGAGTGAATCTGGGCCACAGCTCCGACCTATGCCATAGCTGTGGCAATGCTGGATCCTTAACCCACTGTGCCCCAGCGGGAACTCCATGGTGTGTATTTCAATAGCACTGAGGGGTAGATACTTTAAAAGGGTTATTCTTGGGCCTCAATATCACCATCAATGTTCCAAGAGTCTTTCCCAGTTTTCAAACTGTGCTCTCACATTTCAATTGATTTGCAAACAAAACCCTCCAGAGGCTGGTGGACTAAGGATCCTGTTTCCAAAGAGGGGAAGCTGAGGTTCCCAGAGACTGGGGCTCACTTACTGCCTCCCCGCGAAGCAGCAGCTCCAGCATGCTGGCGTTCTGGAACTTGGCCTCCTGGCACGTGTGCTACATCCTTAGGATATGTCATTACTGTAGAGGGTCGCAGCCACCATTTGAGGACTTATTACTTGCCAGGCATTGTTCTAAGCCCATTACAAGCACTAACTCAATTACTCTCTGCCCCCCATGAGCAGGTAACGGTTCCTAAATGCATCTTCACATTAGGACACTGAGGCCCGGAACCTCGGAGAGTCAACCCAAGAAAGAGAAGCCAGAGGTTTTTCTTTTCCTTACAGAGATAGGATAAACGCACGGTTTTATTTCCTTCTTCAGGCTGCTGATGCTTCTTCTTCTTTTTTTGTCTCTTTAGGGCCACACCCACGGCACATACAGGTTCCCAGGTTAGGGGCTGCAGCCGCCGGCCTGCACCACAGCCACAGCAAGCCCAGATCCGAGCCGCACCTGCAGCCCACACCACAGCCCACAGCAACACCGGATCCTCAGCCCACTGAGCGAGGCCAGGGATCAAACCTGCATCGTCATGGATGCTAGTTGGATTCATTTCTGCTCAGCCACCATAAGCTACTACTTCCAGCATCAACGACTGAGATGCATCTGGGTAACGGTCCCCAGCCCAGTTCCTTCTCTGTCCTATTACCCTGGCCTTGCCTTTTTCATTGCACTGGTCATTGCATTGTCCCTTGCAGGGAACATAAACTTCACAGGCGCAGTTTTGTCCAGCCTTGTACCCTAAGTGCCTTCACGGCAAATGAGGAATGCCGGGCAGAGCAGACGCATGCAGACATTAACTGAATGAACACACACGCACTCACACACACACTCCTCATCAGAGCAGAAGTCTAGACGACTTAAAAAAAAAAAAAAGCTGAGTCAGTCAAAAAGACCTGGCAATTTAAAAGATAAGCAAAACGGAGCACACGATTGGCTCTGCTGGCCCCCATTTGGATGAAAAGGGCGTGGAGCGCCCGATGGTCACAGAGGGAGTGACAGTGTTTACACAGAGCCCTTCCCCGCTTGCACAAATACTGGAGGGGTCTGGGGGAACAAAGGACAGGCCAGGAGGCTGCGGCAATCTCCTGTGGGGATCGGGACCTGCCAGGTCCGGGCCTGGGCGTGGCCAGGAACGGGCAGAGCTGGGAGGCCACTGAGTCAGAGTGGCTTCCTGCGGGGAGAACACAGCCAGGCTGCCCAGCGTCTGGGGCTTCCTGCCCACGGCCGGGCAAGAACTTTGAGGAGTGCAGGCTCTGAGCTCTTTCTAGTGACCATACTGGATTGGTATTTTTCTTTCCCTGCATGAACACAAAAATCTCTTTCCTGATTAAAACTGCAATAAAAATTGTAAAAGTATGCACAGTAAAATAAACAACAAAAGCAAACGCAAAGACAAAAACAAAAATAAACACAATAAAAATATAAAGAAGAGGAGTTCCTATTGTGGCTCAGCGGAAACGAATCTGCCTAGCATCCATGAGGACGCAGGTTCCATCCCTGGCCTCGCTCAGCGGGTTAAGGATCCGGCATTGCCGTGAGCTGGGGTGTAGGTTGCAGACACGGCTCGGATCCCACGTTGCTGTGGCTGTGGTGTAAGCCAGCACCTACAGCTCTGATTCAACCCCTAGCCTGGGAACCTCCGTATGCCGCGGGTGCGGCCCTAAAAAGACAAAAACAAAACAAAACAAAAATATAAAGAGGATGTGTGATTGTGATCCCAGAAACATGGCATTTATATAGAAGGTGTGGCATAGGTGTGTAAATGCTGCCAAAACACCCTCCTTAATTCAAAACCCATCTTTGGGAAAAAAATAAATCAGTTTTTGACCCAAATTTTAAGTGGTCCAAATAGCACGTGGGCTGTTCTTCTAAAAGTTCCATCATCCCACCTGGAACTCAGATCTGGTTTTTACCACCTGCTCCTGTGAGAAGCAGACTTGCGCTCTCTGGAGCCCTGGGTCTCCGGAGCCACGGGCGGCGTGAAGTGGAAGGAGACGCGGGCAAAGAACATTTCTTCCTTCACATCTGATGAAAAAAAGCATCCAGAAGCATGCATTTTCTCTACCTCTCCACCTGCTCCATGAGAGCCACCCTTGGGTCCTCAAAGGGCCCCTGGTCCAGAACCACCTTCCTCTCCATTTCATCGTCTGTGCCTTCGCAGAGGGGGTCTCGGTGGGTCTTCGGAATAAAGCTGAATTAATTCAGCATTAATGAATGAAAGAATATTGAAGTAATTAAAATGAAAAGGTGTCAGAAAAATAGGTCTACTTTTACAATCTTCTCTGCCCTCTAACGGGGTATGGATTTTTTTTTTTTTTTAGGGCCACACTCACAGTATATGGAGGTTCCCAGGCTAGGGGTCTAACAGGAGCTGTAGCTGCCAGCCTGTGCCAAGCCACAGCAATGCGGGATCCAAGCCACATCTGCAACCTACACCACAGCTCACGGCAACGCCGGATCCTTAACCCACTGAGCGAGGCCAGGGATTGAACTTGAGTCCTCATGGATACTAGTGGAGAATGTTACTGACTAGTATGTGTGGTTCCCGCTGAGCCACAACGGGAACTCCGGAGCATGGATTCTGAGAGTCCTGTTTGCGGAGATGGGTGATGGGTCTGGGCAGATGTCAAGAAGGAGAAAGCTGGGACACTCAACACGGGCAGAGGAGGGGGCAGTGGGAAAGAAAATGAACGCACTTGCGGGGTCAGAGGGCTGGTGGGGAAGGCTAAAGCAAGCAGGGGCGCTGAGACCGTGCAGAGGAACCCTGAGCACAGAGCAGAGGTGACCTTTGAACCACCCCCCTCAATGTCTTTGGCCAACATGGATCTCTCAATAGGTAGAACTTTGAGTCAAGCCAGCACTTGAGTCAAAAGGTCTAGGATCTGTCCCCCAAGCAAGTCCACACTTCTTTTTTTCTCCCCCTTTCCCTCTGCTGTTACCCCCCTCGGCCCCAAGTAAGTAAAAAGCCTGGGGTAACCAGTGAGAGACCTCCCGCACCCCTTTGGATTGTAACTGTCCTTAGCAACTTGGAGAACACCCGTATGGAGTTACCTACACGCACATGGCCCACAGGTGGAGGAAAATCACCACTGCTTCTCAAACTATGTTTCATCAGGCCCAAAGCTTTCCAGAGGAGGGCTCCCAGTTTTGCTCCCGATGTTTCCAGAATACTGGGAGGGCACGCTCCTGCTGCTCCTTTCCTTAGCATCTCACACAAGCCAATTAGTAAATTTCAGGAATTTTGTGAGCCAGCAGTTTAATAAAATCATCACTAAATGTAAATAATGCAATCTTAAAATTAAATGGTACCACCAATGAAGGTATAAATCCTCAAAACGCATTTGTAGTTTTTTACTCTGTTTTACATGTAGACATCTATTTGATCTAACCGGCAGAAACATCATATCGATGGCTGTTCATGGCATGATATCACAGATCTCTCCCCAAATCTGCACGTAATGATGTCATATTGAAACAGACACAGTGGGAATATTTACATCATGAAAGCTGGCCAATGTTATAAATCTGGACTTGATTTGTTCTCTTCATGTCTAAGGAAGTGATGGAAAAAATGTTAGTAACAGAGATTAAAACATAGAGGGTGTTGGGTCTGGAGCTATTTCACTGTATAAAGAGCACCAAAAAATGAGGAAATACTCATCCAGCATTCAATGCAGAGGAATCTCACGTCTTTGACGAAAGCATCAAGCTCTGACCTACGCCTTTATTGTTTCATTTTTGTCATATCAACGTGAAAGAAAATATCTAACACTATTTACGTTGAGACTAAATTCACTTATTAATAGGTTGGTTATGGGAAGCTCAGCGGTAACGAATCTGGCTAGCATCCATGTGGAGGCAGGTTCGATCCCTGGCCTCGCTCAGTGGGTTAAGGATCTGGCATTGCTGTTGCTGTGGCGTAGGCCAGCTGCTACAGCTCCGATTTGAACCCTAGCCTGGGAACCTCCATATGCCGTGGGTGCGGCCCTAAAAAGACAAAAAACAAAAACAGGTTGGTTATGAATATAAGTGACTCAGGAAACATCAACAAAAGCATTCCATGAGAATCAATTTATATTGTTATTTGCAAATTGTGTGCTATACATCCTTGATATTAGTACAGTTTATCATAAACATATGTATATATGTGTATATGCACGTCTTTTGTACACACACACACACACACACACACACAGCCTCCACCTCCAGCCCCACTGTTGGTTAAACATTTACCAGCACATACCATATTCACTTTCTACTGCCCCTTAAGATCTGTTCCCACACCCCAGGCCCTCCTCAAAACAAAGCTTGCTGATATGCCCATCAGTAAGCTGCAATCATTTGTCTGTCAAATGTCCTCAGAGAATGGAAGGAAATCCTTTGCATTTATAAGCCCTGGTGAGCACGCTGCTACTGGGCCTCACAAGGGCACTCACACCAGTTGGCAGCTTTATTCTCCACTCACCATCAGCATCACTGTGCTTAATTTTCTTGGGCAGCTCAGAAAGAAAGAGATAAACACCTTAAAGTTAGACCCAAACCTTACTGATTTCTCCTGGGAAATGTGGCCAAGGAGATTTAGAGCGCTCTATTTCTAAGACTTCACAGTAACCAACCCACTTTTTCTGAAAGTCCTCAGCCATATTAAAACACTTCTAAAGCACGGGTTTATTTTGCCACACCGGTAATTAACTGGTGAATTACTTCTCATCAGCTTATCTTTACATTTCACTGGGACATCAAGTCTGCTTTTGGAATTCCAGCAGAAAACAATTCCATTGACCCAACTGGAGAATGAAAGTGCTGTCTTAGCAAAAACCTTTTTTAAAAAGGAAGTCTCTTAATTCTTCTTGGGCCACCGTGAAAACAAATGTGATTAAAGTGATGGTGGTTCTTCAAACTCAGTGAAGCATAATGGATTCTATAATCTTCACCAGAAGCATACCACCAAATGAGTGCTGTTTTTTGCTTTTTTTCTTTAAAAAAAAAACTTAACAAACCCTCCGACTCAGGATACCCTGCTGGAACGGATTTCCTGTAATTCTCTGGGACCATGCAATAGAGGAAAATTCACAGAATCTGTACTTCTGAAAAACAGACCATATAACTCCATCACATTTCTTCAAATTCTTAATCTTGGTCAAAATCTTTGTTATCCAAGTTGTCGATTTTCTTTCTAATTCTCTAATGTTTAAATCATTCCTCCCTCAATTTAGCTCTTAATTCTAGAACTTCACATTTACCTTTTTTTTTTTCTGTCATACTACAACTTCAATCATTTCTCTGATTAATCAATTCAGTCCAAATGGAGAGTCCTGCAGGCAAGCGTCTGACTAGCACACCTCTTTGGCAAAAAACAAGTTCTTACAAGACATGAAGCTGAAACAGGCAAGTCAACCATATCAGTTTTCAGCTGCTTCCTGACATCACCACGAATGACTGACACCCTGTGATGATTAGCATCTTGAGAAATTTCCTCCCCAGAAGAGACTGCTTGTGGCCCTGTTAGGAAATCGCCTGCCAGGATGAAATGTTTGTTGGAAATGCCCAGTTGTTAATCAATCACTCGCTCTAATATTTATTTGTAATTAAGTGGAGCATCCTGCCAGATGATAAACATTATGGCTTTTTTTCCTTTAGAGGAGACACTCCAATAGTCAATCAAGCACTTTGGTACCTACCATGAGCCGGAGCTTTGCAAGGCACTCAAGCGGTACGGTTCAGAGACCTTGGCTATTGGCGCCCCTTCCCTCTGGAACACCAGGCCTTGCAATGTCATCGTCCTTTTCCCTTATCGAGAGAGTTGTACTCCAGCTGGCCCTTCTTGTCTTCTACAGTAACACAAGCCTCAGTTTTAACCAGGTACAGTTGTCCTTCAGTATCCTCAGGGGTTGGTTCCAGGCGGCCTCATAGATGCCACCATCCCCAGATGCTCAAGTCCCTCATATAAAATGGGGCAGTACAGTAAATAGAGTCAGCCCTTTGTATCTGCAGGTTTAACATCCACGAGTTACTTATCCGTGGATTCAACCAACCAATCGTGATGCCTGGTTCGTTGAACTGGCAGGTGCGGTACTCAAGAACACAGAGGGCTGACCACAGATGGCCACCCATGAGGACAATAACAAGAGAGAAGGAGCTCAGGGCCCCATGAATAGAGAGCCACCTACAAGTCCCGGACCCACTCGACCTGTGAGTCCTGTGTCCCCATCTCTCGTGGCCAAATCCAACCCTAACTCATACACCAAATGTAGTATGAGCAAGATATGGAAGCTGGTCTATTGGGCACCAATCCCGAGGCAGTCATTGATTCACTGGGTGTTTTTGGAGAAGTTACCTGTCTTCACATCTCAGTTTCCTCATCTATGAATGGAAGTGATCGCATGTATTCCAAGCGCTTGTGAGCATGACATTAGTAAATACGTGCGGGGCCTCTGGAGCACTGCCCGCACTGGTCAGTGTTAGCCGTCATTCCCACGGTCCACCACCACCACCACACCCATCGGTCCAGGGGCCGCTGCTCCTTGGCACAACAAGGAACTACCAGACAGGAGGCAAATGGGAACCAGAGGTAAAGCTTCATAAGCATCGCCCTCACCGTCATTCTCCAGATGCCCTGCCTCTTCCGGGCTCCTTAGTCCTTACTTAGGATTTCCGCCCGAGTCTTCACAGCAGACTTCGCTCACTGCAATTCCCCTTCGGTCTGTTTGTTCTCACAAAAAATTCTAGCCTCTGTGAATTCACATCTGTATTCTTTTTCCTGTTGTGAGAATTTAAATATGTGCATATGACAAGATTTCCATTGGGGAGATTTTGAAAGAAGGGGCTGCGATGGAGAAGGAAGGGAAATAAAGCAGAGGGCAGCTTTCAGAGGGCTGAAGGAGGCCAGATGAGAGCAAGGGAACTCTGCACTGGACCCTGGGGTGGGCTGCAGAGGAGAGGACACAGACGCACCCTGCAGAGAAGGGCTCCACGGTGTATGTTCGGGTACAAAGCTACCAGAGTCGGAGCTAAAGCTTTGAAACTCTCTGGGCTGTGGAGAGGGACTGAGCTTTGCTGAGGTTCTAGGTTATCCAAAGCTTTATTCACCTCAAATTCCAGGTTAATCTGCCTCAGAGCAAGGTGTGGTCTTGGAAATAGACAGCAACCAACTACTTCAAATCATGGAGGTAAGAAAGGCCCTACCGTGGGTTACACCAACGATGGAGAGGAAGACTAAGCTTGTATATGAACCTAGTGTGAGAAGTGATTGGCCAGGGGGTCCTTGACAAGACTAGTTGTGACCTCAGGATTTATTAGGGACCCCCATGTGCCTGACAATAATTTTAGATAGGGACCAAAAGTATAACCCAGTCATTCATTCAGGGGTTAGTAAAATTAGAGTGCTGACTCTGGAGAGGTGATATAACTAATAACAGCTATAGGAGAGCACAAAACCTGATCTTATTTTTTTGTATTTTTAGGGCTGCACCCATGGCATATAGAGAATCCCAGGCTAGGAATTGAATTTGAGCTGCACCTGCAGGCCTGCACCTCAGCCACAGCAACACCAGATCCGAGCCACGTCTGCGACCCACACCACAGCTCACAGCAACGCCAGATCCTTAACCCACTGAATGAGGCCAGAGATCAAACTTGCATCCTCATGGATACTAGTTGGATTCATTTCCACTGAGCCACGAAGGAACCCCAAAACCTGATTTTTATTTAAATATTTTTCCCTACTGTTTACTCAAAAGAGAAGGTAGAACTATAAGAATTTTTCTTTCTTTCATGTTTGGCAGCACCCACAGCATGCAAAAATTCCCAGACTGGGGATCCAACCCGAGCCACAGCCATGACAACAAGCCACAGGAATGGCAGTGCTGAGTCCTTAACTGCTAAGCCACCAGGGAACTCCTTATAAGAATTTTAAAAGTCTCACTAGAAGTTAAAGCTCTTCAAATTGACCCTCAAAAAGGCAGCGGTACTGGCCAGAAGTAAAACTAAAATACTGCTTTCCCATCACACAAGACACTACAGCAGAAGTGGGAAAACCTGAAGGGCCAATCTGGACACAGAGAGAGTCTGGATGGAGGGGAGGGAGGCCGGGCCGAGAGGCAGTATTGTCGAGGACTCGCATCCGCTTCACGGCCCCTGGCCTCCATCTGACCTTTAGGGGCCTTCCCCTCTGGCCTGGGAACTCTCACCTTGGACATAGCCAACAACAGTGGCCGGCGACAAGGGAGAAGTCACAGTGGTCATTAAATAGCCGCTAAAGGCCAAGCACTGTTATTCAGTTTATCCACAACACGTTCATAACCACCCTCTCCACTAGTTACAATTATCCCCAGTTTCCTGAAAGACAAACTAGCTCACGAGAGGTACAGGTCATAGTCAGTGGCAGTCCTTTCAACTCTAAAAGCAGGAAGCGCGCTAACTTCATCCCGGGTTCCAGAAGGGAGGAGATGTGGAATTTCAGGCTCCCTGGAGGCAAGAGAGCCAGGTTCAAAGACAGCTTCGCCCAAGTTAGGACTCCGAAGGGATCTGCTCGTGCAAAGGCACTGCTATTGGTTCTGCAGCACTGGTAAACATCAGACGGCACTATACCTCAGCTACCTTATGGGTCAAGCGGGCTTTCTTCTCTTAGCCCAAGGTCACGGTCACCACTTATCCTATATTTACGGAGCCGTTTTCCAAAAATAAACTTTTAAAACACAACTCAGTCACTTACTCAACACTGCAGTACCTCTTATGGACTTGGGATGTGGCAGTGAACCAAATAGGCCAAAAAAACTCCAACTCTAATGGAAATGTGACTGCGGACAGAGGAAGAATGGACATTAAGGAACAATGGTTATTTTTATTAGGTGCATGAATTGTGTGGTGGTAATATGGAAAAGTGTGTTCTCAATCATTTGGAAATGCATCTTGAAATATTTATGGGTAAAGTAATATGGCATCTGGGATGTACTTTTACCGCAAGGTGTGGGGGGGGGGTCATGGGAAAACAGACGGAAACGTTTATAATGGTTGAATCTGGAAGATGGGTACACGGGGGTTCCTTATACTCTTTTCTCTACTTGTGTTTATTTGGAAATCCCCTTTAATTAAAAGATGCAGTCCTCCCTCCACGGAGCTTCAAAGGTAAACGGTAATTCATGGTGTGCTGATCGGGCAGACACATGTGCTGTGCGGAAAAATAAAGGAGGGAGGAGAGGTGGGAGATGCTGAAAGGAGGGTGGATAAATACAGCGTTTCTGCAGACAGAGAATACTTATCTATTTTATACATGTACATGAAAAAGACCTGGATGAGTTGATGAGGGCATCAGGACAAGGCATTAATACACACAACATTGAATAAAATGGTAATTAAAGGACACCCAGTTTTCTGAGAAAGAGGAGCAATTTGAGTTTTCTACAAGATGCCAATTTAAAAAAAATTTTAACGAAAATAATGGCGAACACCTACCTAACTTTTTCTCTATGTCAATGCTAGGTTTCACAAACATATTAAAGAATGATTAGATCTGAGCCTCATCTTTACCCTGGAAGTTAGCACTGTCTCCCTCATCTGTAAGATGCCGACCTTAAGCTTGAGGAGGCTAAAAGTCTGTCCAAGGTCACGAAAACTAAGTGGTGGAAGCCGGTTTGAATTCAGGTAGCCCAGCGCCAGAGTCTGAATGTTTAACTAGCATGCCACACCGCCTTCGTTGATGGATAAGGAGCATGTGCATAAAAGAAAGGTAAAAGAATAGACCTAAATTATCAAGCAGTAACTTGATATTTTCTGAGTGGCACTGTACGTACAGAGGAGGAAAAAGGCAGATAGAGGAGAACAGCCAAGAGTAAGGTTCTCTGGGCTGAATGGTGCCAGAGAGCAGACACTGCAGGCAAGAGGCCCAGCTGGGCCTCCAAAGGATGCTTCTTCTGAGGCTCAGGAGGATGAGGGCAGGGATGGAGGATGAAGGAAGCTAGAGGCTGTAAATCACTCCTGCTCCTACTCATTCACCCACCCAGCCACCCGTGTCCATGCACAACAACTTAGGCATCGATATCCATTCTAGAACGTGGTGTAACAGTTCCAGGCAACCAGAAGTTACCTTACTTAGAGGCAAGAGAGATGGCAATTAGCAAGGCGGTGCTGATTAATTTGAAAAATTTTTGTTTCATTCCCTCTGCTGGATACTGTTCTAAAACATGGAAAATACAGTATGAGCAGCATAAGGCCTCTCTTGTCATGAAGAACAGATAAGAAACAAGTATATCCTTTGTTCAGTGTTTGTAAATGCTATGCATAAAAAGACGTATGGCAAGAAGGCTATGGCCTCCGAGGTGCGGGGTTCCTATTTTCTAAAGCACCATCACAGCCAAGGGCACACTTAGGCAGGGAACTGAAAAAAGTGAGACAGTAAAATTTTGCTATCCGGGGAAGAAGCTTCCAGGCAGAGGTCATGAAAACACTCTGAGATTGGGGCTTGATGGCGTATTTAGGACAAGCAGAGAGGCCAGAGAGCAGAGGCAGAGGGAGCGCTTGGGGCAGAACAGGAGATGGATCAGAGCTCAAGATCCGGGCAGGGACCACACTGGGGAGGGTCTTGGAGGTCGGTCCGTGGTTGGCTTTTCATGCTGACCTACTGCACTAATCCCGGGAGAGACAGCAGGTCGCCCGGACCAAGAGGGAGCAGTGAAGATGGTGAGAAGTGGTAAGATCTTGGATATCTTGAGGAAGAGCCCAAGGTTTGCTTATGGGTTGGACCTGAGATATTGGGGGCGGGGGGAGCAATCAGAGAAATGCCAAAGGCTCTCTACCTGGGGCTTTTATCTCCACCGGAAGTGCTACCATCAAACTTTCCTTCGGGGAAGCCGTCAGAGGAGGTCTCTATGACAACGCATCCACTGTTGACCTGTATTCTAGATACCTCCATCCACGCTGGCGCAGCAACTGTGCTCATGGTCCAGGCAAGCTAGGAGCATCTCAAAGGATGGGAAGGGGCATGAACAAGTGAATATGGATGGAGAACGATTTAGGAAGTCATTGCGAACTGACTGGACCAGGCAGGAAAGGGAAGGAAAATGGCTTGACCCGGCCAATGAACTGTGGTACTATTAACTCAGAATTGGAAAGGAGGGAAAAAAACAACCCCAGGAAGTTAGAGGTAGGTCTGGAATTAGAGATTATGAACCCAATTCTGGGTGGGTGACTTGGAATCAATTGTGCAAAAGCCAACAGATAAACCCCACAAGGCCTGTGAATGAGGGTGGGAAGCTCAGTCGGGCCTGCTGCACAGTTTTTCTCTTGATTTATTTTGAAACACAATAGGGTCTCACTAGTGGAGTCAGAAAAGTGAAATCAGAATATTTTCAGGGAAATTTCACTTGACGATTTTCTAATAGGCAGAGTAACTAAAACCAGGCGACCAGAATCCATTCCCTTCCAACATGAAGGGATCCTTGGAAGACCCGTCTTAATAAATTTACAAATAACAAAGCAATTATTGTCCCATTTAAAAATAACACTGAACAAAGCTCTATTCTTTTTTTTTTTTGTAATAGTGCTAAATTCGGAATATGAGAATAACAAATACAGACTCCTCAAATTTGTTTTTACACGTCTAAGCTCTAAGCTGGTAAACCAGAACTACGGCGTTCTTCCAGAACCCACACTCTCGCATTAAATACCAGACTTCTCACTTCCACTTTGCCGTGGAAACAGAGGCCTGGACCAAACTCCACGTCAAAGAGTTGATTAAATGTCAACGGCGTGTCAGCGACCACGCTCTCCACCTGGAATACAAGGGGAAACACGGCACGTCCTCTACGCACCGGGAGACGCAGGACCTACCCGAAGGGCTGGGGTGCCCTCCCCACGCATAAGAAGGCACGTTTATAGGGTTGAATAGGGCTGATACCTGGTCTGGAAATTCAGAGCGGTCACTCAGCTGGCTTGGGACATTAGAGATACTTCTGACCACCACAATTTGTCTGTAGTTGTTGTTGTTGTTTTAACAGAATACTTTATTCATTTATTCATTCATTCATTCATTTTAAATGCTATTTTAGGGCTGCACCCGCGGCATACAGAAGGTCCCAGGCTAGGGGTCTAATCGGAGCTGTAGCCGCCGGTCTACACCACAGCCACAGCCAATGCCAGATCCAAGCCGCATCTGCGGCCTACACCACAGCTCATGGCAACACCAGATCCCTCACCCACTGAGAGAGAACAGGGATCTAATCTGAATCTTCATGGATCCTAGTTGGGTTTAACTGCTGAGCTATGAAAGGAACGCCCTATCGTTGTTTCTGTTTCAGAATAAACATCATTTGAGTTCCCTTCATGGCTCAGCAGAAATGAATCTGACTAGCATCCATGAGGACGCAGGTTTAATCCCTGGCCTCCCTCCATGGGTTAAGGATATGGGCCGTGCGCTGTGGTTAGGTCACAGACGTGGCTCAGATCCCGCGTTGCTGTGGCTGTGGTGTAGGCTGGTGGCCACAGCTCCAAATGGACCCCTAGCCTGGGAAACTTCATATGCCGCAGGGGCAGCCCTAAAAAATACAAAAACAAACAAACAAAAAAATAAACATCGTTGAGTTTCCAAGTGAGTTATAAACCAGCAGAAGGTGGGCAAGGGACATACATATTTATAAAGCACTGCATTTACTGCAGCCCCTACAACTTTTAAACCAATAGCTAGGGGAATCTTAAAGAAAATCACCTGAACAAAAACATTTTTCTGAAGAAACTTTCCTGACACATTTACTCAGAGCCCCTCCGGGTTCCCCAGTGGGCTTCCCGCGCTTTCCCTTTTCCTTTCCTCGTCTTTCCTTTTCTTCTCTCTTTTCTCCTATCCCTCTTCCTCCTTGCCTTTCTCTAAATATTTAAGCTACCTGCTCAGAACTTCCTTTCTTCAACTAATCTGTGAAAAAAACTGAAATTTTTGCCCAGATTTCTTCAAGCTCATTTCAACCAGTAAAAGGGAAAAATTATTTCGTTCAAACCCTTTGCTTGCAAGGAGCCAGTGGTCTAGTGAGGGAAGGTAGACAACTGAGTGATCATCAGCAAGGCCGCAACACAAGCCCTGAAGAGGAGGAAGCGAGATGCTGAGGATCTGGAAGGAAGGGAGAGGGGCTGTGGGGAGGTGAGCTTGTCCACACGGCTTCATGGTGAGCATTGCTCATGGCCACCTGCTGCTTTGGTTACTTCAAGGAGGGGAGCCGAAGGAGGGAGGGCAAAGGAAGTAAAAGATGGAGACTAGCAGGTAAGCAGGTAGGTCAAGACAAGTAAGAGTGGCCACCGTGTTCCCCAAGTCCCATAAATCCCGTCCTTGAGCCGCACCGTCTTGGCTGACAGTCCAGTTCTGACCCAGCCCACCTCTCCCCATCTCCTCTGCCAGCATCCTGTCTGGGCCGCTGCTATAGCTCCCAACTGAATGAGAATTAACCCGATTACGTCTCTGCCCTGCCTCAAAGCCTCCAGCGGCTTTGCAACTCGCTTTTCCCTGCCCCGTACCTGTTTATGGAAAATTGTAGAAGGCCATTTTCACATGAAGACAGTTTTTGATTCCTCAAATGAATGGAAAGAGACACATGAACTATATAGCAAATGATGGTCCCTTATAATTGATACAAAGATCAATAAAAATTAGAAGAGAATAAACTCTTGGTTAAGATTTTTGCTTAATGGAGTTCCCGTCGTGGCTCAGTGGTTAACGAATCCGACTAAGAACCATGAGGTTGCAGGTTCGATCCCTGACCTTGCTCAGTGGGTTAAGGATCCGGCGTTGCCGTGAGCTGTGGTGTAGGCTGCAGACGCAGCTTGGATCCCGTGTTGCTGTGGCTGTGGCAAAGGCCGGCGACTACAGCTCCTGTTAGACCCCTAGCCTGGGAACCTCCATATGCCCCGGGTGCGGCCCTAGATAAGGCAAAAAGACAAAAAAAAAAAAAAAAGATTTTTGCTTAATAAGAGGTTAAAAAAAACTCCAGCTGTTTTTACTTTGATGGTTTAAAAATTCTTCTTAATTTAGCAAGCAGAAGTTTGTGACTAATATGGAATCTTTTTTGAAGATTTTAGATCTTGTACAAATTTGGCGTCATTACCGTGAGCATAAACAATCAATATAAACAAAAAATGGGTAGAGGACTGGGCTAAAGATGCACGATTCCAGAATGTACTCCCAGATGTGTTGGTTTGAAAGCGAAATTCTGGCTGTGCTTTTGTGCTGAAAGTGGTTGCTGAGGTCCCTGTGGGATCAGGAAGTGGGAAAAAAACTGGAAAGTGAGGGATCACCCAGTTGGGGTCTAGTTAATTTGAAGTTTCACATTATCCGTCTCCCTCCCATCATTGATATGGTTCCCAAGCATTTGGCTTTGAAGAACGTCTGACCAAGAGTTATCCTGCACTCGGGTTGCCTTACTAAACCCAGTGTAGATTGGATCGACACACTTTCCATCAGTTCTGTATCACTGGCACTGGAGTCCCTTCTTCCTGGTCCTGCATGTTACTGACAGGTTTCTTGAGTGAATTCATTGGTGTGTGTGTATTTGAAGAATAGCTGACTTGAAGCTATATTTGAAGTACAGTTGATTTACAATGTTGTGTTAGCTTCAGGTGTACAGTTGTGTATACACACACACATATATATATTCTTTATCAGATTATCTTCCCTTATAGGTTATAACAAAATACTGAGTAGAGTACATTGTGCTTTTAAGCCTTTATAAAGACCCTTCATACATAAAGACCTGTGAGATCAGGCCCCGCCTGCCTCTACACCTCGCTTCCCACGTTCTCCTGGCCTCCTCGTTCACACACACCATCTGATTTTCTCTTCCTAGAACTCACTGAGTTTATGTCTCTCTTAGGGCCTCCATACTTTTTTTTTTCTCTGCCTAGAATGTTCTTCCCTCATATCTTCTCAGGGTCCCTTCTTGTTGTTTAAACCCTGGCTCAATGCAACCGGCTCAGACAGGCCTTTCTGGCCATGCAGGCAAATAGCGGCCACCTCACCCCACCTCCTCCTTCTTTTTGCAAAGTCTTTATTACAGGAAAGCAAATAGCTCCCAGGGCTGCTGGGAGTGGGGAGAAGAGCAGTCCCCCCACCCCACCCCACCCCGGCTCCCCTTTGAAAAAAAAAAGCACTCATCACACAAGAGTTTTCCCCTCCACTTCAGGCTTGGTCTGCTTTGTTCATCACTGTGTCCCCAGAATTTACGAAATTATACTTGTTGCACAAGCTAATTCTAATCTGAGTGTAAGGCATACTCGTCTCTACCACAGTCAGACTAGCAGAGCAAAGTGCTTCTCCCTTCTCCCTTATTCTGCTTTGAGAGAAAGGCCTTTCTTCCACCACTGAGATGTTTTTCCTCAGTTATTTTCATGTTGGTTTATTGTTCCAGATGTCTTGTAGCAGCGAATAAAACTTAAGTGTGACACCCAGTAAACATAATAAAAGAGCCACTATATGTCAAGGGTTTATTAAGTACTGGCTACTATATATACATATATACTATGTATTTGAATCTCATAATATCTTTATTATATAGCTTTACCTCTCTGCTAGTAGGCATTCTCAAATAAGCTTCAAATGACACATAATGACTGCCTGCTTCAAATGACACATATTGACTGCCTGATTCCAGCCTATTCCCACATTTCAGCTCTGAATATTCAGACTCTGGAAAAACAAACTTACTCTCCATGCCCACTATTTTCCCCATCAAACAGTGCTTAAACTAGCATTGCAATTAGTAAGCAAAGAAACAAGAAAGTATTAGGTTGGATTACTCTATCTATTATGCATACTGCAAGTATCAAGAAAGAATTTTCTCTTTTAGGCGTATGATATTTCGTTTCTGAACATTTGCAGAGGATGTTTTCTGCTCATGTTAGTAATCTGAAGACAAGGGGATATTTAGAATAGTTATTGCTAGCTATCATGTCTTTAGCTAGTATAGAAATGTGCCCTCTTCTTCATTTATATAAGAAGGTAAAAACAAACACCTGTTAACTTCCTATTTGGAAATTTCTTTTACCATAAGAGTAGGGAGTCTGGTATCTCAACATGGCAGATCATAGGATGAAACAAATCTCTTTTTGCTCCCCAGGGGTATTCTGGATTTTGAAAGGCGTGGCTACTGCAGAGCTCGGCACAACTCAATTTTTAGAACTCGATAGTATCCGCTTTCCTATCAAGATAAGTTCTAAAAAGAAAAAGAAAGAAACCAAGTGCGCTCCCTAATGATGACACTGTTGGGACGCCACCTGGATTCCAGCTTGCTGGTGGTCAGGCTTCCTTGTGATGGGCACACCTGAGAGCCACAGGGGTTCCACATGTCACTAAAACATTATTCCACATTACTGTCCTTGCCATTTTCGTGTCAAGATCAGGTATTACATATTGTGATGAAATGGCCTTCCTTAGAGTTTAATCTGAATAACTGCTCAAGGGGAGAGAGAAAATAAGCATTTATCTTATACAGACACTGAAGAAAAGTGGAAAAAAGCCAAGACCACCAAGAGTTTGCTTCGTAACTATACTCCAAAAGCTCGAAAACATTTCCCAAAGCACTTTCATAGATGCAGCCAAGCCTCCCCCGCCCGTTCCCGTCTCTTCCCTGCTCACCCATCAACCTCCCAGCCTCACTCCCATTAGTCCTTAGCAAGTAATTCTCTAAAAACTCTGACCTATGATGGGCAGGGCACACAGGGAGGGGAGGGCTTTCTTTTAAAAAAAAATTAAACTTTAAAGTTTACGTCTCCTCTCCTAGGGCTTTCTGCCCCCCACTCTGTGATCCTCTATTCCTGCCCTTGACCCTTCCGCTCCATCATTCATACATTTAGTTGAGTCTGGTTTCTCAAAGGGTGAGACTACAAAGTGTTTAAACCATAAGCTGTTTCAGACCAGCTCCCCTACCCTCCTTTGAAGCAGCTCTAATATTTTAGCGCAACACAGATGCTTAAAGCTAATAACAGGTTTACATGGTTAAAGAGAACAAACACCAGATCGTATATTTATGCCCCAGATTACAGCTTTCCCCCCTCTCCCGGCACATCAGAGAAGCACAGATGTTAGTGTTTGAGGACTGTCTGTAATCACCCCGGCCAAGGGGACGCTGAACACTGCCTGGGATCAGCCCTGCCCCCTTTCCTGGTGGCCTCCGCCTTCACACCGCCCCCTCCGCCCCGACCAGCTCGCCAGCCATTGGTCGGGAGAGAAGAGACGGTCTTAAATCATCTCAAGGTCGGACTGCGGTTAGCACGCATCCCTGGAATGGTGCTTCCACATGGCCCCTCCTTTGCACCCACTGGTTTCCAAAGACTCGTTTCTCAGCTAGAGTTGCTGGGGGTTCTGAAACCTCCTGCAGCGCGAGGGCTTTGGTGGCCGGAGAAGGTGGAGGAAGGATGTGGCTGGAAGGGAGGGAGACCTGCACTTTGCTTCCTCCCTGGCTGGGCGCCCACAGACCCCTCCCAGCCAGGCGGGCTGCTGGAAGCCAACTTTGATGGAAGAGGGTGGCAGCTGCTGAAAATGCCCCCAGAGGAACGGACTCCATGGGGCAGAAGGAAAGGCACGCTCGCCACGTGCACATGGCCGGCGTGCCGACAAGTGCGAGGGACTCGAGTGACACGTTGAAATTAAAATCAAAACAGCATGAAAGCACACGTTATTACAGCTAGAAACAGCCAAGGATTGTCAAAGCTCCCATTGAGTCATCCGTCCAGAAACTGAGCTCTTAGATGGAGGGCTGGCGGAGTTGGAGAAAGCTGCACACCGGGTTCAGAAAATGATCTCGCCGAGGGATCAGAGTTTAGAGGGTAGTCAGAAAGCAAAAGCCTTTAGTGGTATTTTACTCTCCAAGCAGGGAGGTGGGTGGGGAAAGAAGGCTTGGACTAGGAAAACCCAGAGACTTGCCACAGGAGGGGAGGGGTGAATCTAAAGGGGAGCCCCCCCCCACTTCATTATCGTAGAGGACATGCTTGGCTATGTCAATGATCAGCCTGCTGGGATACAGAGCAGAGAAGGAGTATTTATGCTAAATTAACTCTGGGAAACAGAAGGAAGTAAGAGACAGCTAAGGCCTCCATTGCCCTGAGGAAGGCAATTCTGTGCATTAAAGATTCACACATCGCTGCAGATAGCTGCCAAAAGGAATGGCTGGCTGCAAGAGCCACTTCGCTCCTTCCCAACTCATGTGCCGGTCAATTTCATTTCAGCAGGGGTCACCAGGACTCTCTGCTCATCGAAATGACCAAAGCGGTAGGTTTTAAACTATTTTTCGAGCTCATCGGATCACAAAGGTCTCGCACTAAATTACTCTATTTTACTCTTTGCCAGCTCCAAGGCAGCCTGTCAGGTCTAAGAAACAGAAGAGACAGACCCAGTTACGGTGTAAAGCCTTGGAGGTGAATCCAGTTTGCAACCTCAGAGCAACACTAATGCATTCAGTGGAGGCTTACTGAGTACGATAACCATGCATTTCATTGGTACTAACAGGCACACTTTTCACCACTTATCGATGCATCTTACAGCGG
The DNA here is from genome assembly GCA_004024745.2 of Catagonus wagneri. Classification (NCBI taxonomy): domain Eukaryota; kingdom Metazoa; phylum Chordata; class Mammalia; order Artiodactyla; family Tayassuidae; genus Catagonus; species Catagonus wagneri. The sequence goes on from PVHT020000077.1 coordinate 8,735,787, forward strand.
ATTGTGTCAGGTGTGTTTTCTTCTTTCTTAGTGGTATTAGGGACTCATTAATAGTCACTAAAGCTGCAGTTCAAATCTTGCCTTCTTTGACAGGCTTCCTGGAGCACGAGTCTAAGGTGGTCCATCCCTCACCTTGATTCTCCCCCGTGTTGATCACATCTCTTCGGAGACCACGGCTTTTGTCTTCACTGCTCTGCCTAGAACAGCAACAGGCATCATTCCAGGCATAGCAGATTTTCAATAAATGACTTGGGAATGAACAAAAGTTGCCATTTATTGAGCAATCACTACCTGTCGGACCCTGGGCTAAATGCTTTACCGAGGAAAATCTCATTTATTCCAGCAATTGAGAGATCATTCTTATTACCTACTTTTTATTTATTTATTTATTTATTTATTTATTTATTTATTTATTTATTGTCTTTTTAGGGCTGCACCCAGTGCATATGGAGGTTCCCTGGCTGGGGGTCAAATCGGAGGTGTAGCCACTGGCCTACGCCACAACCACAGGCACACCAGATCTGAGCCGCGTCTGTGATCTACACAGAAGCTCACGGCAACACCGGATCCTCAACCCACTGAGCAAGGCCAGGGATAGAACCTGCATCTTCACGGAGACTAGTCAGATTCACTTCCGCTGAGCCACGATGGGAACTCCCTTATTCTCTACTTTAAAGATGGGGCGGCAGGTCAGTGGAGAAGCCAGAACTAGGCATCAGCTCAGCCTGACTTCAAATCCGGACACATGGGTGCTAGGCTACACAGTGTGTTACCTACAAAGCTTGGAAACGGTTCTGATTCTGTGACTGGTCCAAAGATTTTAAGACGAGATCCCTGAAGCTACACAGAGGAACAAAACTGTTCCTCCAGCCTTCAAAGGTGGTATCTGCCCACTGGAGACCACCATAATTCCCTGTCCCTCTACAGGCTTCACGGGTAAGGGTCTGTGTTAATACAGAGGGGCAGGCGCCCATATTTCTTCCCAAGGAGATGGGGGGAGGCTCCATGAAAAGATGTATATTTCAACTTTGTATGGAAGGACCCCGCTATGGGTGAGAGAGCACCCAGTCCACTTAGGGCGCTGTGAGCTATCTTGTTGAGAAGGCCGTCGAGTATATGTGGGGAGGTACTAGAACAAAAGTTAGCACAGGGCCTTGGGTGCCATCCTGGGGGTCCTGAACTTCACCTCATCTGATCAGTAATCTTCAATGACCCATTTCAAAGTAGACTTTCTTCCATCCCAGCTGAGCTTCTCTCCTTGTTCAGCATCTCACTCGTGGGAGAGTACTGAAATTTGGTGCTGTTATTTCTAGGTCAACTGATGGCTCTAACGGGTTTCTAAGCTCAGTGTAAAGAGAAAATAAAGGACAGTGACTGGAAAAAAAGAGTAACATAGGGGATTTGACTATAAGTCCGGCCATAGTGAGTCAGCTTGGATACAGCCCATGAAAGTTATCATTTGGGGCTCCATGAAAATCCTGGGGATATCACAGCCCAAATATTTTATTTAGAGAGCTGGCAAACTATGGCTGCCATAGTTCTTTCTTTTTTTCCAATTGGTTTACTGACATTTGTTTAGATTTCCAATGAAAAGATTTCTTGTGGCTTTCAAGCAAGGATTGGCTGTTACATTTTTAAAGTGTTTATGGAAACAGCTAATTCTCCCTTCTGCAACTCAAAGAATATACAACAGTGATATACATAGACCACAAAGCCTAAATTACTTACTATCCGGCCCTGGACAGAACAGTTTACTACCCCCTTATCTTGAACTTCTCATCATCCTCCTCCATCTCTATTCAGACCCAGGTCATTTAAGTCAGTGTTTAATGGGAATGGACACACAGTGCACAACGGTTAGGATCTATTTACCACTTCAAACACTAGAACCAGTCGAACAGAATGATGACACTGATCTAGTGATTTGTTTTCTGAGAATCCTCAAATTTCAGTGATGATTACACTCACAGCTATTTCAACTTTGCCTTTGACATTTTTAAAAACTGTCCGTCTCACACTTAAGGGCTTTTGGTCGAATGTGGCAATGGTTTGATCCTCCTAAGGCTAGTGATAAGTGGCTTCTGCGGGCTTGGCAGCAACCTGGTCGTTAAAGCTTACCCAAACAACTTTCTTAATTAAAGACATCAGTTTAGTACATCATGGGGGTGTACAGCTTAGCCTAACATTAACACTCTTCAAGCCACCTTTCCTCCGGGATGACACGGGGAGGGGGAAGCAGAGGAGGGTTGCGGATTTTTTTGGATACATGAATGCAGCCTCTTTTAGCTTTCCATCAAACAGCAATTCAATATTTACCAAAAGGAGGTGTTTAGGTTTGGAAATTTTTATACGGTTTGTTTCTCAACAGAGACAAATTGGGGGGTAGGGTGACCCTATGCCTACAGTTTGAAAAGAAAAACAGTCTGACTCAAATATGAAAACTATGCTACATCTACAGGCAATTCCTAATTACTGGGATGGGATCTCCCAGGCATACATGAAGCTGTTCTGCAGCATCTGGATGACCTGCGGCCTAGTTATCCTAACAGCAAACTTTGGTCCCTTCACTAGTAATGGCCAGACTATATATTTCTATCATCTTTGCTAAAGCACCTGCTGCTTTTCATCAGCACGAGCAATATGAAGTGGAGCATGTAGTCATCTCAATTACTTGAAAGCAGGCCCTGCAGTCAGTAAGTTCTACTTGGCACACATTCCCATGGCTTTGAATGTCCAAATGGTTTGGGGTCAGCTCTTCATTTTACAAAGCAAGACTGATGTAGGCTGTGATGAACCATTAATACTTGAGATGCCTGCCGCACACAAGTATTAGGCTGTTAAGATCTTTGTCTAGAAAATGTTTCGTTCTCATCCTGGCTTGAATACATGAGCACATTGCTTTAGAGACCAAGTTCTTTTTCAGTCAAAAGAGGCAAGGGATTATTTTTCTAAAACAGTGAACCATTACCTTTAATTTAAACTGTCTCTATGCCACCATCATTTCTAGGTAATGAGATTCAGGGGAAAGAGAAGGGAACCCAGACTAAATCACAGCTCTGCCAACCGAGAGCCGTGTAGCCACCAGCGAAATCACTCACTCTTGGACCACAGTTTATCAATAACAACCCACCTTTGAAACACACAAGGTGTCCAATGCTAACTACAGATGATTTCATGAATAATCATCGATGCTCAGCCTGGCTCAAGAGGAAAGAGTCACTATTTCCGAGATTTGCAGAGGAAGGCATGAGTAAAGGTGAGATAATCAGAGAGAGTGATCAACTATGATTGTTACATTTTCTCAATTATAAAGTAATCTATGTCTCCACGATCTCTTTGGCGGGGTCAAGGTCACAGTGGTAGTGCTATGGAGCTACAGAGGCAAATTTCATCCACAGGTCAGTGAGTTTCGGAGCACTTGTTCTCAGCCACCAGAACTTTCCCAAATCTTTAAGACTAGATCATTCAAGATCCCTTCTAGCTTTACTATTCCATTAATAGAATCTTGCCTGAGGGAGGATTCACGATGGTAACTGTTTGAAAGACCAACCACCAGCAGTGAAAGGGAGGAGGGAGAAGAAATCTCTAAAATGTGGAATCAGCCTTTAGGAATCAGAGCAGAGATCCAAGAATTGCTTTTAGTTTACCGAGGGCTCAAAAGATTTAGTGCTCCTCAAGCATTTTCCCATATCTAGGTGTCAGACTACAAACCATTACATCTTAATTAAATCATGGCGAAAGTCATATCCTCAAAGGAGAGAACAAAAACAGTCCTGGTTATGCTTGCCTTTGAAAAATTTTATGTTGCCACTTCCTATTGATTTGTTTTAAAGTGATCATTTAATGTTTTTGAAGCACAGTTCGAATCTCCTGGGGAAACACGAACACTTGTATTTGGTAGCATCATCCCTATGAAAGTCACGGAAGGAAGCTGGCGCCCATGGTGAGGATGGAGATGATCTAGAAAAAGCACCAAGGAAAACAGGATTTGGGCATGATCTGACTGCCAGATAACTAACTGCTCCTCACAGTGCCCTGCTCTTTAACACAAAACTTCAGGGGCAGCTACACCAGGGACAAGGAAGGCCATGCAGTGATGGCTGTTGCTGACCTAATGAGAATGAGGCCAATGAGGTGGGAGAACCCTGTGCAAACATTTCTTCATGTGAGTTGGTGGCTTAGACATGAGGCTTCAAATAGGACCAAAACAAAGTGAGGGATTGGGAAGTCAGACTCAAAGATGATTAAAGGGCCATGATATCAAACCACCATTTTTTTTTTTTTTTTTGTCTTTTTAGGGCCATATCCGCGGCATATGGAAGTTCCCAGGCTAGGGGTCCAACTGGAGCTGCAGCTGCCGGCCTACACCGCAGCCACAGCAAAGAGAGATCCCAGCCACATCTGCAACCCACACACAGCTTGCTGCAATACCAGATCCTCAACCCACTGATCCAGGCCAGGGATGGAACCCCTGTACTCATGGATACTACACGGATTTATTACTGCTGAGCCACAGTGGGAACTCCCAAACCATCATGTTTTGTATTTAAATCTTAAATACAGCAGACCAAGTAAGTACTACTGGGGAGGGGGGTGAGAAGTGAGCTGGAAGCTTCAGAAACTATCTGGTTCATCTAAACCACTTCATAAGGGAGGAAGCCAAGGCCACGAGAGGTGGAGGCTTGTTCAGGTCTGACCTAGCAAAGATAAAGTTAGAATGGAGTGTTCTTCTTCCCCGACACTGTGGGCCTGGAAATGTTTTAAGAGAGTTTAATCAAAGGCCAAAGTCTATAAATTCTTTAAAAGTTTGCCAACTACAGAAACTGGGAAGCTCGAAGACGCTGATTTTAACACCTGATAAACATTTTTATAGCATTACCCGATCTACGTAGGCCTGGAATTCTGTTCGATGACAGATCTGACCTAGAGTCAACATTCTGGCCTCCCGGTTGAAATACCAAACACAAGGAAGTTCTGTATCCAGTCGTCGGAAAATCCCCCAAACCAGCCCTCCCTCCGAGACGGACATCGCCCGTGCTGCCGGCTGGAAACAGCCTCCCACCGGACTCACCCTCAAGGATTTGAAAAATACGTGCAGTAGCCTAGCCCTGGCCACCTGAGGGTGGTACAAAGAGAGGGTTAAGGGCCAGGACTTAATGAAATACCGGCTCGGCAAACAAGACTCCTCCAGAGCATTGGAAAAAAAAAAAAAAAAGTCCTCCACCTCATTGTTTCAGTTGAACAAAATGTAATGCAACAGCCTAAAGACTTTCCCCAGTTAGAACCTCCTTAGACTTCTGGTTTAAGAAACGGACTCTCACCAGAGGATACAAAGAGGGAGGCGGGCTGCGGGCATCACCACAGACTTGGGCTGTCCTCCTAGGCCATTAAGTCCTCAAAGTCCCCGAGGACCGGGCGTTCCATTTAAACTCCCCCGAGGGACTGACCACCGGCTTTCGCCCCCTACCCCCCACCCCCGGGCGTATCTGCAGAGCGGGGACACTGAGGCTAAGCCCACAGAAGCAAGGACCCTTCGAGCCAAACGCGCGACGGCGCCCCCCCTTGGCCTCCGACTCCCACCGCGCGCCGCCGGCCCTGGCGGGAGGCCGGCGCCGGGCTCGGTGCTGGGGAGCTGACCGAGGGCGGTGGGCGCTCGGGGCTCGTCTGCGGACTGACCCGTCGGAGTGGTGGGGGTTGGGTCGATAACACTCCTCAGCGCCCTTAGGAGCCCTTCTCCAAAGAGCAAACGCTACGGCCGCCGCGGCTGCGGGTGGAGGGGCTGCAGCGCCGGGGACTCGGGGGCCGGGAGCCCGGAGCCGGGCGGCGGAGGCGGGTCGCCCCCTCGAGGCGGCGGCGGGCAGCGGCGGGCCCGGGTCCCGGCCGCCCGGAGGTCCCCCAACCCCGCCGGCCCCCACCCAGGCGAGAGCGCGCGGGACACCAGGGGCCCCCAAGCACCGCGCTCCGCCCGCTTCCACCTGCAGCTCCCGGGCGCGGGGCCGAGGGTCCCCGGGGCCCCTTGCCGCTCCCAGGGGCTCGCGGCCGAGCAGTCCCATCCCTGGAAAAGGACCCGGTGTCCAGCGGGGCGGACGCTTACCCGGGGAGGGGCGGCTCCCGGCGCGGGCCGCTCTCGCAGGACGGCCCGGGAAGGTACGGCTGCGCTGCGCCGGCTCCGGCGCCCGCCGAGCGCCCTGCACCGCCGCCCGGGCTCGGACTTCCTCTTCCTCGGCCGCGCTCCCCACTCGGCCGCGCCCCGACCCGCCCCTCCCGGCGCAGGGATGCGGGCCCCGCCGCCGCGAGCAGCGGATCTGCGGTCCCTCCTCCCCTCGGCCCTGGGCGAGGAGGGGGGGGACGGGGGGAGAGAGAGATTAAGCCCTTGGACTTGTCTCTGGAGCGTTGCCAAAGAGCAATCAAATTACAGCCCTTGGGGGGAAAAATTACAAAAAAAAAAAGAAAAAAATCCCTGCTACTGTTTTCGCAGACACATCACTTTTCTTCATTTTCCCGGCTCCTCAGGTTTAGCTTTCTCTTGGACGTGGTTTGATTTGTAAAAGTAACACCCCCAATAATGCTTTTAATTCGACCAGTTAGTATGAACACAGAAACTCTGGGGTATTAATATGTACTAGCGGGGAGGAAGCTCACTGTTTTTCAGGCGTCATTACCCTAATGGCCTCAGTCAATGTACCAAATAACCTCTGCCTAGAGAAAGTAAAAGTGAAAAAGGAGGCGAGGAAGACTAACCTTTGTAGCAGCCCAGTCGGTATTTAAAGGCACCGACTGTGTAGTGAAATGATGACTTCAGTCAGAGGTGACTAAGATGAATGTCAAAGGCATGCGAAGTGAATGCTTAACACTTACCTCCCTTCAAAGGCAGCCCGATGCCTTTGCCTGTTGGCTCCACTGGGTTCTGTGGTTTTAAGCATGCACTCTTACACGACTGTTTACTGACCGGCAGCCTTACAAGTTACTAGCTGTGTGACCTGGAGGGAATTATTTGACCTCTCTGTGCCTCAATTCCTTCATCTGTAAAATGAGCATAATGACATAGCACCTACCTCATAGAGTTGCTTCTGGTGACTTCAATTAAAATAAGGTGCAGGAAAGGCTTAGGAGGTTCAGGCACACTTGTTGGATAAATACTAGCTATTGCTATTGATTTCTTCATTTTATCCGCTCTGATGCAGGTACACAGTTATGGAAATTATAATAAAGAATTGAAATAAAGTAAGGTTTTGGCAATAGAGCCACAGAGTATCATTACTCTCTTTCTACAACGTGCAGTTTATATTCTGCTTTAGAGATTATTTTGTCTGCACAACTGACTTGTATTACCTAAAGCTGTAAGACTGGGATAGGCTTGGGATACTTTTACCATGGAAGATCTGCCATGCAACTCAGACAGATTTTGCCATCTTCAAAGCATGATTTCAGTTGATCTTGCTGTACCCTTGTGAGGTCAGCAGGACAGATGCTAGGTTCCTTTCACAGATGGGAAGTGGAGCCTCAGGAGGGTGAATGCGACCCTTTGCAGTATCTGGAGCTCACACAAAACCCTGCCTGTCTTTTGATGTTGTTAGTTTCCATGAAGTAAGCAGAAGCCCCTCACTGGACAGCGAGTACCTCATTCATGGTCTTTATCAATCCCGTGAGCTAGGGGGTGACCCTTATTTGACATTAGACACAAAGACATTAAATTCCAAGAAGCTAACTGATGAGTGTGTTAGTGTCTGACACATGGGGTTTGGGGACATCTTGGAGAGGAAGGGAGAAGAAGCAGGGTTTCCTATTTCCTTGCAGAACGTTCTCTCTGCTACCCTGCACCCTGGCCCCACATAGTCACACATTTCTTGGCACAGATGACTTAGAGCAAAGCAATTAAGGAAGCGGTGTGACCACCAGCTGTAGACTCTGCCACTTACTGGCACTCACACTTAGGGAGATAACAGTTCTGGACTTTGCTTCTTTATCTGTGTAATGATTATTGTATTTCCTGTCTGGCCCACTTCATTTCACCTCAGTTTGTTAATGAGGTGGGAGGTGGCTTATGGAAACAAGAATGTGAAATCTTTTTTGTTGATGCCGTATGCCAAGCACAGTGCTGGGCACCTCGCCCCCATCATCATTCCTGATTCCCAAATAAGTGCCCTCTGCCTTTCAGATCGTTAGAATGATCTTGAAATCACCTGATCCGACACCCTGGGTATCTAGTTTATCAAGAGTACTTAGCTCAACTCACTTAGCCCCACTCCTAACTCATAATAGATGTAAAATGTTTGATGGGTGAATGGATGGATAGATGGATAGATGAGGTGACCATGTAAGAGTTGTGAAAATATTATTATGCAGCATCTCATGTTGTAATATGCTATTCTCCTCCTTTAAGGAAAAGAATCAAATAGAATCCAAAGGAATGACTTTCTAGTGATGCATCCAGTATCAAGAACATTTTTTTGGTGTGAGGTCTTCCTAATGCTATTATTAATGTCAGTCAAGGTCGAAGAAGGTAAACGGAAACCACTGAAAGTATTTGTAAAAGAGAGAGTTTAATGCGGGGAATTATCTCCACAAGTGATGGAAAAATCAAGAATCCAGCTGGAGACAGTGAGGCAGTACAGCAATGAACAAGAGCGGAGGGGCACCGTCACGGCTCCGCAGGATAGGCAGGGCGAGGGGTGTGTTACAGATGGAAGAAGCTGTCCGTGGGAACCAGAGAAATCGTCACTGTCTTTAGACACTGGCAGAGACAGGGAGAAATACCCCGGTTTCTCCCTTCCTTCACCCTTCAATCCAATACCTTCCATCGGATGAACCCAGCTGATGGGGAACTTGTAACAGTCGGCTTGCAGGTGTGTCACCACCACCACTTCTGCAGTCCTGAGCAGGAAAAGGGCAAGAAGGATCAGAAGGAAACCAACCTAGACCTAGCAGATCCCTGAAATCATATCTTTTTCTTTCTCAAATAAGACTGCGTCTAAAAGAAATGTGTTTACTTTTTGAGACCGTGGAGTGTCTCTTATGGCATCTCATTCATCTGTCATACGGACCCAGTGAGGCAGAGACTATAATCCCTAAATCACATACAAGGTCACAGACATTCAGGAAGCTTCAATGACTTACTCAAGGCCACACGCTGTACGTGCAGAGCTGGTTTCAGACACAGGACTCTGCGTTCTGGTGCTCCGTGTATCCCACCAACTCAGCTGTTTGGGATGAAAGGCGGTGCAACTAGGCACGGTCTTGTACAGAGCCACTTTTCAGGGTCACTGATCTGTGCACATGTGGGAGTTAATGTTTGCAAAGCTTACGGAGTTAAAAGGCTGGATCATACCTTGCTTTCATTTTATGACTTTTCGTGATAACTTTTATGATCCCGCAAGATCAGAAATATCATGTCCACTGGATTAAAGGAGCACCTCAGGAAAAACACACGTAACATTTATCCTTTTTTATTTGTTTGAGGTATTTCCATTTCAAATTTGGCTTGAAAATGATCCAGAACATTCTGACTGTGTTAAGGAGTTTGGGGTAAGAGAAGGGACTTACAGCAGAGTTTCACGTAGGGAAGACAGAAAAACAAGAATGTAAGCAAGTGCCTTCAAATTCTCTCCAGCCAGGAGTGGCGATCAGAGTCTATGCGGGTGCTAGCTAGCACTCCCGGCTCTCAAGCTTCTAATCAGCCGGAAGATTTAAAAATCAAAAAGCTGTGCTAATAATGAAGAGTGAGAGATAAAATAAGAAATATCCGCAATTATTAATATCAGTTGAATGGGGCTTAAAAGTAGGTAGAGGAATTTGAGGTCGCCAGAAATCCTGGTACTTCAGAGCATCTCCATTGCTGACCTGCAACAGAGTGTCTGAACTTCCCTTTACTAGAAGCCTGGGGGGTTAAGACCTGGTGTCCAGCAGGCAAGTGCAAATACGTTATCTATCAAGGATAAGAAATGCAGTGGAGGCTTATCCCACCCGTTACTGGACCAGCATGGTGAGCACATCAGATTTCCTGAGAAGCATCATTGCCTGCTGGTACAGAGGCCCTGGCACAGGACTGCTGATGCCAGCCAGGGCAAGAAGACAGCAAAGAGGCACCAAGAGATGCACAAAGCACAGCAGAAACATGCCTGCATAACAGAAACATGTGAAAATAAGAACTGTAGATAGCACACGGTCACCATCATAATTTTATCTGTTCCTTTAATTGCCTAAATGTTCTCAATTTTAATCAATATAGTATAGAAAGACGCATGTGCACATGCTTTATATATATTGATATTTGCAGAAAAAAATTAACCAAAGCCGATATTATTTAATGCAAATAGCCTGAATATCTCTGCAACAGCGACCATTCTCCGTGGTATTATACCAAAATATAGCAACACTGGACATTTGATGCTTCTGCTTCAGAATTAGCTTTAAGTTCATAACAGAATATACATTTTGAAGCCCTTGAAATTTAGGGTATTTGTTGAGCTGTTTTCTCTGTCAGAGATGTTAGAGGCAGGAGCTACTTCCAACTTTATTTCTCAAAAAGATGATGTTTAGAAGTTCCCCACATGACAAGTACCACACTCTTAGCATCATTTGGGAATTGGAGGGGGGAGGCTACCAGTGGTCGGGTGCCTGGGTGGCTAAGCTTGATAAACTTGATGCAATCTGGGACAATCCTGCACCTCGAAGTTTTGTCCCATCCTAAATCTCAACAGCATCTCCTACTGTATGCACTGGGAGGAGCCCCTTTAAACAGGGCATCTCAAAAAGCTCTTTCAGGGGCCAGGCTTGGGGGACATGAAATACAGTACCCGCAGTGGTGCTATTCCCAGGAATTTCTGGGTTCCAGGCCTCTTCTTACTCGGCTAGGCAGATTGTTTGTCCTTATATGCCAGTTGGAATGTATGGATTGAAAGAAAAGCACATGCAAGTTTCAGTTAGTACATGAATTAACACAAATTAAAAGGAAAGAGAGATTTTTAGCCCACACCCTTGTATGTTGATGCCTTCAAATGGAGTTTAGGGATTATCTAGTTTTCCTTTCTTCTGTACCACTTTAGACCTAACCCTACTACGTATGAGAAAATGAATTTGATTGTCAAGATCTGGATGCACATACTGTAGAAAGGAAGAAAAAGGGAACTAATTATAGAGAACAAAGTGATCTGCGGAAAGGGGGAAAACCCCGTAATTATTCTTATTCATTAATGCCCCCAAAATGGTCTTTGAGACTATAAATTGGCAGTTCTCTTTCAGACACGACATCATCTTAGAAATAATTATCCAGGACCATCACTGAGGTCTCTGTAACAGCTCTTTAGAAGCTGTTGGCAAGTTTGGAGACGTTGGATATTCAATGCTATTTCTTTTTTCATTTCCGCTGTAAATGGTGGCAGGCTGTTTCTTAAAGAATAAACAACACCTGATTCCCAGCAAAAACTCTAGAAGGAAAAGTTCCGAGACCAGGTTGTTCTTGCATCAACTGCAAAATGTTACTTAAAATGCTTAGCAATAGGAATAAAATGATCTAGAATCAGGCTTTCATATGACATGGTCAATAAGTTAAAATATGAACTTTTAAATGTAGCTCTATCCTGTAAGACTAATGCAAAACTTAAAAATGAAATCCCATGAAATTCTCAAAAAAAAAGAAAATTCGTTTTGAATGGGGAACATTGATATTTGAAAATATGAAGACCTGAAATTAACAGAGTGTAATAATGGAGGAAGCAGTTATCAGTAGGCTTATAAAGTGCAGTCTTCAAAGAAAGTATGTTGATAAGGGGAGCAAAGGTGAATTAAGCAGTGAATGGAGAAAGATTATCTTTTTATTTTATTTCTGAGAGCGCCTTAAAAAATGAGAGCTGATGATGGTATCATTCTAGCCCCAAGATACTTTCAAGTTAACACGATTGAACTTTCTGATTTGCTGAAATATCACGGTGAATTGAGTTTTTCTCATGTACCTAATTCATAATAATCTCAAACTTATTTTTTTCTCCAAACTCTTTTGTTATTAAGCTTAAGAACAACTTTATTCATCACCTTTAGCAATCAGAATCTATTGATATAGACTATCCTGGAGAAGTTTAAGAATTAGTAAGAACAAATGAAATATATATATACATATATATATATACACACACACATATTATCTTTTTAGGGCCACACCCACGACATATGGAAGTCCCCAGGCTAGGGGTCAAACTGGAGCCGCATCTGCGACCTACACTACAGCTCACAGCAATGCTGGATCCACAACGCACTGAGCAAGGCCAGGGGTAGAAACTGCAACCTCATGGATACTACTTGGGTTCATTACCACTGAGCCAAGACAAGAACTCCTGAAATATATTAGTTTCTTCATGCTTGCTCAGTGAATATGCCTGGAATATTTAGAATCATGTGTTACGTCCATTTGGTAGCTCTCCTGTTTCTCTTGTATCTCTCTCTTTAGAACAGAAATGAAAGCTGCCTTCCCATCCTAATCACAGTTGTGTGTGTATTTCTGCATTTTATTCTTCTAGACTTCCTTTCTTCCTTTTATGTCTGAACTCCCTTTTTCTCAAAAAGTCAGCTTTACTTACATTACCAAAATCCTTGTTCCCATTAGCATTTTATATCCAGTTGAATTCAGCAAAACCTGATTACATAATACCAACGACGTACTGTATATGAATTCTGAGATGTTCCACTTTTATTTAGAATTTTGTAATGAAACGAATTAAACCCAAAGCTAAAGAAACATTGTGCTCTTTCTAAATTCATTACCTTAGAAATCATTTTTTAAAAATTGGTTTCTCATTTTTGTAATTTCCCTCAACTTATTCGCCATAAGTTGGACAGTTGACTTAGGTACAGACAAAACCCACTAACCAAATATCTAGATGGAAATATGATGGGAGACGGAAACCCCACAAATTACACGGACGCCACTGTCTGTGTAGACTGGAGTCCTTTGTAATGCAATTAACTTCAGGCACACTTGGGATACTGGTTTCTAAGTAAGTTTTTCTGTAATTACAGAAGGACTGTGTTTATGAAGAACCCGATTTCCTGATAACTTTCCAGAAACCAAATACTTTGCTGAGAGTTGACTCCCACATTCCTAGTGAGATGTTTTGAGCTCATGTTTCTTTTAGGAAACGTATCCTTTCACCTTTCAAGAACAGAAGGGGTCTTTAAAAACTACTCAGCAAGTTAAAAAAAAAAAAGAGAGAGAGGAAGGGAAAGGAAAGGAAAGAAGAGAGAAGGAAAAAGCCAACTTTGATGTGGGATAATTCAACTAATAAAACATCTCCTGTAATCTTGTAATTAAAAATATAATACATCGTGGTGAAGCACTACCATCTATTTCTTCTTTCCAGTCCTCTTACTCTGGCTTTAGTTCAAGTCATCATCACGTACTTACTTCCCCAACGGGGATATGTCCACATTCAGCCTTCCATGCCCTCTGCACAATCTCGCTGCCAGCCTCATCTCAGTAGGACACTGTTTGCATAGCTAACAGCACAGAAAGGGCCCCCGAATGGTTAAAAGGCAAAAACCAAGCTGTGTAGCCAGGACGGACTTTGAGAGTGTTGACCTAGAGAGAGTAATCAAAGACTCAAGGCTCTAGGTAATGGGAAGACTTGCCGGATGGTCTGCAAACTGTGCTTCTCTCTCTGACCGAACCCCCTGTCGCTGCTTTACCTAAACCATGAGGCATCTAAGCCCCCCCAGCCCCGTGCCCACCCACCCCCCCGCCAGCTGCCGCAAATACTATGGTTCTGCCCAGAGAGGAAGCTATTCCCTGGCTGTCACTCAGAGCTGGGGCAAGGGGTTTTGCAGAGCTCACATTGGAGGAGAACATGCCTAGTTAAATATCAGCGTTGTCCAGGCTTGCACAGGGGGTAAGGGGGAAAAATGTAATTGAGTTTAGGATTATAGTTGAGGAAGTCTCTTTACTTAAACACTTAACTTTGAGAAATGGTAAACTTGACTGGGAGTTGAGCTCTGAATTATATTCTGTTTTATCTCCAGTGCAAGGAAATAATCAACCGATTGTGGATTATCATGGGAATGTGGACCAGTTTGGTACCTACAAGGATCACCAAGTTATCCTAAATCAGGAAGATGAAAGAAGAAGAGTCTTACAGGCCCGGGACAAAGATATATCCCTGAAAAGAAGGTGATGGATGTGAAGTCTCCCAATGTCAGTCTTACTTGTTCCACAAATTTCTTAGTAAGAAGTACTCAAATACTCTAGGGATGTTGACACACCACTTGCCATTTGTTGTTTACATATTCACTTATACTCATTGCCTTAGAAAACTGTATATGGGTTACCCCATAACATGGATGTATTAATCTTCAATTTATTTCTTATGTGACGAATTCATAATAGGACATATTCAAATAATTACTCAGGATTATTCAAGAAAGATGCTGGAACCAGAAGACCCCATACTCAACATGATGATCAGAGTATACAAAGGAAGGAACACCTGCCCTCATACAGGAGAAGCAGGTTGCACCCCTTACGTGCTTATCATCCACCTCTTGAACAAGAGGCTCCCTAGTTTAGAATCAAGTTCAAATTTCTTAGCCCATTATTTGAGACCTATTAATCTAGCCCCTATTTGACCAAACTTGTCTTTTTTTATTATTACATCCCAATCTTTCAATAAACCAAATCTACCAAGAAGTCATATTCTCATATTATATCATGTGAATTCTGTGTTCGTAGCTAGGATGTGCTTTATTGTATTCGTTGAGAAGGTGTGCCCTTTTTCCAGGGAGAAGTTTGAGTTCCACTTCCTGTATTAGGTTTTCTTAAACACCCCAGTGATAAGCTCCCCACTCAGAATATCCAAAGCATACATTGCCTGTATCCTCTTCCCCCCAAACGGCATCAAGGACCAGACTACTTTATGGGGTGTGCATTCGATGTGTGATTGTTGACAATGATCGGATAAGACAGGAAATTTACTTAATTTCATAATGGTCAAGTTTGCATGTACACACTTAAAAAAAACTTGACAAACAAAATCGATATAACTGAAGGTAGTTATTCATATAATGAAATTATTCTTTGAGGGGTTCTTTAAGTCAGAACCTCTCCACTCAAGTAATTTTTTGCTACTTGGCAGATACATAGGGGATAAATAGTTTATACTAGATTAAGAATGACTTAAGTGCATTCTTCATGTCCCTTTTCATAGATGAAGGCTTTCTCCATGTTGCCACAGAACTTTCTGGAATCAGATGCTGTTTGGCTTCTTTCAGTGAGTGAGATGACACTGTGAATCCATGGCTGCTACATCTAAAATGCAAAACTAATAGACCACAGAAGGACAGAATTTTTTAGAACTGGAAAGGAACTGAGACACAGTCTAGTGCAACTTTTCAATTTCCCGAATAGCCCTTGTCAAGAAAAGAAAATTAAAATGCCAATTTATTTGTGAATGACAAAATATATGGGCAGTTTTTATAACTGAATTCCGCTGTGAGAAGAGACAGACCCAGTCACATAAGAATCATGGCCCACACAGCAGTTTCCAGTGTGTGGCTGGGTTACAGTCGGTTCCCCAGGGGAAGGGAGGGTGGGTATTTCTCAGCAGATCTGTCAGTAGAACTGTCCTCCTGAGGAGGTGTGCAATACCAGCCACCCCAGCCCGTGAAAAGGAGGAAATGCTCAGGGGGTACATGGTGCTTTCCAGTCAGGATTACGAAAGTGTTTTTATTTTGTTTTAAGAAATGGGAATGTAACATTTTTATTGGAAAGGCCCTACGGTCACTTCCTGGGCTTTGCGTAAGAATGGCACAGGTAGAAAATGTGGTCTGGTATTTCCAAAGTCCCCTCACTCACTGACCTCTTGGAGGGACTTGATGTAGTGGCCTGCCTGGCTGAAAAGTACCTACATTGTTGCATGCATGCATAAATGCCTAAGTGCGTTCTCTCATTCATCTGGCATTTGCTGAGCCCCATGGATGTGCCAGGACCATGCGGGGAATAGAGAAGCAAAAAACATGCCATTCAAGTCCTCATGGAATTGTTATATAATGGCGAGATTTCAATGACTTAATACCCAAATCAGTATCAGTTGCTCCCTGTGGAAAGTAAAGTTTATAAGGATGGATACAGAGGCATTAACCTACTCTAGAAATTCGGGATATGTCCCTAAAACTGTCCTCTGAGTGAGGATCAGAAGAATGAGTAGGAGTTAACATGCTAAGGGGGAAACGGGCAAGACAGAATGTTCCAGGCAGACAGGACCCTTGCATCAGTACAAAGCCTCTGAGGCAGGAGGGGGCAGCCACTGGGAAGAACGTCCATTTGGCTGGAGGGCCTTGAGTGATGGGGGAACCCCGGTCAGAGGGTGTGGCTCCGTTGGCCTCAGGTGGCTGAGGGAGGAATTCCAGGTCCGGGTGCCGAGAACACCAGGACTTGTGAATCCAGTGGATTTGCAACCCGGGTGTGTCGTTCCATTTCTCTGAGTTTCCGTTTCTTAATCTCTAGGGAAAGACTGCATTCGGAGGCAAGCCAGAACTGGTTGGCTCTTCTGCTTTTTCATCTAGTGTGAGGATAGTTCTCCCTGCCCCATCTGCTCTGCAGACTGGTTGTGAAGAGAAAACTAGATAATGAATGAGGGAGTGCTCTAGAAGATTGGGAAGCATGAGCAGACGAAAATAATATAATGGGAATGACAAGGGTGATGAATAGAAGTCCATCAGCAGAAACATGAACGTTCCTGAGGATGAAGTCAGGGATGGGGTGGAAACATATACTAAAACGAGAGCTAATTTTGTGTTAACCGATTAAGCTAGCTTGGGTATTAGGCTGGAAGTTTTCTTCTCGACTTGATTAAAGCCAAATGGAGCAGAGTTTGAATCTCAGCTCCTCCACTTAATTGCTATGTTATTTTTTTATTGCTGTGCAACAAATTTCCCCAACCTTAGGGCTTAAAACAGTACCCGTTTATTATCTCTCAGTTTCCATAGGTCAGAATCTGGCAGGGCTGAGTGGGGGTTCTCTGCTAAGGATCTATATGGCTAGCTGTGTTCTCATCTGAGATTCCGGGGGAGAATCTACTCCAGACTCATTCGGGTTGTTGGCAGGATTCAGCTTCTTATGGTTGTAGGACTGTGGTCCCGGTTTCCTTACTGGCTGTCAGCTCAAGGTCATTCTCATCTCTTACACGCATTTCTCTAGTCCTTGAATGTGACCTCTTCCACCCTCCCTCTTCAAGCATCAAACCCTTGCCTGCTTCGAATCTCTCTGACTTTTTCTTCCAGTAACAGGCAGAGAAAGCTCTCTGTTCTTAAGGATTTACATGATTAAGTCTAGTCCACAGATAATCTTAAGGTCAGCTGAGCTCTACGATATAACATATAGGAGTTGTATGTCCTATGGGAGCTATATCTCCTATGGGAGTGATATCTTATTAGAGTCACAGGTTCTGGGGTTTAGGGCATGGACTCTTTGGAGACATCTTCAGAATCCTGCCTACCGCAATTTCTCAAGGTGACCCCGATGAGATTGTTACTTAACCTCTATTGGTTATAGGTCCAGTGTACCATGGAGCGAAATCATGGCTTGAGGCATCATTGCATTGATAAGTGAAATCAGATAGACATGGTGCCTAAAACACAGCAGATGTGCACAAATGTGCATGTTCTTTCCCTGACATCTCACGCTCGGTTTGGTACATTGAAAGACTGGCCAGCTCCTGCCAGAGGAGATTTTCTGTAAGAAAGAGGAAAGGGTCCTCTCCCTTACAAGTTTGGTTGTTCTTTCAGACTTTTATGCTAATATATTACATAGCTAGGATTTGATTTCTCTTAAGTAGCTGAAAACTGATTTATGCTGTATGTTGGCATTAATTAAGAACTTGGACAAGAGGAGAACTTGCCAGAATTTAATCTTGGAATGTTTACATCTGATCTTAAAAAAAAAAAACCTACGTTACATCTTGGCAGTAAAAGTAACTTCTTGGTGGTAAGAGGAAAACAGAAGTTTATATATAATTGCTGGAGTTTAGTTTGTCCTGCCAATTTTATGGGTAAATTCCCTCAGAGCCTACTTGCCTTTAAGACTGCAGAACCTGATGAAAGAAAGCAAGGTTTTCTTCTACTTCTTTAGTTGTAAAGACATCATAATCCTTGCTCTGTGGTACTTCATGCATTCCCTCCATGCAACAGTATGTTTTTATAGAGCCCCCTTCTTTATTAATATGAATTTCAACAAAAGAGCCAACAGCTCTTAAATCCATCAACTGACCATAAATCTAAGCAGCTGCATTATGAGTCACTCCGAGGTCCACACAGTGAATGGGCTACTGTGCTTCTAGCCAGGAGACAGAGCACAACCCTCCTTGAAATGGTCATTTTCCCCAAAATCAGTAAAAGTCAGGTTAAGGGGAAGTAAGAACTGCCCAGCTTTTCACAAATCTTCAAAGGCAACGTGGTGGGTGATAGGGAGACCCACAGACCTAATGCTGGTGTTATTTAGCTGGAGAAGAGTAGCTTCTGTTGTGATGTTCAAGTGGTCTTTCAACTGTTTACTGGCCTTCATTTCTCCAGCAATAGAATTTGCAATTTTTGCATCTTAATATTTGCCTCATAAGAGTATTTTCAGGGTTCACGTAACAGCATGAATAAAAACACTTTGAGCGGAACTTTATCTGGTGATGATGCACTTTCTGTGCTCTACTCCAAGGCCTAAGCCATAGATAATCACTAATGACATGGTCTTGGAGGAGGACAGAAACAAAGAAACATGGTGTACGCTTGTTCAACCACATGTAGCCAGAAATCTTCCAATCCCCAAATGTCCTTTACTCACTCAGTTCAGTAAAGCCTGGATTACATAAAACCATGGACGATGGGGTGTCATGGCTTACTGAGTTTAGGGGTCTCCAGAACTTCCTTTCCTACATGATAGAGAAAATCTTTAGACATACTGGTGCCTTAAAATATGGTCCTAAAATAACTGGATCTTTTTCTCACTATTACAGATCTTATGGTAACTCAGGGTTACCTTTCTGAACATTAATTCTTACTATGTAATGCTGAAGATGACCCTGCTGAGAACAGCCTGAACTAAATAATGCTCAGACCTCATCATCGAAGTCACTTTAAAAAATATTTTGCATCTCTGATCGGATATTTTCTCTTAGTTTACTGCTTTCTCCATTAATGGAACACACACAATCAATCTATTTAACTGAGGTCCATTTAGTAGCTGGATGACTGACACATGATCTATCATCTTATTGTCTAGCACTTTTTAATAATTTGAGAAAAGCACAAAATATATAGACGATGTATTACAGAATACAAGAAAGAACATGGGAGATGGAAAGGAAAATTGAATATCTGTTACTATGTATTGAGAGATTTCTGTATTGCTGCTAAATCCTTTACTTTGTTATTTTACCGACTACCAAAAAATCCTATAATAAAGATGTCTTCATCATCACCATCACCTCCACTTTACTGATAAAGACATGGAGTACTAGAGGGGTTGGGAATTTTCCTGGAGCCACCCAGCTAGAAGGTGCTGGGACTCCAGTCTGAGAGCAGTTCTGTTTGATACTGATGCTATAATGCCTGTGACCTGTGCCGTGGTATATGCTATGGCATGGAATAGCCTCCTGGTGGAGGGGAAGCTGCGGTTTAAAGCAGACTGAACTGACTGAAAGGCCTTTTCTTCAGCAGAGGAAACCATACCAGATGGACAAGTGACGTTATCTGGAGAACCTTGGGTTGGGCTTTGTTGAGACCCAGGTCCTTGTGGGGTTGAACCCCAGGGCCTGCCAGCCTCAGAGCGAAATGAGTGGAGACCCACAATCCCTGTCCCTGCTTGTAGGCGCCAGAGCGGGGCTGCCAGCCAGCCACTTAGAGGGAGCTGCTGGGACAGGGTGCTCATTGTTCCTCCGCCCCGTGTGGTGGGCTGGGTGGGAGGCTAGAGGGAGGATGAGCGTGGTCAGGAGCTGCAGAACCACAGGGTGAGGGTGGTGTTCCGGCAGCACTGCCGCACGGCCCCTCCTTGTTTCTCTCTGACAGGCGGCTTAGCAGAGTTCTCCCATTTGTGTCTCTGGGATGCACCTGCTGGGGGTGCTGTCGTTTTAAGGCGTGATAAAAGGAACACCAAGCCAGTTCCCTTCACTTATAGGGGCCTTCCAGTCCCCTGGGGAGAACTATATGAATAGAAATCTTGAACATTTTAAGATGAAGCTTTACAAATTAAGCAAAAGTTACAGTTGAGTGTAATGGTTATACTGTCATTTACAAGACCGGCATAATAGAAAATGTTCTTTCAGAATGGCACACTGTTTTTTTTTTTCTTTCATTGCCTTAAAAAAAAAAACTTTATTTTCTCTCTTAGAAATGATATTGTTTTCTAAATTCAATGCCAGGTTAAGGTACCAGCTCTTCTTAAAATTTCCAACTCAGTAATTTCCAGCATAGCAGAACGGGTGGAAACCAGGCCCGAAATGGTCTCCTCGGCTTATCAGAAGCCCATCTCTTTGGGTCTATGTGCTCCTTAGAAATTAAAAGAGATACTAAACAAATATTTTACTCTCTTATTTGGGAATAACAACATCTTCCCAGTCAGATAAAGAGTCCTCACCTTTACCCAGCTAAACCATTTTATCTCATGGCATGAGGGCCACTGTCTTATTTATGACTTTCAGATTCAATAATATTCTCTCAGTGCTGTGCATGTTTGAAGGCCTCCACTTTGTCCTTCGAGTTTGCCAGCCACGCCTTCAGTCTCCTTTTTTAAAAAATTTTTTTTTTACTAAAGTATAGTTGATTTACAATGTGCCAGTTTCTGCTGTATAGCAAAGTGACCCAGTCAAACACACACACACACACACACACATTCTTTTTCGTATATTATCTCCCATCATGGTCAATGGCTTCTAAAATGTGTTTTTCTGGGGAGTTCCCATTGTGGCTCAGCACATTATGAACCATACCAGCATCCATGAGGATTCGGGTTCGATCCCTGGCCTTGCTCAGTGGGTTAAGGATACAGCGTTGCCATGATCTGTGGGTGTAGATCACAGATGCAGCTCAGATCCCGAGTTGCGTTGCTGTAGTTATTGCAGGCTATTAGCTGCAGCTCTCTGATTTGACACCTAGCCTGGGAACTTCCATATGCCACAAATGCCGCCCTGAAAATAAAAAAGTTTTTCTGATGCTTCGATATCAGATTGGACCTCAGGTTCCAGAATCCATAGTGCTGTCTCATCACTCACCCACATGCGAGAGACAGCTCCAGGGGGTCAAAGGACTGTCTGATACCCAGAGCCCATGCTGCCTCTGGCAGGCCACTGGGCCCCTGTAATCACGCATCACCCAGGTTTTGAGGAGGAACAATGCTTGGTGCTAATCAGAGATGCATGGCTACACAGCTCAAGAGAGGGGGTCGGAGAAATTGTGCCTAAGGAATATAGGGTCACATCAGAAATGGAATCTTTGAGGAAGAATAGAAGATAAAATCATGTTCCACTTACATAGCAAGTCTCAGTCTCTAAGACCTCCAGACTTCAAAGGAGATTCTCTCTCTCTCTCTCTCTCTTTTTTGGCTATGCCTGTAGGGTGTGGAAGTTCCTGGCCCAGGGATCGAACCCATGCTACAGCAGTGGCAATGCCTGACCCTTAACCACTAGGCCACCATCAATGGAGATTCTTTAAAAGGGATGGAGAAGCAAAACATTAGACCCACCTATCCTATTGATACCATGTGGCTGTGATAATATCCACGCCGTGACTTCAAGATGGACTGAGGACTGGGGGTAAAACAGCATCTGTAACCCATCGGGGATTTTATTGTCTTTATAAGACCTGACCCCAAAGCAATTTGTCATTTGCCTTTGCAATGAAAGCAGGAGAAAATCTGTGTAATATTTGACAATAACCAACATGAACTCTGAGAGCCACGTGGAAATAGAGAGGGGAGGGTCGTGTGCCCTTAGCTTGCCCTCTAATGAAATTATCGCAGGTGAAATTAGCTTGTCATTGTAGGAAAGCTAAGAATCAGCAGTTAATTCAGGCAGAGTGAGAGCAGACCTTCGGCAGCAGGTGACATGAAAATGCACTCTGAATTTCTGAGTTTTATGCTGTGAGAGTTAACAGGAATCAGAGGAGGTGCGAGAGAACTGAAAAGGGCCCAAACGGTACGCTTTGTCACCCAAGTGCAGAAACCTTCTTTATTGCCACATTTATTAAGTCACTTCAACACTTCCAGTCTGAGCGTTCTAGCTAGCCTGCATGCCTTTCTCAATGGGAAATCTCTATCTGCGAGGCTTTAAACCCTATGTTTCCTGGTGTGAGGAGAATTTTGAATTAAAAAAAAAAAGCAAGAGAATGCGCACATTGACACTATTAAACTGGAGATCTAAGAAAGCTAAAGAGATAGCTCTCATAGCCTTAGGCCTAGAGATGTTTTCCTTATTGCAATGGCAGGTGCAAGTGTTCAGAAACCCCCCAGCCAGCGTCTCCCCAGCAGTGGTGGGGAGTGTTTCTCACCTCTGTATGGGCAGAGTGGGTGACAGGTTTCTCCCCAGATGTGCTAAGGATTCTCGGGGGTGGGGAATCTAGCTGAGATGTCCAGAAGCAGGTAAGGAATCCAAGCAGGAAAATGCAGGATCAACTTTGTCATTTCCCATCTTCCTGAGCACGGAAGGAAAATCCAAGCTTAAGTGGACAAATGCTTTATTTACAGGCTACGAAAAGCTTCATATTTCCCCTGCAGCGTGTACTCAGTGTTCTGTTCATGCTCCACCTTCAGGCTCTTAGAAAACTAATCTCAGAACCACATGAGCAATGCTTTTAGGTCTAGGAACACGAAACATGAAATAGACATTTTCTAAGTATTTAAATATACAGGAGAAAGTTCTGGAAATAAACGCAACAGAATGATAGTAATGGCTAATTCAAGAGAGCAGGATAGAGGATGACAGAGGAATGAGGCTGGAGCCAGGGGTTGGTCAAAGGGGACTTTAGCCTAATTTGTAACATTTTAAAAATTTATATGGAGAGTTTTTTTTTTTTTAAACCTATCTGCCTTTTGCCTAGAAACCTCTGCAGGCTTGACACCTTTATACTTAGGAGTCCAGTTGATTAATGTAAATTTGGAGCGTTGAGGATGTGCTTTCAGACCAACAGATTACGTTATTAATCAAAAGAAAACAGCCTATCGGAGTTTGATAGAATTACAATTGTTACATTTTCCCCATAGTCTTTCTGCAGACAGATAACAATTCATTCTCTTCCTCCTCCTCGGAGAATGCACAAAGCCTGATTTCTGGTTCTAAATAGAAAGCCATTGTTGCAGGCTCCACTGAGTCTAGTTACAAGCATAGATAGGACGCTAGGAAAGTCCCTCCATCCTCTTAACGCAGAACAATTGATTCTCGGAACCAGATGAGAAACGGAGGTGGGACAACGTGGAAGGCAGCCAGCCCCCTTCACCTTGGCCTTCCTGCTTCCCCAGCCAGCCAGGGCTGCTGGAGGCGCCCGGTCCTCCCCAGCCTGGCCAGACCCCACCCTCCCCCTGGCTGCTTCTGGTCCTTCACATGCATCTTCATGCTCCAGCCAAAGGAAACCACCTTCTTTCCTAAATATTCTCATGCTTTACGGGAGCATGGCTTGTTCTCGCCTATTCTTCTGCAATATGAAATCTCCTGTCCTTCAAGGCCCATCTCCAATGCCAGCATCTTACCTGGTTTTTCTGAATCCGTCCAGCCAGACGCCATTTCTGCCTCCTCTGACCCCTGCCATCATTCAAAGTTCCCCGGTCTCGTTAGAAATGCACACCTGAAACCCGCCCTAAGAGAGGACAGTGTTTGAGTTACACAGGCCGCTCCTCCTTCCTTCCCATAGGCCGGGCCTTATCCTCGAATTTGCAGTTTCCCAAGAACAAGAGGACGGCAGAACTGCTTTCTCCTCTAAGTGTGGGTAGCCGAGAGGTTTGAACTTTCGAACCCTCTTCAAAAGTGGGAAGGATTGTAGGGAAGGGCAGTGGAGCAGGCACAGTCTTTGGGGTGTAATTCCTAAGGATTTGCTACTTATTAGCCATGAAATTTAAAAGAATTTAACTTTCCTGAAGCTCTGCTTGCTTGTCCACACACGGGGAGTGGTACCAGCAGGAGGACCCCAGAATGTGCTTGGGAGAATTAAACGATGATGGAAAAAAAAATGCTTAGCGCAGATGTAAAGCCTCAATAAATGTAAACGCTGCTGCTGGAAAAACAAACTAAAAACACACACACACACCAAAACAATTAATGGGCAAGGATTGGTCCTTATTCTCCTGGAGCTCATAGTTTAGAAATTCGGATAATCGCCAACCGTGTCAGGTGAGGACAAAGGACCCAGCAGCTCCCCAAGTGAGAGAAGCACTCAGAGAACACGTGAGCCTGACCTGTCCTTTCAAGCCCAGGTCTCCGAACTGAGAGGGGCGTTCATTCCGCACAGGGCCAGCGGGCCTGCGGAGAAAGCGTAAAGGCAAGGGGAAGTGACGCGGCGGAGCAACGCAGTCACGGAGGCAGAAATCAGTAGCTTATCCGCGTGATCCGCGTGATCCCAGGAAGAGGGCTACAACGCGGCAAGTTCTCGGCTCCCAGGTGTGTGTGCGTGGTGCCTGAGGAGCAGCAGATGTGGGAAACCCGTGGCGCTGTGAGTCCTCTTCTCCCTTCCTCCTGGGAAGGGTTAGGGGACCCGGCTCCGGCCACAGGGCTGCTGGGTCCTGTGGGTCCTTCCCCACCTGTGGCTTTAAGGACGCGCCTAGAATCAGGATGGAGGGGACGTGGGGAATGCAGCCTCCACTGGCCAGCTCCTTACTGTAGACCTTCTTGGAAACGTATTTAGCCTTAATGACCCGGGGAGCCGGGGAGGATGGAGTTCCGGCTGTATCCGTGTGCTGAGCAGATCACAAAAAAGCTTCCACTGGCCTCGGGAAACCACTCTGCCCACGGTGGGCAGGCATCTGGCTCAGAGAACTGGCCCTGGACTCCAAGTGCCTGGCTTCAAATGCTAGTTCACCTACTGGCTGGGCATCTTGTGTCAGCTAACTTAACAACTTGGGGTTTCAGCTTCCCCATCTGTAAAATGGGAACAGTAAGTGCCGGGTTGCTGTAAAGTCTTGACTGCAAAGCGCTTAGAGTAGCGCTTGACCTAGAGCAAGTATTTGATAAACGGTAGCTGTTTTTATTAGCGTAGGACACAATTCGTATGAGATCCGATTTCCTCTTTTCTATAATCTAGTTCGTCCAGACCACATTCAGCCATCGGCAAGGGTGGCATTCTGCAGGACGCGGAAGCGCTTTTTCCTCCTTGAGCTGACCTCACATCACCCGCCTCCGGTGTTCAGGAGCCTCTGCTGTCTACCTGGTTGGTTAGGTAAGTCTTTCTCCTGGCTACCCAGCCAGGAATGCCCACAGCAGACAGAATCCGATTCCAGAGTGACATACAGCATCTATTCACCCCCTTCAACTGCCTCCTTTTTTTGTTTCTTCATCGTTGTTTCAAAACAACTCCCTCTTCTATGTCAGATGTTTGTTCTCTGGAAAGCTGTTCTTGGTTGAAAAGGAGCTAGAACTCGGTCACGCCCATGAATTGACACAGTTTTTCGCTTTAGCCTGAAGTTCTTGCCTCCTCCGAATGGGGGCGCTATTTTAGTACCGAGTACCGGGTAGAGAGAGGGCGGTTTCGGTGTAGGAGGTGAAAACTGGTCCCAAACAACTCCTGCCAGCACAATGCCCACTCAGGACTTCACTTTTGTCAAAGTCACCTTGGGTGCTCAGGTGCCTCAAACAAAAGAGCTCCATTTCCTGCAACCTCCAAAGGGGATTTGAAATAAAATTAGTATGACATCATTTCAATCCATTTTTTTTGTCTTTTTGCCTTTATTTAGGGCCGCACCCTAGGCATATGGAGGTTCCCAGGCTAGGGGTCTAACAGGAGCTGTAGCCGCCGGCCTTCGCCACAGCCACAGCAACGCGGGATCCGAGCCGCGTCTGCAACCTACACCACAGCTCACGGCAATGCCGGATCTTTAACCCACTGAGCAAGGCCAGGGATCAAACCCGCAACCTCATGGTTTTTAGTTGGATTCGCTAACCACCGAGCCCCGACAGGAACTGCATCATTTCAATCCATTTTAAGTAATATTTTTATATTAAAGCATAATATCTGTAATATCCTGGAATTTTGAACAAAAATAAAGCTCACCTAAGTTCCCAAGCACAAAGCTGTCTCATTCGGTGAACTTGGTACCTTTATATTTGTCTTCGTTGCATTTTTACAAATACGATTAGATGAGGTTTGCAAAGGAGCAGGTAGGGAAAGAAGAGGAAGATGAGGCAGGCCACGCTGGAGGCTGAAAAAACTAACAGTGCAGGCATGAGAGTTTATCAGGCAGTTTTTCCCCCAAGTTATTTCATTTGACACATGGGGCAGATAAGCATTCTCCTACCCATTTTACAGATGAGAAAGCTGTAGTGTGGGGCGTATCTGGCTCTCCTTGGATTTTGTAGATGCCATACATACTGCTTGTCATGGGGCAGAGTGAGGGACAAAGGTGGACAGGAAAGGGGTGCAGATAAGCTTGAGGTGAACAGAAGGCTGCTTGCATGGGACCAGCAGGGGACAAAGGCAGAACTGCTGCTGAACAGCTGCCAGCACAGCTGGTGCAACTACTGCAAGGCAGGACCGCCTGTGTGCTTCTGGTCCACCTTCAGATCTGGCTCCACCTGGCTCTCTGTGACCTGTCCTACCTCCTGAGCCTGTGCTCCTGTCACCTAAGTACCCAGAGACCCCCTCCACCTCCGTTTCTGCCTCCTGCTTCTGCTTTTCCACCTCTAAAAGGCAGAACCCTGCAATAAAAGCTTTTGGACGATGGTTCAGTGACTGTGCCCTGCCCCACTCCTGCCGGCTGACCTCGCTGACCCTTGTCCCTAAGCGGGGTCAGGGCACCGCCTGGAGTGATCCCCAGTGACGCTAGGAAGCAGACCCATGGCCTCTGCTTGCTGAGGGTCAGTGACTTTTCTGGTGGAGCCCAGGTTGCCAGAACAATGTCACAGGACCGGCGGGAAAGTTCTGACCGCTGCGGACACTGGCAAAGCAGGCTGCTGGCCCGGAAGCTTGCTGGCTGTCTGGCCTCATCTCAGCTCCCACAGCCGAGGCTGACTTTGAACGAGCACACGACAGTCGAGGCATCTTGGATTAACAATCACATTCCCCAGGTCGTTTTACTCAAGGAAAGGGTTGAACCCAAAACGGATGTGTGCTTTGGGGAAGGGACATAGATGAACGCTGCTCCTGATTTTTCCCTCTATTTTTCTTCCCCCCATTACTTGTGATATTATACCTATCCTATTGACTTTCATTTATATCTGCTTTTTTTTTGGTCGCTTTAGGACCACACCTGGGGCATATGGAAGCTCTCAGGCTAGGGGTCAAATTGGAGCCGCAGTTGCCGGCGTACACTACAGCCACAGCAAGGCCAGATCTCAGCCGCAGCTGTGATCTACACCGGATCCTTAACCCACTGAGCGAGGCCAGGGATCAAACCGGCATCCTCATGGATACTAGTTGTGTTCTTAACCTGCTGAGCCACAACAGGAACTCCTATATCTACTTTTCTGTGTATATATTTCATTGACTATGCAATCACGCTCTCATAATGTATTTATAATACTCCTCACTTACACACAAAATACCGTGTGGAGGTGAGAGCCCAGGGCTGGCGGGGATACAAGGCCTCTGCCCCCGGAGAATGTGGTGGGTCAGGCGGTGGGGTTGTGCACACAAATATCCACTCTGCAGATAGGATGCAATAAATGTCATCAAAGGAACATGAGGACATTGCTATCGAAGAGCAGATGAGAGTGAGCCCACTTGCAGACAGAGATCAGGGACACTCAGGAGGTATGACATTTGACGAGCTGGAGGTGAGGAACTGAGGTGGCATAGACCTTGGATTCTTTTGCAGGGTCTGGAGCAAAGTGGACACCGCACAAATTCCAGGGAGAAAGAACAGCCTGAGGATGAATGTGCAGATGATAAGTGATAAGAAGCCTCGTTTTCTTTGACTGAGTCATCTGGTGGTGCTTATCGAGTGTTCACTGTGCCCCAGATGTGGTTAAAGTTGCTGGGGATCCAGGGATAAACAAGCACACAGGTCCCTGCTCTTGCTGAGCTTACCTTCTAGGGGCAGGAGAACTGCTTAGCGAATAAAATTATAACATATAAGGTGGTAGGAGGCCCTGGAAAGAAAAGTAAAGCAGCACAAAGGGGAAAGTGTTATTTTAAAGAGAGCAGCTGGGAAAGCCCTTCTGACAAACAAAACCCTGAAGAAAGTGCCAGAGGCTCCCCCCGTGGATTTCCGGAGATGAAGCCCCCCAGGCATGGGGAATGGTGAGTGAAACAGCCTGGGGGAAGCGGGGGACAAGTCTAGGGGTATCTGGAGAGTAGAGATGAAAAACAACGTGGCAGGTGTTTGAGGAGGTGACTTACAGACGAGGCTGCAGAGTGTTGGGACCAGATCATGTGGGGCTTTGCGCCCCACAGCAGTGGCTTGGCATTTCATTTTGAGTGTTTCGAGCAGAGCAGTGACATCTC
Source organism: Catagonus wagneri (assembly GCA_004024745.2). Lineage (NCBI taxonomy): Eukaryota > Metazoa > Chordata > Mammalia > Artiodactyla > Tayassuidae > Catagonus > Catagonus wagneri. The sequence continues at coordinate 8,764,392 of PVHT020000077.1, forward strand.
ATTCACATTTCTAAAAGACCACTCCAGCCGCTGAGCGGAGAATAGACTATAAAAGTGGCCAAAGCTGAGAGATGAACTAAGAGCTGTATAAGCTACATTTTCCTGGAGCGTGGTGTGCAGATATTGTACCTAAGGTACTAAAGTATTCCTCCAAGAAATGAACCAGGAGAAGTATGTGATTTGGTTTAAAAAACAATTTCTTTTGTATTTAAACAATTTTTTTGGAGTTCCCATTGTAGCTCGGCGGTAATGAATCTGACTAGCATCCATGAGGACGCGGGTTCTATCCCTGACCTCACTCAGTGGGTTAAGGACCTGGCGTTGCCTTGAGCTGTGGTGTAGGTCGCAGACGCGGCTCCGATGCTTCACTCCCTAGCCTGGGAACTTCCATATGCCATGAGTAGAGCCTGATAAAGCAAAACAAAAAAAATTTTTTTTTTATTGACGTATAGTTGATTTATGTTGTGTTAACTTCAGCTGTACAGCAAAGTGATTCAGTTATATATATATATACACACACAGACACACGTGTGTGTAATTTTTCAGATTCTTTTCCCTCATAGGTTATTACAAAATATTAGGTGTAGTTCCCTGTGCTGTACAGTAGATCCTTGTTGATTATTTATTTTATATATAGTAGTGTGTATATGTTAATCCCAAACTCCTAATTTATTCCTCCCCCTCTCTTTTCTCCTTTGATAACCATAAGTTTGTTTTCCATGTCTGTGGGTCTATTTCTGTTTTGTGTTTAAATTCAGTTGTATCATTTTTTAGATTCGACATAAAAATATATTTATTCATATATGATATTTGTCTTTCTCTGGCTCACTTCACTTAGTATGATAATCTCTAGGTCAAACCATGTTGCTGCAAATAGCATTATTTCCTTCTTTTTTGTGGCTGAGTAGTATTCCACTCTGTATATGTACCACATCTTCTTTATACATTCATCTGTTGATGGACATTTAGGTTGCTTCCATATCTTGGCTATTGTAAATAGTGCTACAATGTCTTGGCTAATGTAAATAGTGCAGGTGTCTTTTCAAATTATGTTTTTCTCTAGATATATGCCCCCGAATGGGATTACTGAATCATATGGTAACTCTGTTTTTAGTTTTTTTAAGGAACTTCCATACTGGTGTCCGTAATGGCTGCACCAATTTACATTCTCACCAAAGGTGTAGGAGGGTGCCATTTCTTTACACCTCTCCAGCATTTATTATTTTAGACTCTTTGATGACGGTCATTCTGACTGATGTTAGGTGATACTTCATTGTAGTTTTGATTTGCATTTCTCTAATAATTAGTGATGTTGAGCATCTTTACATGTGTCTATTGGCCATCTGTAAGTGAGAAGTATGTAATTTGGAATCAGCCTGTGGGTGTTATACCTTGAGAGCCAGGCTAAAGAAGTTAGACTCTATTTGTAGATAGTGAGGAGCTGCTGGAAGATTTAAGCAGATAAAGAATGTGATTGTTGTTTAATTATGAAATCTGTGAGGGAACTCAGGGCTCAGACCCTGGGACTTAAGGAATGTGGGTCCTGCCTCCTTCAGTCACCAGCTCTGAAATCTTAGACAAACATCAAGCCATATTACACTTTAGTTTCATCCCTTATATTTCATTCATCGGCTCTTCTCCTCTCCACGTTGCAAAGGGTTGTCACAAGGATGATGTGATAGGAATACATCTGAAAGAACTATGCCACAGAAGACCATAGCAAAAGTGACGCTGATGACAATGGTGATATGATGATGGTGGTGGTGGTGGTGACGGTGATGATGG
>PVHT020000077.1:8767176-8791512 GCA_004024745.2 Catagonus wagneri
TGATGATGGCTGTGGTGGTGGTGGTGGTGGTGGTGGTGGTGGTGATGAAGGTGATGATGGTGGTGGTGGTGGTGGTGATGATGATGGTGGTGGTGATGATGATGGTGGTGGTGGTGATGAAGGTGATGATGGCTGTGGCAGTGGTGGTGGTGATGGTGATGATGGTGGTGGTGATGGTGATGTGAATTGAAAAGGGAATACTAGATGAAAACTTGTTATGGAGCTTCTGCCCTTATCTGGGTGAGCCATGGAGTGGGCCTGAACTGAGGTGGTGGGAGTGGAAATAAGAAAGAAGAGGGAAGTGTCAGAGATGTTGCAAAGGAAGCATCTACAGCTCTTGGGGATGAGCAGTAAATAGTCTGTAGGAACTACAGTTAGGGTACAGATGCTGACCAATCCTACGTCACTGCTTGTAGGGAGACTGGTGAGTTCCCATAGAGAGGATACAGGTGCTGCTATGGGCTCCCTGCTAAGATGGGCAGAGGGAGAAATGTAGAGCATTAAGGGCTTGCCTGGTGCAGGAAGAAGCAGTAGAAGAAACCCTGGTACAAGAGACACAGAAATGACTGTCAGAGGAGAAGGAAACCATAAGAAAATTTTAGCTTGGGAGGGAGGGCAAGGAGAGGCTGTCCAGATAGCCCTGTTGAGGTAAGAATCATAACAGCTTGGCTATGAGGACTGAGCAATAAGAAAGAATCAAATGACAGGAGGTAGTTTCACTTCAAAGAGAGGAGATGGGATGAGAGGTACTAAAAAAATGGGACTGTTGAGGAGTTCCCTTTGTGGCTCAGTGGTTAACGAATCCGACTAAGAACCATGAGGTTGCGGGTTCGATCCCTGGCTTTGCTCAGTGGGTTAAGGATCCGGCGTTGCCGTGAGCTGTGGTGTAGGTTGCAGACGCGGCTCGGATCCCGCGTTGCTGTGGCTGTGGCGAAGGCCGGCAGCTATAGCTCCTGTTAGACCCCTAGCCTGGGAACCTCCATATGCTGCGGTGTGGCTCTAGATAAAGGCAAAAAGACAAAAAAAAATGGGGCTGTTGAGAAGGGGAGGTAGTTTTAGCAGAGGAGATGCTAAGTTGGGACATTTTCAGCTTACGGTGCCATCAGGAAAACAGTGAGAACTAACTCGTAGGCAGCTGGACAGCCGGGATAGCACCCAGTACCTACTGAGTTTATTCGCATTGACTGTAGGTAAGTAAGGAATTCAGAATGGAGGTGAGGATTTAGATGGAGCTACAGAGTGAATGAAAAGTCTTGAGAGGAAGATGGGAGAAGGAAGGGTGCCAAAAATAGAGACTCCAAGATACACACAGGTAAGGGGTGGGAGGATGCAGAGAGATGCAAAAGTGATACAGAATCCAACTGAGAGAAAGGGCGAGAACACAGGCAAAGGAATTATTTTTTTTTAATGGTGGTCAAAAGTGTCTGAGAAGAAAGAAACATCAATCAATTCCCTGAATTTGAATTTGGGAAGGAGGGTCGGGGAGGAGATGGGGTAGATGGAGAGGAAGGAGGAGGAGTGGAAGTTAAGAAGAGGAAGAGGAAGTAGGAAATAGGAGGACTTTGAAGGGGCAGTTCCATGTGCAGGTGGGGTTGCAAATTGCAGTGACTGAGGAAGAAACTGAATGAATGGACACAGGCTGGGAGATTTCAGCAGGAAAATAGCAGAGGCTGGCTAGCAGGTAGGTGGTTAGGGATTAAGTCCAAGCAAGGGAGAGTTTGTTGGGATCCATGAGGTGCGGAGGGATGAGTACAGGCATTCAGTAAGTGGCTGAGGATACGGACAACTGTACCACCCAAGCTCCAAGCAAGGGGTTTGTTGCCTACAGGGCCCTGTGTCTCTGGCCTCCTTCTGGTGCTTTTGGCCGGAAGCAATAATAAATTATGTTTGAAAAAGCTCTTGACTAAATGTTCCTTTGAAGGTAAACTGACATGACAAATACTGATTTATGACCAGAAAACGAAAACCCTAACATCATGAATTCATCTTTCTTTCATCCTTGTGGCCACGTCGGTCGCTGATCATCCCTGGGACTTGCTAACTGACCTTTCTTCGGGGCCACTCACCATAAACAGGTCCAATCAGTCATCTCATTCTTCATGGCTTTCATGAATGGAGCCTCGTGACATCTCTTGGTTATACGGTCCCTTGTAACCATACGGGTCTGCCCTTTTCCAGAAATGGGACATCTTGTTTTCATTATCAGCGGATTTACAAAGTCAGTGTCTTCTGAGCAGAATACACCCACGCTTGCTCACTCTGCATTTATTTGGAATCAACAGACTTTCCTGTTCAATACTAAGAACGTTTTAGAGTCTCTTGTTGTCTGAAAACTTGGAATCGTAGCCACAATACAATAAAAACCATACAGTTTTCCTCTTCAGTCATGCGAGGTCTTTTAGGGTTGTTCTCCCCTGTCCCATGTTACATAACACTGAAAGTGCACCCTTTTTAGAGATTCTGGCACATCCTAAGTATTTTGAGGATGAATTTAATACGCATTTTCAACACACTTTCCTTTCACTTGACTGGAGTTCCTTAAGGGTACGCGAGACAAAGTGCTTGTCTCTGTCTACACAGTTTTGAAAGAAAGCGACACATTCCTTTCATAGCTTAGGGAAAAGGACAAACAACAGCAATAAAGGGCTACTTGGCTCACCTGCCAAACCACAGCATTTTTTCCCCTTAAATTAATACAAGTAATTTTTTTTTTTGTCTTTTTAGGGCCTCACCCGAGGCATATGGAGGTTCCCAGGCTAGGGTTCAAATCAGAGCTGTAGCCACTGCCCTAGGCCACAGCCACAGTAATGCAGGATCTTTAGCCCACTGAGTGAGGCCCGCGTCCTCATGGATACAAGGCAGATTTGTTTCCACTGAGCCACGACAGGTGCATCAGGATATGGGTGATTCATCCGGGCCCTTGGGTCATAGGCTAATCACATAATACGTGCGCTCCAGCCCTGAAGATGGTGTGCGCTCCTCTCCTTTAAATCCCTCCCCCGACCCCCAACCCCAAGCCCTGTGAAGGTCGCCTCAAAGTGTCCAGGAACATCCTGTCCATGCCTGAGAAGTTTCATGCCCGTCAGTGATGCTCACAGCTGCATCTCGCTTCTGCTGGATGAGACACAAGGACCCCTCCATCCTTTCACCCACTGGCGCAGTCCTCATCTTCCTCCCCGGCCCCCATGGCCTATTAATAAGTCTGCTGATAATTCGCAGGCCGTAGGTGAATTGCGTTCCTGCCTATGTGGTGTCTGACTATCAATTCAAAGAAGACATGAAGATAGAAAATAAGCACATGGAAAGGTAAACATCATGGAAAGAAATAAAAATGAAAAGGATCATAAGGTGCTAGCGTGTATCTGCTAGAATAGCTAAAATTTAACACTGGCAACACCAAGAGCTGGCAAATATATGGGACCAAGTCAAAACCTTGGCTCTGAATGACCCTAGAGAATGCTGGTTGTTTTTCTGGTTCCAGGAGCAGAAGACAGCTTCTGTCACCTCCCCGGGGGTAGGCTCACTCCTGTCCTCTTTGCTTCCCGGGGTTGAAGGATGGGGATGAGATGTCCCCGTCTGGATGGGACTCCGACCTCGCAGGCCAGCTTTTGCCTGTTGATCCATGTTTGAGCGGCTCTGTGGCTCTCCCTCCACTAGCAAAAGGAAAACTGTTGCATCCGGTATGATTGATTTGCAATACTTTCTCTCATCTCTGTATTTGGGCCTGAGAACCCTTTCAATTTACATGTGCAAAATAGAGAAATGAAACAATCATCCATGGGAAAAAAGACACTTTTCACTTGAAACATTCAGATAATCGAAGCCAAAATATGTATGTGGGGAGGAAAGGGCACGCTTGAATTACAAGGATAATTGCCCCCATTCACTGCTTTACTTTGTATGTGTAGACACAAAAGTGTACAGTATTTAAAGTATCTGTTATCCTCAGAAATGAAACCCCAGCCTTTGTGAACTCATTTAATGTTAAGAAGCAGTGTCCAGAAACCCTGGCCCTGTGCCAGCACCATTGTTGGCTGTGCATTTTAGTGTCACTGAAGTCAGGGGGAAATTTGTGTTAAGGATAATGTACCGCGTTTTCACCGTAGGCTTTCACACTCCAGTGTGGGAAGGTGGAGGTTTCACGCTGTTCATGACGAGCCCTCTCGCTCTGTCTTGAGGGAAGAGAGAAGGACATTAAGAGACAAAGCTGTGCCCGAAAGACTTAACTTTCAAAGGTGGCAGCATTTTACTTTGTAGAATATTAGCATTTATCTCTGACTCTGTCTAAGAGCTCCGCGACTTGGTAATCACAGTCAAACTGATAAGGTTATATCTGCAATGGAATCTTAAGGATGTCTCAGCAAAGATTGTTGCAACCTCTAATCTGCTTAAAGAATCCTGGGGGGAAAAATAACCTGGGTGGTGGAAAAAGGAGATTACTGTTTAATTTGGAAAGGGGAAGCAGACTTTGGGGGGAGGTGAAACAATGCTTTCTGTGTTCAAATGATTTTTTTTTTTACTTTTTCTTAAGAAAATCAAGGACTACAAAAACAGGTCTTTTTTGCGGGGGTGGTGGTTGGGGGGGTGGTACTGTACCCAGCCGCATCTGCAGCACTGCCAGATCCCTAACCCACTGCCCTGGGCGGGAAATCAAACCCGTGCTGTCGCAGAGACAGTATTGTATCCTTAACCTGTTGCCAACACGTCTTTTTGCAAAGGAGAATCAATCCAACAGAACAAAGTATTAATACAACAGATAAAGATAGTTTTATGCTGAAATTGTTACTGCAGAGCACCGATGAAAATTTTTTTAGAGAACTTATTCACTGTAAGGATAGGATTTCACCGTCCAATGCTTTTCCTTTTCTTTGTAAACTTTCTAAGATTTATTTCCAGTGTTTAGAAAGTAGTTATCGCTTTTCATTACTGAGCAGAGGGAACAGAAACAGGCACACACCACTGAGTAGCATTATGGACAAGGGCTGCTGGGAGTTGGACCTCAGTGGATAGGCTTCGGGAAGGGGAGAGTTCTGCTTCGAGACAGCATTTAGCTCCTGGAACCAGAAGGAAAACCAGCATTCTCTAGGGTCATGCGGAAGGGGGGGTTGCAGAACCAAGGTTTTGATTTCGTCCCATACACTTGCCAACACTTGGTATTGCCATTCTTAAATCTTAGCTATTCTAGCAGATACATACTAGCGTCTCATGACCACTCCCATTTTTATTTCTTTCCATGATGTTTATCTTTCCATGTGCTTATTTTCTATTTGCAGGACTTCTTTGTTGAATTGATAGTCAAATCTGTCCTTTAAAAAAAAAAACAATCAGGTTATCTTCCTGTGGTTGAGTTGCAAGAACTGTTTATATATTCTGAACACAAGTCCTTCATCAGATATACATCTTGCATATGTTTTTTCCAGTTTGTGTCCTGCATTTTTATATTCGTAACCATGCATTTGGAAGGGCAAATGTCTTCAGTTTTGGTTAAGCCTGATTTATCATTCCTTTTTTTCTGTGTGTGGTTTTTGTGTCCTAAGAAATCTTTGCTTAACACAAAATTTCTTTTAGAATGTAAAAAAGTTTTAGCTTTTATATTTTGGACTGTAATCCATTTATACATTTTTGTGTGTAATGTGAAATATGAGTCAGGGTTTATTTTCCCTCCTCCCTGGCCCCATGAATAGCCAGGTTTTTCCAGCACTATTTGTTGAAAAGTTATCTTTTCCTCATTGAATTCCTTTGGTCTGTCAAAAAGTCAATTGACAATATATATGTGAGCATAATATTTCTAGAGTCTCTACTGTATTCCATCCATCTGCTGGTTTATCCCCGTGCCAGAACTAGGGTATGGTCTTGATTACTATTGTTTTAAAGTAAGTTTTGGTAATCTAATATTATAAATCCTCTTCCTTTGTTCTTGTTTTTCAAATTTTTTGAAACAATATTTGATAGATTAATATTTAAGGACCTATTCTAGGTCTTTTATATTTCCATATAAATTTTATTTTATTTTAATTTTATTTTAGGGCCACACCCGAGGCATATGGAGGTTCCCAGGCTAGGGGTCTAATTGAAGCTACAGCTGTCGGCCTACGCCACAGCCACAGCAATACCAGATCCTAGCCGCATCTGCCACCCACACCACAGATCACAGCAATGCCGGATCCTTAAACCACTGAGTGAGGCCAGGGATCGAACCGGCAACCTCATGGTTCCTAATTGGATCCATTTCCATTGTGCCACAACACACAATGTTATATGGGAACTCCTCCATATAAACTTTAGATTAATCTTGTTTAGTTCCACAAAAATTTTGCTGGAATTTTATAGGAATATTATTAAACCTGCAAGTCAATTTGGGGAGAAGTGATGTCTTAACACTGTTGAGATTTTCAGTTTATGAATATATTTTTCCATTTGTTAGATCCTTAAAAATTTCTCTCTGCAAAGCATTGTGTTTTACAGTGTGCAGATCTTCATATTTTTGTTAAATTTATCCTGAAATTTTTCGGTTTTCTTGGATTCCAAGGTAAATGCTATCTTTTTAAATTGTATTTTTCAATTGTTTGCTGCTAGGACATAGGCATAAAATTATGTTTTGTGTACCAACTAAATATCCTGTGACCTTTCTAAATTATCTCATTTGTTTTCTTATTTCTCCATAGGTTTCATAGGATTTTTTTTCTTTTTCTTTTTTTTCTTTTTAGGGCCACACCCTTGGCATATGCAGGTTCCCAGGCTAGGGGTTGAATTGGAGCTGTAGCTGCTGGCCTACACCACAATCACAGCAATGCGGGACCCGAGCTGCATCTGTGACCTATACCACAGCTCACAGCAATGCCGGATCCTTAACGGACTGACTGACCCACTGAGCAAGGCCAGGGATCAAACCTGTGTCCTCATTTCCACTGAGCCACAATAGGACACCTTTGTTTTTTTTTTTTTTAATTGGTTTCATAGGATTTTCTATGTACCATCTGTGAATAAAGGGGGTTTAAATTTTTTCTTTTCAACCTGACTTTAATTTTTTTCTTTCCCTTTTTCAGTGCTAGAACACCCAGTACACTGTTGAACTAAAGTTGTAAGAGCAGACAGCTTGGCTTTGTTTTCAATCGTGAGGGGAAAGTATCCACATTTTTACCATTAATTTTGATAGTAGTGTAAGCTTTTTCTTATATCAGATAGGGAAAGTTCATTATTTCTAGTTTTTTTTACCTTTTTTTTTTAACATGAATAGGCATTAAATTTGTCAAATGATTTTGCTACATCAATAGGTATGATCATATAGTTTTCTTCTTTGTTCTATTACCATGATGACTTACATTGATTGGTTTTTTTTGAATGTAAAACAAATCTTACGTTCCTGGAATAAACCCCTACTGGTCACGCGATACTATTCTTTTCATATATTTTGAGGAACTGATGTGCTAATATGGGGTTAAGGATTCTTGCGTCTATGTCGTGAGGCTTATAGGTCTATAGTTTTTTTTCACTGTTTTACTTTTGTTTAGTTTCATGTTATGATGATAGTGCCCTCATAAAATGAAAGTATTTAATACTTTTCTATTTTCTAGAAGAGATTTGTGAAGTAGATATATTTCTTCTTTACATATTTGATAGGATCTAGATTTGGAGTTTTCTTTGTGGGAAAGTTAAGTGTGAAATCAATTTCTTTTACCAATATCAGGCTATTCAGGTGTTTGATTTCTTCATGAGTTAGTATTGATAATTTATGTATTTCAAGGAATTTTTCCAGTTTATCTAGGCTGTGGAATTTATTGGGCTAAACACGGTCATATTATTATTTTATTGCTTTTCAATGTCTGTAGTGTCTCTACTAACATCTTTTCTCTATACTTTGTGTTGGTAATTTGTGTTTTCTCTCTTTTATTTTCCTTTGATCAATCCAGCTTGAGTGTATCAATCAATTTTATAGGTCTTTTTAAAGAACCAGCTTGTTATTTCATTAGATTTCTCTGTTTTCTATTTTTTATTTCACTGCTTTAGGTACATCTCATAACTTAATTTCCAAGTATTTGGAAGTTCTCCATATATCTTTTTACTATTGATTTTTAATAAGTTCATACAAAGAGAACATACTTTGTAGAATTTAATTATTTTAAATGTATAGATTTTTTTTTTAATGGCCCAGCGTATGGTCTATCTTGCAGAATGTTCTACACGCACTTGCAAGAATATGAATACTCTTGTGTAGAGCATTTTGTAAATGTCAGTTAAGTCAAATTGATTGATAGTATCGTGCATTTGCTATTGTGGGAGGAGTGTTAAAATATCAAACTATATTTATGGATTAATCTCTTTCTCTTTTTGTTTCATGTATTTTTTTTTCTTTTTTTCTTTTTGGCTATGCCTGTGGCATGCAGAAGTTCCCAGGCCGGTATCAAACCTGTACCACAGCAGTGATAACACGAAATCCTCAACCAACTAGGCCACTAGGGAACTCCCCGTGTCATGTATTTTGAAGCTCTGTTATTAGGTGTATATATATCTAAGGTTGTTACCTCTTTCTGATGAATTGGTTCTTCTATTATTAATCATTTTGCAATTATAAAATCTTTTATTATTTTATCATTTATATGAACTATCTCATGTTTAAGACTACCATTTGCTCTTTTCTACATCTCCTTTGTGTTGTTTTTCTTACTTTCTTCCCCTCCCTCCCCCCCTTTTTTTTTGCTATTTCAGGGACTCACCTGTGTCATATGGAGGTTCCCAGGCTAGGTATTGAATTAGAGCTGTAGCTGCTGGCCTACGCCAGAGCCACAACAACACGGGATCCGAGTTGAGCCTGCCACCTACACCACAGCACATGGCAATGCCGGATCCTTAACCCACTGAGCAAGGCCAGGGATTGAACCCGCATCCTCATGGATACTAGCGGGGTTTGTTAACCGCTGGGTCACAAAAGGGACCTCCTTCCCATCTTTTTGATTAATTGTGTATTCTATAGTATTCCATTTTTTTCCAGTCTGTTGGCACGTTGCCTGTACCTCTTTGTTTTATTTTTTCAGTTGTTGTTCTGAAGATTTCACTGTGGTTCCTTAACTTATTACTATCTACCCTGAATTGATAGTCTACCACTTCCTGCATAAAAACTTTAAAATAGTGTAACTTCCATTCCCCCCTTTCTTTATTCTAATGTTGCCTTACATTTTACCTCTTTATAAAGCCCGTAGTATATTGTTATGTTTGCCTTAAATATTTTGATTCTCTCTTAAAGAAATTAAGAAAAGGAGTTCCTGTTGTGGCTCAGTGGAAGTAAACCCAACTAGTATCCATGAGGATGAGGGTTCAATCCAGTCCCTGGTCTCGCTCAGTGGGTTAAGGATCTGGTGTTGCTGTGAGCTGTGGTAGGTCGCTGATGTGGCTTGGATCTGGCATTGCTGTGGCTGTGGCGTATGCTGGCAGCTGCAGCTCCAATTAGACCCCTAGCCCAGGAACTTTCATATGCCATGGCTGCATCACCGCCCCCCCCGAAAAAGACATTAAGAAATGAAAAAGGAGTTATAAAAAGTTACTATTTCCTGTGCTTTTCATTTCTTTGTGTGGATCCAGATTGCCATCTGATGGCATTTCCCTTTAATCAAAAGAACTTCCTTTAGCATTTTTTTATGGCAGACTTACGCTAGAAACAAAATCTCTTATCTTGTTTTCCCCAGAAAATGTTATTGCTTATTTTTTTTCATTGTGGTAAAATGTACACAATATAAAATTCACCATAACCATTTTAAGTGTATAGTTTGATAGTGTTAAGTATGTTTCCACTGTTGTGCAATCTCCTGAACTCTTCTCATCTTGCAAAACAAACTTCATGCCCAAAGGAACAACACCCCATTCCTTCCTCTCCCCAACCCCTGACACCACCATTCTTTTTGTCTCTATAAAATTGATTGTTAGGTCCCCCATATAAGAAGAATAATATAGTAACATTTTTTTTATGACTGGCCTATTTCGCTTTGCCTGATTGTCCTCTAGATTTATCTAAGTTGTAGCATATCAGAATTTCTGCCCTTTTTAGGGCCAACTAATATTCCTTTGTTTATCCATCGGTGGACACTTGGTTGCTTGTGGCCATTATAAATGATGCTGCTATGAACACGGGTGTACAAATATCTGTACTTCCCCCAATGAATGGTCTTGGCACCTTTGTTGAAAATTATTTAACTATATACATGAGGATTTATTTCTGCGCTATTTTATTTCATCAGTCTATATGTCTGTCTTTGTCCCAGTATCATGCTCTTGATTTCCCTAGTTTGCTTCCTTTTGGCAGATATTTTCTTTGGTTATATCATTTTTAAATACATTTTTGCTCGTTTGATTGTGTTGGCGCTGTAAAGATGCAGTAATATTGTTTTCTGGCCTGCATTGTGGCTCATGAGAAGTCAGCCACCTTCTTTATTGCTGTTCCCTGTATATAATGCTTACTTATTCATTCAGGTAGCTGAAATGTCTGTTTAGAAATGTGGATACTACAAGGAAATATTTGGTTAGAGTTGGATGCAACGTGGATTAAACTCTCTGCACTTTGGCTTTTTACTCCTTCAGAGTGATCTTTTTTCTCAATTTGGCTGAAAAAGTGAAAGTTTACTGATTGTGTGTTCGGTGGTCATTTAGGGTCGATCGTATTTTTCACGTGTATCGCTACACCAGAGTTTGTTTCAGCTGAGTTGTGAATCTCTGTGTAGGTATTTACATGTTTATGTTCCTGGTGTAAGAACGCTACGTTCTCCAGCTTATTCACAGAATTCTATTGTCCAGTAGCTGTCTTAAAAGCCGGGTTGAGTTTTACTCTCTGTTCGGGTAACAGGTGGAGTGTTGAAACTGACAAGGCACGGTTACCCAAGACGGGCATGCCCAAGTCCTTCTGTTCTGCCTTCACGCTGACTCTTGACGATGACTGGGAGGGGGTGTACTTATTCCCCTTACCTGCGACCGCATCCACAGAGCGTCGTCGGGGGCCCAGAGTACACTTCACAAATCAGATTTAACTTCTTATATGAAGTACCAGATCACACTGGGACATCTCAGCTGAGGTGGAGAGCTGGCTCTCCTGCATTCCTCCTTGCCCCAGCCCCACCTCTTCTGCGAAGAGTGCTCGGACAGCACACACAGAGATCCACAGGAACAAGCACCAATCAACAGGTGTAGGCTGAGTTTAGACACAGAATGACTCAAGGGCACCTGAAAATGGAAATCCTGACTCACTCCGCACTCTCTTCAAATTGCTGCTCTCCCAGCCCTCTCTAGTTCCATGAATGGCACCCCAAGAACTCAGGTTTTCATGCCCCAAACCTGCATTTCATTCTTAATCCTTTCCCCACCCTCCACATCAAATGCTGGCAGCCACTCATACTGTGTCTCTTCCTTCAGGAGCCAGAGTGCCCATCAGTTTACTTCTCTCCATCCCACTGGGCAAGCGACCATCTCCTACCAGACCTGGGAACTGCCTCCCACTCCCTTCAATTCTCAGGTTGCCTCCCTCTGACTTCTTCCCAGCAGCCAGTGACTTTGCCAGATAGAAGCGCTGCATTTTGAATAGAACCCAAACCGTTTCCATGGTTTATGTGGCGCTACCTGATCTAATCTCTGTCCCCCTCTCCTACCTCCTGTTTTCCTTCCTCACACACTGTACTTCAGCCCCAGGAACCTCCCTTCGTCTGCTTGAACAAGGTGAACCTCCCCCTGTAGCCGCCCAGGCCTTGGTGCCTGCTGTTTCCTTTGCTTGGAACATTCCTTTGCTTGGGACATCCTCCCTTCCCTGTCACGCTTGACTGACATTTTTCTCATTCTTTAGGTCTTTGCTTTCCGTGAACAATGAGCACTTTGTCTGAATGGCTCCTCCTCTGTTGTTACACATCACAGATCCTGTTTGTTTACTTCAGATCAATCACATGTGTGTTTGGTTTCTTGACGATATTTACACCTCACTATGCTGCAAGCTTTAGGAAGGCAGTGACTCTCTTTCTTTACCACCATAAGCCTTGAAAATATAATTTTGGCACTTTGATATTGAATAATTGACTTTGAGAACTGAGATGGCCCCACAGAACAGCTTTTCCCATAAAAAAAGGATATTCTACCCTGATGTAAAATCAAGGCTTTACATTAAAGGAAGAAGATGCTAGAGTTCTCCTGGGGTGAGGCAGGCTAAGGATCCAGTATTGTCCCAGGTTGCTGCTGTGGCACAGGTTCAGTCCACATGCTGTGTAGATGGCCAAAAAAAAAAAAAAAAAAAAACGAAAAAAAAACCCAACTTCAGTTCTCAGGTAGCAATTTTTTTCCAGCTTAAGAAAAACCTTAAGGACGCTTCTCTGTGATATACAGCTGCTGTTGTAGGAAAATAAGAAAGACATATTTCTGGAGTTCCCATTGTGGCACAGCAGAAATGAATCTGATTAGGAACCATGAGGTTTCAGGTTCGCTCCCTGGCCTCGCTCAGTGAGTTCAGGATTTGGCCATGAGCTGTGGTGTAGGTAGCAGATCTCATGTTGCTGTGGCTCTGGCGTCGGTCGGCAGCTACAGCTCTGACTGGACGCCTAGCCTGGGAACCTCCATATGCCGCAGATGCAGCCCTAAATCCAAAAAAAAAAAGAAAAAGAAAGACAAATTCCTTACTTTGAGACTATGAATAGCTCTTTTGTTGAACTGCACATCGTTAGCAATAGAAGCAGCCATCAGCCGCAGGTGGGCTCCGAAACGGAGCACTGAGCCCGCCTTGGTCCACGTGGTATAGCGGCTACACGGTACGCGGTGCAGGAGCAGCCTCACTGAAAGGCCTCACCTGTTCAAATACCCTTGTTACTCATCAGCGCTGGAACTTCTGCTCATTGGCTTGAAGTGAGCACTGTCAGAACTGCCACTGAGGGTTAAACCACAAGATGCATGTATAAAACATGTAATGATTAAGTGTACATTTGTTAAAGAAGGCCCTGGTGTGTGTGTGTGTACAAACAGTATCTAACTTACTTTTGATTCAGAGAAGGTTAGAGATTGATATAACCAATCTCTGGGCAAATTTGAGGTCAAAGGCCTGTCTTTTAGGGAATAGGCCCTAATCAGTGAAAGGAGGGGCCTGGGAAATGACTAACCGAGGACATCAGGGCAGGGCAATGGGCCATGAGATAGGAGGGCTGTGCCAGCAGTGTGTGGCAACACGGGGACCCGGTCAGGCCCCGAGCAGGGCCAGCCCGGGCAGTAGCTTTAAGCTGACCTTTCCTTTCCCTCCTAGTCCTCCTTCCAAGCCCCCATCCAGACTAGCTTGACAAAGGCGAGATGCAGTCACACTAGAAGCATTTTCCAAGGCAGCAAGTGCATTGAGAGGTGCACTTAATTAAAGAGAGAGCTCTGGATGGGCTTTCTAGTCCTTGGAATGTGGAAAACTTGGTGATAGAGTGTGATGAAAAATTCACATAACAGACTCCCTGGGAAGTGAGGTCCTTTATTCAAAGTACAATAATACAAAGTCAGCTCCGTGGGCGCGCCAGGTAATTCCTCCCTCTCCTTCTCCCCTAATCTTGCAGATTCTTTGCTCTTTCTCACTCCCCACTCTTTCAAAATCTCTTGCAAGCAATTGGAGGGGCAAGCACTGAGATGGAAGGAGAGGCGGTGAGTGGGAGAGGACAGGAGGTGGAGGAGAAGGGGGCCGAGAGGTAGGGGCAGTGAGGGCGTGCGAGACAGGGGTGTTGCAATAGGACTAATCCCACGACATCCTCCAATCGGCCAAATATGAAAATAAGGCCATAGCTGTGACTTTTCTAAGGATGTATTGCTTGGAAAAGCTGTAGGGAAGGCAGCCTAGTAGAAAGCTCTGGGCTAGGTGTGGGGTCCACCAGCGTAGCACCAGCCTAGCTTGACTGGCTGTGTGACCCTGTGCAAACCTGTAGCCACAGATCCTTGCAGATGTGGAGAAGGTTGGATACGAGAACTGTGTGGTTCTCTCACCTCTGATTTCTAACATTTCATTATGTGGGATAGAGGGAGAACCCAGCAGGGAGGGAAGGCCTCAGCCAGCAGGGGACCCCCAGGATGGAGGCTTTTATCCTGTAAGAGCCCAGGTGCTATGATAGGGTCCAGATGGCCAGAGCCTAAAACTCCCATCTGACCAAACTTGAGGGCAACTAAAAAAAACCACATCCCGTAGGCACCCTCTGCCCCGCTCACCGACACTGGCCATTTTCAGTTTATTCCCTCATGTCAAACACCGAAGAGTCCAACTTTTGATCCTTCACCACGTTGTGACTTCCCATTGTCAAGGAGTTTCCAACGCTTTCTTTATTTTTTGATAGCTCTTCCTGTGACACATGAAAGTTCCCAGGCTAGAGGTCAAATTGGAGCTGCAGCTGCCTGCCTGCACTGCCGCCACAGCAACGCAGGGTCCGAGGCGCCTCTGTGACCTTCACCACAGCTCAAGGCAACGCTGGATCCTTAACCCACTGAGTGAGGCTGGAGCTATAGTCAAAGGTGTGTGGTCAAGATTTCAAGGCTGAAGCCATAAAGTCAACGTCTGTTCCTGCTCTATGCCAGCCCTGCACCAACAAGCCCCACCCCCCCCATGCCAACCTGGTCTGGGTCTCTGTATTTCCCGCCTGCCAAGTATATGTGAGGACTCAACAGGAGGGCTCCTTCCAAGGTCACGAGATTGTTTCTTCTGCCGAAGTACCACTGCAAAGTCCGCTTAATTTTTTTTAACTTTTCCCCAGGGATTGCCTCCAAAGCCAGTTTTCAGTGACGTTAGAAACCAGCGTCTTACTTTGCAGGCACACACACGCCCAGCTGGCCTGCCTCTCGTTCATCTCCAGGGACTCCGTGCTCCCAGCCCCATCTAGCCCCCTCCTCCCTTCCATCCTGCCCTCTTTTTTCCCCTCCTCTCGCTCTCTCTTCCTTCTTCCTCCCCACCCCGTCCTTGGCAGCCGCCTGGACCCAAGATACAGGGCGTGGAGAAAGGAGTCGTGCAGCTGTTGCCATGGAACTGAGGTCCACGCGGAGGGCTAGATGGAGGGGTCGACCCGGCCCCAAAGGAGCGGGGACCACTTGACGTAGAGCAGCACTCCTGGAAGCGACCGAGGTGTATATTTTCACATTTTCCAAAACGTATATGAGAGTGGCTCTCCGGGAGCAAGAAGCCAACTCCTTAGAGTTAAAAGCGAACCGCTGAACGACCATTTCCTGTTCCTAAGACGTGCGAAAAGCAACTTCCGGCCAAGAGGGAAGAAGAGAATCCTGGACACAACACCAGCCAGCAAACCAGCGCAAGGCGCTTTCACGGCTTAGGCAGGGGACTTTGTCTTCAGAACCAGCATTTTATGGGCCTGATCAGAAATTTGCCCCTCCGCTGGTTGAGTCAGCCTGTTCATTTCTGGCTGGCCCTCCATCAAGGCTGAGCAAGCCAAGTACACAATGAGCAGCCTAGTTTTCACTTCTGAGCAAACACACAGGAAAAGAATAACAATGAAAAGCTTAATTATCGCTTGTAAATTACAGACATTAAAAGCGGCCGTGGCCGTGACGGGAGACACAGGAAAAAGTGTTGAGGCTTGAAATCCGGCTGTGCTCGCTTTTGACCGTGAACCTTGGCGATGTTCAGTCTGAAATCAGACAGCTCATGAGTGGGGCTGCTTTTTTTTTTTTTTTTCTCTTTTTCTGGGAGATGTTCTCTCGAGCCGGGCTCACTTATCTCCTGGGGGCCCACGTCAGGAGGATCAGTGTCAGGAAAAAACAGGGTTTGTTTCCTTTGTATTTTAAGACTTCCTATTTTTGGCATCCTTCCTTGAGGACGGCTTTATCTCAGCGTGGAGACCGGGAAGTCAGTTGTGTTAACTGGAGCATCCTCTGGGCCAGTCCACGTCTTGGGCCGAAGACAGCCCGCTTCGTGTCTGGCACTCATGGACTGCTTGCCCAGGACCCGCGCAAGCTTTGCCAGAAATCCATGTCTAAGAATCCTAGAGGGTTCACAGTGTTTCCACCTTGTTTGTAAAATATGCTTTTTTTTTTCCTTCAGATGAGAGAGGTAGGCTTCCTCTCGTTCCACATCCTTTTCATCCATCTCTGTTTCTGTAGCTCCGTAACCCAGAGTGGGCAGGCTCCAACTTTTGTGTCCCTGCAAGCAAACAGGATTTTTGTCAAAGAGTTCCCGTCATGGCTCAGCAAAAACAAATCCGACGAGCATCCATGAGGACGTGGGTCCGATCCCTGGCCTCGCTCCGTAGGTTAAGGATCCAGCATTGCCATGAGCTGTGGCGGAGGTTGCAGATGAGGCTTGGATCCTGCGTTGCTGCGGCTGTGGCGGATGCTGGCAGGTGCAGCTCTGATTTGACCCCTAGCCTGGGAACCTCCATATGCAGGGGGATGCGGCCCTAAAAAGACCAAAAGAAAAAAAAAATTGTCAGTTTTGTTTCACTGATGATAGAACGAATGACATTGTGCCTGGCACTGATGAAGCCATCGGGATTACAGATCCTCTGCCATGATGGAGCCTGAGTTCTAGTGGGAGATAACAGAAAATACAGCAGCACCAAGTAAGATGTAGGCCAGCTGGTGAGAAGTACTGTGGAGGAAAACAAACCAGCGGACGGGAAAGGCACTGGTGTGTGTGGGCTGGGGGAGGGGAGAAGAAGGAAGGGGAGGTCGTGGGTCTTTTATTGGGTGGCTGGGGAGAGGCTCAGTGATAAGATGGTATTTGGGTGATCTGAGAACGTATAGGAGCAAGACTGAAGATTTCTTTGTGAAGCACGTTCCAGGGAGAGAGAAGAGCCAGTGCAAAGGCCCTGGGGTGGAAGCACCCAGTGTCTGTCTGGGGAGCAACAAGAAGGCCAGCGTGGCTGAAGTGTGTCCAGTGCGAGACGTAGTAGGAGGTGAGGTCGCAGGGGACGGAGGAAGGCCAGTATGTGTGCGGCCTGGAGGCCACGGGAAATGCTTTGACTTTTACTCCGAGCTAAGTAGGACGCCAGTGGAGCTCCTTTAATCGTCACAGGCTCTGGGAAGTTCCATAAACTGCCAGGATCGCGTAGCAAATAGCTAGGTGCTGAGCCTGGTGTGAAACCGAAGTTCTGACTCCAAGGTTGTCTCGTCGCGCTGGAGCTGTCCGAAGTCTGAGTACCTGCGGAGAGGAGGCTGCCTGTCTAAATGCAGAAACATCCGAGAGGGTCGCCAAATGTCCTGCTTTACTGGGACATTGAGGTGTTCCCCAGGACGCAGGGCTTTCCGTGCTAAACCTGGGAGAGTCCTGGGCAAAGCAGGGAGGGAGGGGTTGGGGCAGCTGGTCACCCAGCCAGCCGGCTGCAAGGTGATCGGCGTGTACCCGTCAGCTGCTTCAACCCCTGGCCTCTCCAGGGCCTCTGTGCAGCTGCCTGCAGAGGCTGCCCAAGCTCCAGACACTTTCAAACTGACCTCAGGTCCAGAACTCAGGACCGCTGTTGATTCTACTGTTTAATGTCATTAGAGTAACACAGCTCTCCCCTGGGTGATAGGATTATACCATATTTATTTTTCTCCTCCTGCTAATGTGCATTTTTTAATACTTTAAAATGTTTACCATAAATATATATTATGTAGCTGATCAGGAAAAATGTAATGCAGTACCGTACTGGTTCATTTTTTTTTTCTTTATAGGCTGCACTTGTGGCATATGGAAGTTTCCAGGTTATGCGTTGAATCAGAGCTGCAGCTGCCGGCCTGCACCACATCCACAGCAATGCCAGATCCGAGCTGACTCTACAACCTACACCACAGCTCATGGCAATGCTGGACCTTTAACCCACTGCGCGGGGCCAGGGATCGAACCCACAACCTCATGGATACTAGTTAGGTCCTTAACCCGCTGAGCCACAACGGGAACTCTTTGGTTCATTTTTAATATCTTTATCCTGAATGCCTAGCACAGTTCCTAGCACATGTAAATCCTCCATGAAATTTTTCTGAAGAACAAATATAGGAGTATTGAGAAAGGTACTTTATCAAACACCAGTAACATGTGCAGCCTCTGAAGGATTAATGCTACCAATTCTTGGTTCTCACACTCTCTTGCATCAAAATCAGCTGGAGGGTGTGTTAAACCTTTTGATCACTGGGCCCACCCCTAGGGCTTCTGATTCAGTGGGTCTGCGGTGGCGGCTCCATGATTGGTTTCTAGCAAGTTTCCAGGGGATGCTGTTGCTGCTGGTGGTCGTGGGGTAGGAGGGAGAAAAACACATTTGAGAACAATATTAATTAATCTGTTCATTTTTGGTTAATTGTTTTTTGGCACTAGTGTGGCCATTTCACCATCAGAAATCACCTTGCTGAAAAATTTGGTTCAAATTTGAGACTAATTTATATGTGAATTAATTCCCTCTTCACTCCCCCATTCAGCACTCACTTGTCACCCTCTCCCACCAAAGGCTGGAGACACCCAAAGATGAATGCAACCCAGTTATTGCCTTTTAGGAACCGAAAGACTTCAAAAAGGATTAAATCATTTTTTTAAAAAAAAATCTTAAATTGCCTGAATAAGAAATGAAATTTAGGAAGAAAAATTAAAAAAAAATCTTGAATAGAATATGTTGTTCATTGTCAATTCAAGAGAGCTGACTGGCTTTACTAAATGTTCCACAGGCTTACGTGTGGGGTGTCCTTTATGAATTCGGCTGTTCAGAGTGTGGGGCACGTTAGGCGAACTCCATGGACTCAGGCCAGCCAATCGAGTGGGATCACGGGTGGAAAATCACAAGGATAAATGTAAAGACCTGTGTTTGAGCTTAAAAAAAAAAAAATCAATAGTTCAAGGGCAGCTCATGTGAAAAAGACCTGGGAGTTTTAGTTGGCTTTTATCCAAAATCCATGTACAGCAAATCAACTGATTTAGCTTCCTACGGATACATTTTACAACTAGTTTATGTTGGAGAGTTAACTAGGAAGTAGCATTGCTTAAAAGTAGCTTTCTATGGACTCTTTGTGTCTGTGTATAGATGGATCTCTATATTCAGGTATCCTCTGCTTTTCAAAAGTTCGCTTTATGTCACTTCTTTTTCATGAAAGGCTTAACATCAGTATCTGTTTTTGCTAACTCAGAGAAATCTGAAGAGGATTTTCACTTTTACCAAAAAAAAAAAAAGGCAAATAGTGAAAATCGTGTTTGGTATTTGTTTTGCAGGGAGCCATCGTAGAGGCAGTGGGGACCTCACACAGGAGTGAGAGTACCTTCCCCTCCCCCATCCCCAGTCTCCCCCCACCCCTCCCCGCACCCGAACTACATCCAGCATCTCAGCATCAAACTGCCAAGGCTTCGAACTATGTCCGTGAGCATCCGCGCTTTATCTTGATTTATTCTGTGCCTCTATCAGCAAGATGTGTTCTAAGACATTGCTTCCTGCCTTTACACGAAGCTTACGAAAGTTTTCGTAGGAATCCTCTACTTTTGTTTAGCCGGGGAGACCTGTATATACATATAGACACTTCCAGGCACAGTGAGCAATTTGTATGTTTTGCTTTGACATGTTTTCTTGGCACTGTTATCACAGACAAGCGCGCTCAGATAGCGTTTCTCCAAGTGTGGTCTGTGGACCACCAGAATTAGCATCCTCTGAAAAAAAATTAGCATCACCTGTGTGCTAAATATGCAGATTCCTAGGCCCTACCCTTGACTTCCTGAACCGAGCTCTCTGGGGATGAGCCCCACCATCTGTTGTATTTCAACAAAATACCCCATGTGATTATTTTGCCAAATCGTAAGAACCCCTGCTCTATGTCACAAGAAGATAGTCTTTGGGAAAGCTTGGTCTTACCTAAAGACATGCTCTCTGCACAGCTGTGGTTATTCTGTCTTCTAAGGAGGCATCTTAATTTCCTTAGGAATGTGTCACTTTTATTCCTTCCCTCTTTCTCCCACTTGGTCAACATTCGAACATGGGCTTGCTGCTAGCCATCAACACAGAAAACCAATCTTCCTGATTTTCTTTAGGCTTAAGCTGCTAGGGAGTTGAATCTCAACTTTGGGGTCGGCCTGTCATGGATGATGGTCCACAAGCTGATAGCAAATCAACTTTACTTTTGGCTCCATCTTCTTCTTTCCATCGTAGCATTTAAAACTTCTCTTGTCCATGGGAGTTCCCATTGTGGCTCAGAGGTAACGAACCCAACTAGTATATATGAGGATGTGGGTTCGATCCCTGGCCTTGCTCAGCAGGTTAATAAGGATCAAGCATTGCCGTGAACTGGAATGTAGGTCACAGGCGTGGCGCAGATTGTGAGTTGCTGTGGCTGTGGCATAGGCTGGCAGCTGCAGCTCCCATTCAGCCTTTAGCCTGGGAACCTCCATATGCCATGGGTGTGGCCCTAAAAAGAAAAAAAAAATTGTCTTGTCCTACCTGCATTTCTGTAAACCTCCTCAAATGCTCCTGTTTAGAGTGAGGTAAAGTAGAAATAATATAAAAAATAGTATTTATTTTGTTTCCAGGAAGATATATATTGAGTAAAATAAGGTCTACTTATTGTTAAAAGAATCAAAAATCATATTAAACTCAGGAAGAAAAAATCGGTGAGACTGGGATTTACACTTATTTAACACTGTCATTTTTTTCTTCATCTAGGATCTAGACATGAAAGAGAAACTACATCAGAAGCCCAAGTAATGGGCTTGCCTTTAATCAACCTAAATGCTTGTTAGCGTTTCTAACTCTTCACATAATATTATGGACCGAAGGTTTCCCTCCACCCCCCCAATACATAGGTGAAGCCCCGACCCCAGTGTGATGATATTTGGAGATGAGGCCTTTAAATAAGAAATTAAGGTTAAATGAGGTCACAGTCTGAGGCCCTGATCTGATTGGATCAGTATCCTTATAAGAGAAGCCCCCTGTATATGAGTCAGGGCTTCTCCCTCCACCAGGTAAGACGTGTAGAGAAGGCAGTTCTCACCAGGATCCAACCTTGCTGGATCCTAATGTTGGACTTTCCAGCCTCCAGAACTGTGAGAAAACAGATTTCTGTTGTTTAAGCCACCAGTCTACAGTATTTTGTTATGGCAACCTGAGTGTGTGTGCGTATTTTCTTTTTTTAATAAAAAAGAGAAGATGAAAGGAAAATAACATCAGCTTCTTGTTCCTGAACTTCACCTTAATCTTTCAACAAAAGAGTCAGGCACTTATTGAAAGAAAATAAAACCTAGAGAGGAAGAGGATGCTATTTGCAACAACTCCCGGGAGGTCTAGGTTAAAGTGCATGGAAATTTACTCTTCCTCCCACATCCAGGAAATAAAAAGCCAAAATGAGCTGATGCCTTCTGTTTAGCAAGCTGCAGTCCTAATTCGACCACGTGCTTCCATTGAAAAGGTACCGCCTTTGGTCTTCCCGAGTTAAATCCAGCATCTGTCTACCCTCAGATGCCAGTTAACCAGAATGCATATGAAGAAGTGGGTGCCTGGAGTTAATTTTCTACTCTTGATGCCGATAAGGGATTCAGAATTAGAGAACGAATCCTGTGTTGAAACCCCTCCCAAGGCGAAGAGGGCGGCCCTTAACCTGCTGCTTCTCGGGTTACGGCCAGAGGATCGGCCAGTTGGAGCCTCTAATTAGGTCTCTGGGACAATCCCAGGCTTAGCGCTTTTATCAGGAGTCACAGCCATGCTAGGATAGGGTGGAAAAACACCCAGTTGCCCACTGGCGCTCCAGGGACACTGAAAATCTCTCCACAAGGAGATCAGGGCCACGTTCAATGACAGAGGAATTTCTTGCAGGGTTTACCCAAATAACTCACATTCTAGATGTCCTAGAAGTGCTGGTTCTGATTAATGATTAATTGAATATCTTTCCCCGGGTGGGCAGTTGTCGTTAATTCCTTCCCTCAGTGCCCAGTTCTCCTTGCGGGAGGGGAGTGGGAGCCCCCAGGGGAGTAGTCAGAGAAGCAGCAGCAGAGGCCAGTGAGCTGTGCATTCAGGCTTGTCCCTCACATTCTGGAGTCCCTGTGACTGTGCCTGCGTTCAAAGAGGAGAAGAAGAGACGAGTTCTAGGGAGGAAGGAATTAAGAAATAAGATTTGGGAGTTCCCGTCGTGGCGCAGTGGTTAACGAATCCGACTAGGAACCATGAGGTTGCGGGTTCAGTCCCTGGCCTTGCTCAGTGGGTTAAGGATCCGGTGATGCTGTGAGCTGTGGTGTAGGTCGCAGATGCGGCTCGGATCCCGCGTTGCTGTGGCTGCGGCGTAGGCCAGTGGCTACAGCTCCGATTAGGTCCCTAGCCTGGGAACCTCCACATGCCTCGGGGTGCGGCCCTAAAATGACAAAAAGGCAAAAAAATAAAAATAAATAAATAAGATTTGCTAAATTCTGTCAGGTCCTTTTGCCACTTATTTCATTTGTATAGTATATTGAAATTATTTGATTTAATTTATATAACCAGAAGCTATGAGACTATAGATATTTGTATTGTTTATATTCCTGTGATACAGGACGCTTAAGAATGTCTTTTTATGTTTTATAAAATCAAGCTTTAAATGACAACAATAAAATAAAATGTGGATGTTAAAGAACCAAAACAAACGAACACACCAAAAAACCGAGGCGTTCCTAGTAAGAACTCCACTAATATCCCCTCGAGTTTGATCCCTGGCCTCGATCAATGGGTTAAGGATCCGGCATTGCCCTGAGCTGTGGTGTAGTTTGCAGAGGTGGCTTGAATCCGGTGTTGCTGTGGCTGTTGTGTAGGCCAGGAGCTTACAGCTCCGATTCGACCCCCTAGCCTGTGAACAGGTGCAGCTGCAGAAAGAAAAGAAAAGGAAGCCAAACAAGAGTCCAGAGAAGGGGAGAGAGATGAGTCCTAGGGAAGAATGAAGAAAAAAGGCTTATTGATGATGCAGTGAAGGGAACTGCATTCAGGAGAGAAGCAATTTTCCCTTTGTTTTTATCATTCTCTATAGCAGCTTCTTCTTATAGCCAGTTGCTTATGAATAGCCGACCAAACTACCTCATCATCTAGGGCCGAAGAGCCAGTCCTCCAGTCCTTATCTTTCACATCCTAGGCAAAGGCAGAGATTGTTTAGTTGATCATCACCTGCTGCCTAATCACTGCCCTCCCCCATTTTTGATCTCACTTCTCAGTTTTAATGACTTTCTACAGCTTGTCTCTTTTTTTTTTTCTCTTAATGGATTTTATTTCAATTATAGGTGTACATAAATCATCACAAGTCAATTTTACAGATTTTGTACCCCAAACCCCCAGTGCATCCCCCCACCCCCCCAGATTGTCTTATTTGAAAAACCAAGGTTTTCCAAAGTCTGTGAGTCATTGTCTGTTCTGTAAGAAGGTTCATTGTGTCTTTAGTTTCCACATGTAAACGGTAGCATTGGGTGTTGCTGTCTAATTGTCTGACTGGTTTCACTTCGCATGATAATTTCTAAGTCCATCCATGTTGCTATAAATGTTGGTAATTCGTTCCTTTTAATGGCTGAGTAACATTCCATTGTGTGTATGTACCATATCTTCCCTATCCACTCTTCTGTCGATGGGCATTTAGGTTGTTTCCGTGACCTGGCTATTGCATAGAGTGCTGCAGTGAACACTGGAGTACAGGTGTCTTTTCGGGTCATGGTTTCTGTTGGATAGATGCCCAGGAGTGGGATTGCTGGATCAAATGGTAATTCTATTTTGAGTTTTCTGAGGAATCTCCATACTGTTTTCCACAGTGGCTGCACCAACTTGCATTCCCACCAACAGTGTAATAGGGCTCCTTGTTCTCCACACCCTCTCCAGCACTTATTGTTTGTAGACTTTTTGAAGAACATTTTAAGAGACAAGGAAGGGCATTACATAATGATCAAAGGATCAATCCAAGGAGAAGATATAACTATTTTAAATATCTATGCACCCAACATAGGATCACCACAATATATAAGGCAACTGCTAACAACCTTAAAAGGAGAAATCAACAATAACACCATCATAGTGGGGGACTTTAACACCCCACTTACAGCAATGGACAGGTCATCCAGGCAGAAAATCAATAAGGAAACACACAGGCCCTGAATGAAGCATTAGATCAGATGGACTTAATAGATATTTATAGGACATTCCATCCAAAAGCAACAGAATACACATTCTTCTCAAGTGCACATGGGACATTCTCTAAGATTGATCACGTCCTGGTTTCAAATCAAGCCTCAGTAACTTTAAGAAAATTGAAATCATTTCAAGCATCTTCTCTGACCACAATGCTATACGACTGGAAATCAACAACAAGAAAAAAATGGCCAAAAATACAAATACGTGGAGACTAAACAACATGCTACTAAATAACCAATGGATCACAGAAGAAATCAAAGAGGAAATTAAAAAATACCTAGAAGCA
>PVHT020000077.1:8792512-8806063 GCA_004024745.2 Catagonus wagneri
AAGCAGCTAGAGAGGGAAGAACTGACAAGGCCCAAAGTTAGTAGAAGAAAAGAAATCATAAAGATCAGAGCAGAAATCAACAAAATAGAAACAAAGAAAACCATAGAAAAGATCAATGAAACTAAAAGCTGGTTCTTTGAAAAGATCAACAAAATTGATAAACCCTTAGCCAGACTTATCAAGAAAAAAAGAGAGAGGATACAGCTTGTCTCTTAATCGCCTTTACATTTTCTGCCATTTCTAGACTCCAGAACGTTCACCTCCACCCCCTTTTGGCCATATCAGTTAATGTGACTGATGCCAGGCTCCGAGCTCAGCTCCTTACTTACAGGTTTCACCTGCTCCTCACAAAGGATGAGGAGCATAAGCTGATTGCTCTCCCCCCAAGAGGAAACTTGGAGGGCCTGGAGTGACTGGCCCAGGTCACAGAGGGAGCTGTGTACATCCCTCGGCTCGCCGCGCTCCCTCCCTCATCATAGCAGAAGCACCGCTGCTTCCTCTGTGCGTGTCGCCATGTGAACATCCAATCCACCACTCATCCTTCAAGTCCTCCCCAAACAAGTGATGTTTGACCTCTCGTCTAAAACTTTCCCTTGACTTAACTCCCTGTCTATTGTAGAAGGTTCTGCTTCCTCCCATATCCATTTTTTTTTTTTTTGGACCTTTTGATCTTTCCTTTTCTACTCACTCCTTTTCATGAAAAAGGCTTTGTCCATTTACCCCCTGGTGCCAACCCACATGGAACTTGAAGAGGCAGTGTCTTCCAAGGACTGATTGAGCAGAGTGTTGACTTCAGAAAGCTCAGACTCTGAGAGGGGAGGTGAGATACGAGTTAGTGTTGCACGAGCCTGAGAGATGCGATCTGTGCAATGAGAGTTCAAGGAAGGATGGAGGCACTTACCCCAGAGAAGTGGTAAGATGGTTTCATGGAGGACCTGGGCCAGAAGGCTAATTCTGGGAGAATTTCTGCAGGCAGAAATTGGAAAGGGGGCACCGGGCAAGAGGAATAGTGTGAGAAGAGGCTTAGAAGCAGGAAAGCCTGGAAGAGGATATTTGACCAGTTTGTGTGGACACAGAGAACCTTGGGGGAAAGCAGAGTTTAAGGCTAAATTGTAGAGGATATGCTAGTGGAGGATAAGATCGTCAGTGATGGGTAGAAAAGTGACACTGGGGAGAATGTGAACTAGGGAGATTATTCTTGTGGCGAAGTTCAGGGTGGACCAAAGTGTGCAAACATGGAGATGGGAAGACCGGCTGAGAGAGTACTGCAATAGTCCAGGCAGGACCCACTACGCTCTTGGCCTGCCCTTGAACGTTATCAATAGAAATGGAAAGAAACAAATGTCTGAGAGCTATTTTGGAGGCAAAAGTCACCATTGCCATGTGTAAAGGGGAAAGGAACGTCAAAGTTATCTTTGAACCTGAGCCTGTGGAATGAGTAAATGGCTCTAACAGAAAGGGAAGTCATGAAGAAGAGGAGGTTTAAAGAGATAGGGCACGAGTTCAGTTCTGAACTTGTGGGAGTTCAGCTGTCAGCAGGACATTCATGATGAGACCGAATCTAACAGGCATGTAGAAACCTGCCTGTGGCTCTGGAAGGCAGGCAGGGTTAGAGACACACAGATGGGAAGGTTTTGCATACAGGTGAAAGCGCTTGGACAGTGCAGAGCATTTAGTAAGGACCCAACCTGGGAGGGCAAGGATACTGACTTGAAACCATACTGCATTCATCCCTTCAACCCAAACCCATCCTTGCTTGTGATGGATGCTCAAGAAGTGTGAAGAGGGAGTTCCCCGTCATGGCTCAGGCTCAGTGGTTAACGAATCTGACCAACAACCATGAGGTTGCGGGATCGACCCCTGGCCTCGCTCAGTGGGTTAAGGATCCGGCGTTGCCGTGAGCTGTGGTGTAGGTTGCAGACTTGGCTCAGATCCCGCGTTGCTGTGGCTGTGGCGAAGGCTGGCGGCTACCGCTCCTGTTAGACCCCTAGCCTGGGAACCTCCAAATGCTGTGGGTGCAGCCCTAGATAAAGGCAAAAAAAAAGTGTGAAGAAATGAATGAAATACAAGATGCTCTGTATATGTTTGCTGAATTAAGAAGTAAATAAAAACATACATGGATGATGAATTTATGAAAGACAGATAAATGAGTGTGAGACAGAGGGCATGCTCTTGGGAGTACAACATGCAATGCGTTTTTACAAAATTTCGCCAAGAACCTGAAGAAACCTTGGACAGAGAAACAGCTGGAGGCTGGCCTGCAAGCGTGCTTGCTTGCATCGAGTGGCCAGTGTGCCTTGTCTCTGCCTGTGGGGATTTCTGGGACATTACACAGATTTTCTGGCTCCTGAGCCTCTGTTTCCTGGCTTCAGTTGCGTTCTGGGCCATCTTTTGTTTCATTGAGTTTCAAATCAGAAGCTCCTCTTGGATGCTGGCTCTCGACTGGGAAATGGAAACTATTTTGTGCTGCCATGAAGGAAGTTTTCTGCATCTGGCAGGGTCTCCAGGCTGGAACCAGCAGAAAAAGAAAATTAGGAAATAATCAAGCCGGCTGTGGTCCTGGTGTATTTCATTGTTAGTGTTCCAGTTACTGGGAGGATATCTAAAGCGCTTCCTGGTTTATCGCTATGAAGATGAAAAGAAAAAAAAAAATCTCCATTGAGCTCAAATGCATCGGCATGCACAACCCAGCAAGAAGGCCTGTGGAAGAATCTGGAAGGCTGCAAGATGGCCTGGGTGATAAACACGGCCTGTCAGGACGTTTTTCCATTTGCTCACTGCTCTTCTGGCACAGGCTGGCCACCCCAGAACAAAGCCTATCTTGTGCTTCCCCAGCACCCCTGCTGTACTTTCGAGGGTTTTTCTTTGCCCCAGAAGCCTGACTGAGGGATTTTGGGTCCTTTCTTCTACACAAAGAACTAAACTAGGCCACTGTTTTACTGGCATTTGGTCTAGTGAGGGACCATCTCAAATCTCATAACTTCTGTATATTCAGTTGGGGAGGCAGAAAACTGTGCTGTGTATTTAAGGAAAGGGAGAAATGCATCTGCTCCGAAATGTGTCCCCAGTCCAAGCGCTGAAGCATCTCAAGTACTTATAGGACGCTTATAAAATAGAGGCCTCTGGTCCCCCTGCTCCTGCCCCAGGTCCCGTCTCTGTCACCTCCACGGAGCGGTGATGCGATCCTGCTTAGGAAGGTCGGGGACAAGGTGCCCCCTCAGGAGGGAGCCTGTGCAAACAAGGCCTGTTATTTTAGAAAGTTCCAGCCCATGTCGTTACCCAGTCCAAGCTCGAACTGCGTGCCGCACGGTAGGCCTAGAGGTCAAAAGACTAGCTGCTGGGACAAGGAACAGCGACTTTATTTGGAAAAGCCCGCTGACCCCAAAGATGGGGGACTCTCCAGAGGTGGGGGTGTTAATTTCATCCTTCCTGTAGTCACTCTCAGGTGCCCGGTCAGGATGTTTCCTGTGAGCCAGTCGAAGGTATTTCAGCTTAATATTCATTCCCTGGGGGTTTAGGCCGTGTTTCCAGAGAAGGGCCATTATGTAGAACTTAAGCTGATGGGCAACATCCCTTTCATGATTAACTTGTAAGAAGATATAAAGTTCTTCCTTATTACAAGCTTGAATTAAAATCCACCTTCCTGGATGGAGTTCCCATCGAGGTTCAGGGGTGATGAACCCAACTAGTATCCATGAGGATGTGGGTTTGATCCCTGGCCTCACTCAGTGGGTTAAGGATCCAGTGTTGCTGTGAGCTGTGGTGTAGGTGGCAGATATGGCTCGGCTCCTGTTTTGCTGTGGCTGTGGTGTAGGCTGGCAGCTGTAGCTCCAATTCGACCCCTAGCCTGGGGCCTTCCATGTGCTGTGGGTGTGGCCTTAAAAAGACTAAAACATAATATCCACCTCCCTAGGTTACATAAATCCTTCTTCATAATAACAACCCTTTAGTCATTTGGAGAAAACTAGTGTCTCTCCATTTGCCCAATTGATAGCATCAGCTGCTGCCGCTGGGCACCATTACTAGGGCACATTAAAGCAGACATTGTCCCACCCTCCCTTCCTCCCCCCAGCTTGTCCCTTTTTCCTCCCCACAAACACCTGTGCGTCTCTGTGTGCCTGACACCCCTCCCCCCGCTGTGTGACTCGAACAGGTGTCTTTGAGAGGGCAGCACAGGACTACCACAGGCTGACGGAGGTCAGCAAGGAGCAGGCTCTGGAGAGCCACGGATCCGGACTCCAGTGCCAACTCTGTCCTGCCACTCGGCCGTGGGATCCCATCAAGTTTCGTAACCACAATAAGCATCGGTTTCCTTATTTATAACACGGGGGCGAAATCCCTTGCTTTGCCGGCCTAGGGATAACGTGCAGTTTGCCTGGCATGAGCCTAGCCCTGAACAAGAGAGCGCTCAGGCCCCTGATGCTGTGCCCTGAGGTCAGATAAGAGCACGGAAGAGTCTTGATCATGAAAACCTGTCAGCTACAAACCCAGCCAACCATCTGCGGGTTAGTTCAGCACACCATCTGTGTTTCCCTTCAAGGTCCTGATAAATGTTGGCCAGGATGTAGCCTTAGAAAGAACCCTGTGATCCTTTTTCTTTCTTTTCTTTTCTTTTTTAGTTACTTAATGAATTTGATTACATTTATAGGTGTACAGCAACCATCACAACCAAACTTGTGATCCTTTCGGGTTATCACCATCGTGTGCTTTCTTTCCTGCGTAAGCACCGCCTGAGCAGGGACACTTAACCAATTACAAACAGAACCGGGCTCTTTTCTGGCCTGCCTTTGTCCATCTCTTTCGCATGGCCGTAGTGAGAGCCTTGGTCAACTGCCCTGCTGACGTCAGTCTGTTCCCTGATATACCAACCAACAGAGACCCACCCCCCCATTTCTCTCTCTCCCTCTCTCAGGCATTTTCTTTTGAAAGCCAAAAACTCCTTGGGGTGCAAATAGGGCTAACATGTTGCGTTAATTCACATTAACATGGTATTGATCTAATTGACTCCTTTCTTCCTTTTTATCCTTTTCTCTTTTTTCTTTTTGCAGCACCCATGGCATTTGGAAGTTCCCGGGCCAGGGATCCAAGGCACGCCACTGTTGTGAGCTGCACCACAGCTGCAGCAACGCTGGATCCTTAGCCCTCTGGGCCACATGGGAACTTCCTAATAGACCCTTTTCTATCTGATTCAGGACGGGAGTAAATGAGTCGCTGGGTACAAGGGGGAGGTGAAGGGATGGCGGTTATGATAAATATAAAAAGCGTGTTAAGTCACAGCAGAATGGGGAATGAGAAAAACATCTTACGGACGTAGCAAATGAGCTCAAGAAAGGAGCCGTGCGGATCCACATTTGCAAAGGGATCAGGGTGTAGAATGAATTACGTAGCCTCTGAGGATTCCAGCGCGTGCTCACAAGTACCCTCTTCCCTCCCTTCCTGTTCTAAGATCACCAGATTCAACATGTCATCAAATGCACCCCTCTGGTCCCAGCAGGGGCAAAGAGGGATGGTAGGTCCTATTTCAGCAGATATTCAAGTTCAGCCCAACCCCCATATCCCTATGAATGGTGATGACAGCAGCCAGCTTTTATGGACTTACCTGCTGACTTACAAGCTTTATCTTATAATCATCCCAACAACCATATGAGGGAGAGCCCGCAGTCATCTCTATCTTACAGCTGGGGAATCTGAGGCTCAGAGAGGCTGGACAGTCTGCTTAGGGCCACACAACTATGCAAGGAACAAGGCCAGCCTTCTGTTCCAGGTCTGCTTCCCCCTAAAGAGCTCTCAGTCTTCAGACCAACGATATCATTGTTTGACAACTGTGGTTGCACCGGCAGGATTCTAGGGTTGGCCCAGAGATGGTGCCGCTGGGCCCTTTGGGCTCCTCTCTACCTGCTCCACAGAGGCCCTGTCTTCCTGGATGTGGCAAGATGTATTATGTGTCCTCCTAGGTGGCCTGGCCACGCCCCAGTGACCACAGTAATCTGGAGAGGAGTTCCCCCGTGCAACTCACATCTCATGCCCAAGGAGCGAGCTGTTTCCTAGAATTTGTGCTGCTGAGAAACTGCCCTCCAGATTGTTCTGGAAATGGGCGGAGGTGTCTTGGAACGGCTTGACTGGGGGCTGAATCTCATTACTGACAGCACTGTGACCTTTCAGCCGAATATGGAAAATGCCATGGATATAATATGCAAAAATGATGTCAGTGCTATGATATGGGAGGGAAAGGGACGGTCCATGTGGGCTATTTATTTGAATGATATCACCCATCGTTTGTTATGTGGTTTGAATTAAATGGAAGTTTTTGAGTCTAAACTCCACCGACGATCTCTCAGAACATTCCCTTGTTTTGTCTGGTGTCACTTAGCACTCAATCTGCCGCATTTCCTGGCTGAACAGGGCCCTTGATATGATTTCTCTGTTCTGACGACTTCGACTCAGAAATAAAGGGGTCTTTATCTTCAATCAAATTGTCCCATCTTGATCCAAGATCTAGGCTTTTTTCACCATGAGAGTAGGAAGGAAGGGGCTGATTTGAATCAGGAGGTCAGGGAGACAGTGCCCAAACTACAGATGAGTTACCTGGGTCTGTTTAGGGTTGGAGCGCACGCATGCTCTGAAGCCAAGATGAACGTGTGCGGTGACAAATAGACGGCCAAACACAAACATGCTGACATGACCCTTTGGCAAGTTTCCAAATGTATGGAGCCAAATCAAGCATACGCTCCAATCAAGCCTGGGCTCCCCGCTGTTGCTCTGCCCAGGCTGTAGAACCAGAACAGCTTGGCTAATAATAGCCCCAGTAAGAAAGGGCAAACAATAGGCCACAGCCCCACCTTGCCTTGACAATGCATTTTAATGCGCCTACGTAATTACCTCGCCTGACCTTTGCAGCAACCCAGTAAGAAAGAGAGAATTGTTGTCGATGTGAAGGTCATTCGTGCCTTTATTTTTCATTAGAAGAAACAAACCCAGAGTGAGGGCGTTTTCCCACAGACACACACGCTCATTACACAAACACAAACTCTGGGCTCTAGGCATTAGGCTGCTGCCCACCCTCCCCGGTTAGAGAGCAGAGCAGACAAAGCACACTTTGCCCCGAGTCTGGACTGGGTACAGGTCCTCGACACAAGCGGGCCATCACGGAAGAGCTCAGCTCAGGCGCCGGCTTTCAAGACCAGTGGCTGTTGTTGTAGGAATCAGCAGTTACTCTGGGCAGAGCTCGGTGTAGACCACTCTGGGGTGTGACGGGGGTGAGGATGGGTAGTGTATTAGTGTGTTAGGGCTGCTGTAACAAAGTAGCACCGACTAGGTATCTTCAGCAGCAGAGCTTTGTTCTCGCACAGTTCTGCAGGCTCAAGTTGAAGACCAAGGTGTCAGCTGGGTTGCCTTCTCTGGATGCCTTCTCTCCTTGGATGGCTCTCCACTCTGTCCCTCTTATGGTCTTTTATATCTGGACGTGTCTGTGTTCTAATGGCCTTATGAGTACACCAGGTGTATCGGATTAGAGTTCATGTTCATGACCTCCTTTTAACTTAATTACATCTTTAAAGGCTTTACCTCAAATGCAGTTACTTTCTTAGGTACTAGGGGTTGGAACTGCATGGTAAGAATTTGAGGGGGGTACAGTTTAGCCCATAACAAATAGCAGGAGGTTTATAGAGTACGAGGAGAAGCAGAGGGCAGGTGGGAGACATAGCAGGTTCATTCATTCCACAGGTATCGAGTGCCTGCTCTGTGGCAGGCCCGGTGCTCAGCACCTCTAAGGGCCAAGGGACCTTTATAGGTCTCAGCAGACTAGCACCAACGCTGGTTCTACAGAGCTGAGCAAGGACAAGCCTAGCACCGGTTCTCTTTGATGTGCACAAAAATCACTTGGAGAACATGCTAAAACCCCAGATACTTGTCCTCATCCCAGAGACTCTGACTCTGTGTGACCCCAAGAATCTGCATTTTCAGCAACTTCCCAGGTGCAGCTGAAGCTATTGATCCATGGACCACACTCTGGGTAGCACTGCTGAATAACACCGTAGGAATTTGTCCTTCTCAGATCTGGCTCCACTGCCGTTTTCCAGAAGTCTCAGGATTATAAACAATACGTCCTCTAAAAGCTGTCTTCCTCAGGTTCTGCCAGGAGTCCAAACCAAGATAACCTTATGCATTTGGTAGATGTGAGGGCTAAGGTTGTACACGAAGTGTGTGCCGTCCATTATTGGTTCTCCCGAAGTGTTTATCACCCTCTTGCCTTTGTACAGGAAAGACCAGATGGAGTAGAATAGGTACTAGTCTCCATGGAAACTAAGAACACGTGACCGACGCTTTATTGCTTGATGCATGCATCTTTAGTCTTTTGCATGTGTCCAGTAAGAAGACAATCAACACTGCTGATGAAGGGAACATCTCAGCGCTGGCACGACATGCTTCCCGAGTGCTTAGACTTGAGTATTTGGAACTAAAAGAAGGGTCTGTGTTTTGAAAGTGGGTCGTTTTGTATTCAGAGCCACTATCCCCAAGAACTAGCTGTAAAAAGTCAGTTCACAAAAGCCCATTTAACCTGTAATGCGACTGAAGTATTTACGTCATCCCTAACCACTGTTTCTTGGACCAAATTGCATTCCAAGTTCCAACTAAGAATAATGAATGCAAACCTTTCCCTCAGTGTCTCCGGTGGGGGAAGGGAAAGAATGGACCAGAAAGTAGAGCTGAGATAACAGGAGGCAACAACTTGTGAGAATGCGGGAGCTGTTTACGTATAGACATCAGGGCCGTGAGTATCAGGCTTAACGCTCCTGACCTTGGTCACCTGTTGAAGCTGTTTCTTTGTGTGTGGACCATTTGCTAGCAGAGATTATAGGTACATTATCAGTTACTGATCTTTAATTCACACAAGTTAATCTTGTCTCCTCAACTCGATTATAAACTCTCAAAGGTCTATCATCGTGTATGATATCTACACTGCCTTTTGAGGTGGCTTCTTTTTGTTTTTTCCCTTTTTTTAAGGGCTGCGCCTGCGGCACTTGGAAGTTCCCAGGCTAAGGGTCCAATCAGAGCTACAGCTGCCAGTCTACGCCACAGCCACAGCAACGCAGGATCCTTTAACCCACTGAGCGAGGCCAGGGATTGAACCCACCTCCTTATGGATATTAGTTGAGTTCGTTACCACTGAGCCACCACAGAAACTCCTGAGGTGGCTTCGTAAAATCAATTCATTATACTATTTAATGCCAGTATGGTTCAGTAACCAGTTACATGGAGGGGTGATCAGATCTCAAAACTGGGTTGGGATTTACCAGGCAGAGACCAGTGAGAGGATCGGAGAGAACGGAGGTGAAGGTGCTGGCCATGTCAAGAGGATAGATGGAAGTTCTACGGGGTCGTGCTCTGCCAAGAGTTTGATTCCAAAGAGAAAAGAGGAAACTGAACAAAACCATTTCCTTTACTCTCCTGGGAAATCAGGCTGAAGGAGAGTAGGCGTCCATACACAGCTTCGTTTAATACCAGCTCTTATCATAGTGCCGGGATGGGTTGACGAAGGGTCAAGGAGAAATGTCAGTGAAACTACAAGGGATTCACAAATTGAATAGGGCCAGCGCCCATGCTGGAGCTCCCTGGAAGTGAAACGGGCCTGGAGCTCTTAGTGGAATGAGGTGGGCTTGCTG
Organism: Catagonus wagneri; assembly: GCA_004024745.2. Classification (NCBI taxonomy): domain Eukaryota; kingdom Metazoa; phylum Chordata; class Mammalia; order Artiodactyla; family Tayassuidae; genus Catagonus; species Catagonus wagneri. The sequence goes on from PVHT020000077.1 coordinate 8,802,175, forward strand.
GTGAGCTGTCTCTCTTTCTGGCCTGGCTCTGGAGTCTTGGTTAGTGATATCGCCCACGTTAGAGTCATTCAACTCTAAGAGCTTTGAGCTTCAAGCATTCCCTAACTTCAAGAGATATAAGGAAATTACCTTAACTGTATCCCTTTTTAGGAAAGACCTTTTGTCATAGGGAATAGAATATTAAGCAAGGAGTCAGAATAGCTGGGTTCTGAACCCCACTCATTCTCATTATGTGATTAAAGGAATTCAATCCACCGCTTGATATCTCAGTTGATGAACTTCAAGTTTTCTTCCATATCTACTGTTCTGGATTTCTACTATTAGTCTTTGAGATTAACCAAAAAAGTAAGAGAAAATATTAGAAAAATAATATTAGGGAAAGAAATAAATATATTCATTGACATTTTTTTTGTCTTTTGTCTTTTTTAGGGCCACACCCGTGGCATATGAAGGTTCCCAGGCTAGGGGTCTAATTGGAGCTGAAGCCTCTGGCCTACGCCACAGCCACAGCAAAGCAGGATCTGAGCCATGTCTGTGACCTACACCACAGCTCACAGCAAGGCCTGCTCCTTAACCCACTGAACGAGGCCAGGGATTGAACCCTCATCCTCATGGATGATAGTTGGGTTTGTTAACCACTGAGCCATGAGGGAACTCCCCTCCACTGTCATTATTTTTATTCAACATTATACTGGAGGTTCAAGCCAATGGGTTAAGAGAGGATAAAGAAACAAAATGGAAAAAAAATTACTGAAAAAGAAGATGTAATCTAGGGTGATTACATGCAGCTTTATATAGATATCAAAAAGTATTCAAAAAGTAGAGTTCCCACTGCGGCTCAGAGGGTTAAGAACCTGATATAGGGTCTGTAAAGATGAGGGTTCCATCCCTGGCCTTGCTCAGTGAGTTAAGGATCCAGAGTTGCAGGTGTGGCTTGGGTCTGGCTGTGGCTGCGGCATAGTCTGGCAGCTACAGCTCAGATTTGACCCCTGAACCAGGAACTTCCATATGCAGCAGGTGCAGCTGTAAAAAAAAAAAAAAAAATCAACAACTATATTATTAGAATTGCTGATGGCTTTAGTATGGGCTGGACATTGTGACAAACTACAAAGATCAATGTTATTTCTATATTCTGGCAATAAGCAGTAGGAAAATATAACTTAACAGAGTCTACTTAAATTGTATCAAAAAATCTAAAATGCTTAAGAATAAGTCCGACAAAGATGTGCAGGACTTCTTTGTAAATAAAGAAGCATTATTAAGATAAAGAAGCTTAAATAAATGGGAGGATATATACCATATTCATGGGCTGTCAAACTGTAAAGATATTAATCTTCCTCAAATTGATATATATATTCCATCTCAACGCCAATAAAAAAATCCAAGCAATGGAGTTCCCGTTGTGGCTCAGTGGTTAACCAATCCGACTAGGAACCATGAGGTTGCGGGTTTGATCCCTAGCCTTGCTCAGTGGGTTAAGGATCTGGCATGGCCATGAGCTGTGGTGTAGGTTGCAGACGCGGCTCGGATCCCGTGTTGCTGTGGCTGTGGCGAAGGCCGGCAGCTGTAGCTCTGATTAGACCCCTAGCCTGGGAACCTCCATATGCTGTGGGTGCGGCCCTAGAAAAGGCAAAAAGACTAAAACAAAAAAAAAAAAATCCAAGCAAAATTTAGGAACAAAATGCAGAAAGGCTTGTTCTTTTGGTAGTTAGGACCTATTGACATTGGCCTAAGTATAGTCAAACAGACAGTGCAACAGAGCCCAGGAACACCCACACGTGTGTACAGTTTATTTATAACAAAGATGGCACAATAGCACAGTGGGTAACGGATGACCTTTCATTAAATGATACTGTGTCAAGTGGATATCCATATGGAGAAAAATAAAATCGATCGCTTTATCACACCATACTGAAATCAGTGCGTTCCAGTTAGATTAAGATTTAGATCTGAATGGCAAAACAATAAAGCTTTATAAGGATGATATAGAATGATATCTTTGTGACCTCAGGGTAAAGAAATTTTTCTTAAACAACACCAAACGCACTAACTACAAAGAAAATATTCATCGAAAAGGATGAGAGATCAGGACAGAGGCTCAATGAACACCAGTTACAGAGAGAGGAAATGCCTCAGCAGTTTTAACTGAGAAAAACAACGAGAGAGGATGAGGGAAAGTTCAGGAAGTATGAGGCGCGAGAAACCAAGGCCAAGAGACTTCTGTAAGGAGGGAGTGCCCAACAGTGCTGAAGGCTCTGAAGAGCTCAAGTAATATCAGGACTGGAAAGCGTCCACTGGGTTTAAGGAGAAGGAAGGTTTGAAAGCAGTTTGAGTGGGAGGGAGAGAACCTTAAACCAGACATCAGGGACTGAGGCATCATGGGAAGTGATGAGTTCTCTCCAGTGGAAAAGAGACAAAGCTAATTCTTCCAAGCATCTGTCTTTGCAAAGATGGTGAAAGATAATGGTAATCATTGAAGTGTAACGGGAATAGGAGTAAAGAGAGATTACTGTTTTTTTTTTTTTTTAAAGAGAAAGTCTTGAGTATATTTAATGCTAATGAGAGAAATTATAGTAAAGGGGGGCGTGGGATTTAGGAGGTAGGAATGAAAAAGGGGTAACGATGCATGAGGTCCCGAGAAAGCAGGGGTCATGGGATACCTCTGATGTACAGGGGGAGGGACTAACTTTAGCTTTGACAGTGTCATCCTGTCGTCAAAGGGGTTAACCCTCCTTTGACAACAGAGAACAGAGGACAGGATCTCAGTCAACAAGATCTAAGTCAGCAAGTAAGTCTGTAGGTTTGGTTGTCAAGAGTTGAGTGGTTTTCCAATTTATATGTTCTGTTTTTTCTAAATAAGACTAATGATTATTAACACTTGCTACATATTCTACGCTATTCCGGGCCCTTCGCCATGTTAACTCATTCTGAGCCTCTGAGTAGCCCAGCTGCTCTCTAATTATCTTCACATTGAAACCGAGAAAAGGGAAGCGTGAAAATAGATGAATTAATTTCCCTGAGATCTCACAGAGCCCGGATTCACAATGGGTCACCCCTGGCTCCGGAGCCCACAGTCCACACCACTCCTTCCTCTGTCTTCAAAAGGAGAGGATTGGATTGGAGACATTTTTGTAGAGGACAAGGAAGAAGGCCTTCTGGGAAAATACTGAGCTCTCCCCTGGCAGAATCAGGGGCTCCCAAGAGGCTGGAGATCGCACTTTGTTGGCCTAAGCAAGAAGAACTTCTGCCAGCATTCCGGGTCAGGAACAACCCGAAATCAGACCGTCTTCCCAAGCAAAGGAAGTGCTCCTTTCAAGGGGCTCCAGCTACAGCACGGAGAGGCTGTTTAAAGAAGCAAAGGCACTCAGTGCTGGCACTCGATGTTGGTTTTCTGATTTTTTTCTTTTCAAGGCAAGGAAGAGCGTGCCCTTCTCCAGGGTTACCTTTGGAGGAAAAGCTAGAGGGAGAGTCCAACTCTCAGACTGTTTTCTGAATTGGGTAAGTGGATATAAACAGGATATAGTAACCTATTAACCGAAGAGGCGAAGCTAAGCCATTAGGAAGGGGCGGAATGAAAGTGTGGACCTATTGACCATATTATGAACCTTTAATTTTAGGAACACTGTGCTTTATAGAAAACTGCTGAACGGTCAGTGTTATTTATATTCCTAGGCAGGCACGCAGGGGCACCCTGTGAGCCAAAAACTGTGACTCAAACTTCCAGTCTCGACAGACTGGTCAGACATAAATATTCTCCTGATCTGCACAAGCCCCTGCCCATTAATGCTCGTTTCTTCATAAAGTCTAGTTGACTGACTCATTGACCAAATGACTGGAATATTTCCTAAGCACAGGCTAGGGTTTCTAAATTAAAATGAGTTTGGAACAG
>PVHT020000077.1:8807063-8871165 GCA_004024745.2 Catagonus wagneri
CCTGTGAGCCAAAAACTGTGACTCAAACTTCCAGTCTCGACAGACTGGTCAGACATAAATATTCTCCTGATCTGCACAAGCCCCTGCCCATTAATGCTCGTTTCTTCATAAAGTCTAGTTGACTGACTCATTGACCAAATGACTGGAATATTTCCTAAGCACAGGCTAGGGTTTCTAAATTAAAATGAGTTTGGAACAGAACTTAAGGCTTTTTCATATATTTATTAGAGATAAAAGAGAAAGTGCACAATGAGTTTTCAAAGTCTGCCGATGGCACTAATCATGTTTATAATAGTCAGTGTTGCTCTGACGTGACTGAATCAGAAGATCACCAAAGACCAAAGGAGTGGGCAGAAGAGCAGTGTTGAGTTTGCAGGTAGGTACCTGCAAATCCATGTGGGGAAATGACCGCCTCATACATGATAAACGCTCAAATAATTGTCACAACCTGGAAAAGGGTTTAGGAGTCAGTGATAGAATGTTCAACGCATTGACCTCCTAGAACCAGAATAAACAGCCCAGTCGTAAACATTACCAGGCAGGGTGTTGGAAAAACAGAAAAGATTGTTCTAATCTACATAATTTTCTACACCCTTGAAATGCTACAATGAATAAACTGGACTCATTACTTCCGGAAAAAAATCAGAATAAGCGTATCCATACATTGTTACAATTTGTTTTGCTGGATTTCCCCCCGAAATGCAATGATAAACCCGGGACAGGATGAGCTAGAGCAAAGGTAATTTGGAAGGGGTGCTTCTTGAGGGAGAGCAGCAGTGATGGAGAACCAGAACCTCTGATGGGAGGAGACAAGACAGAGGGAAGAAAATTGCATCGAGGTCAAATGAGAGGGGTAAAGTCAGAAGATGATACAGCCGGGCAGGGCTGGAGGGTGAGAGGCGGTCACAGCAGCCTGGATCAAGGACAACGGCCCGGGACTAAGGTCACAGACTCCAGCTACTTTTTATGATACAGATGTGAGGACCATGTGTGCTTATTCAGGAAAATGGGTAGTTTACATTTATTTTTATTTTTTTGCTTTTTAGGGCCACACCTGCTGCATACGGAGGTTCCCAGGCTACGGGTCGAATTGGATCTGTAGCTGCCGGCCTACACCACAGCCACAGTAACGCAGGATATGAGCCACATCTGCGACCTACGCCACAGCTCATGGCAACGCCGGATCCTTAACCCACTGAGCAAGGCGAGGGATCGAACCTGCATCCTCGTGGATACTAGTCAGATTCGTTAACCGCTGAGCCACAGCAGAAACGCATTCGTTTGCATTTATAATCTTAACATTTGAAAGATGACAATCATGTCTTTCTAACAGATGTAACTTGTAGCCTTCGCTGGACGCCGAGCCATGGACTGGATGGAACGCGGCTCTGAGTATGTATGGAAATCCTCTTGGTAACCAGAAATGGGGACTCCTAGAATCCAGGGAACGCCCTTATTTGCATAGAGACAGAAACATCTTTGAAATCGTTGTGCATTATTTGGCTCTGCCTTTATTTAGATTCCCCATACTTGTGCTTCTTTCATAGGAGAGAGAACAGAAACAACGGAAAGTCATTTTGCTTTCCGAGCAATCACATGTTTTGCCATTTCACATGGAGAGAGAAATGTTTTTTTTTCTACTCCAGTAAGCAGCTGTGCAGTTTCCCTGTTTGTCCAGTGTGTGTGTGTGTGTGTGCATGCACCTGGGTCACTATGCTGTACAGTAGAAACTGGCACAACACTGTAAATTGACTATATTTTAATAGAAAAGTAAAATTAAATTAATATTTTTTTAAATCAAGAAAGAAGGAAAGAGAAAGAAAGAGAAAGAAAGAAAGGAAGGACGGAGGAAGGAAAGAAGAAAAGAAAGAAAGAAAGAAAGAAAGAAAGAAAGAAAGAAAGAAAGAAAGAAAGAAAGAAAGAAAGGAAAGGAAAGGAAAGGGTGAGCTCTGGGGCTGGGGGCCACATTTGAGTATGGCTAGTATTCTGAGAGACGTGAACTAGGATCCCTGCCCCTAGTTTAGGAGACAAAACTAATAAAAGCCCCAAAGGAGCCCCACTGGGGGCCCAGAAAAGAGAATGCGAGGTATGTGCTTGATGGTCCTGTTTTCTGGATTCAGACTCTTCACAGCAGCTGCCAGGTTAGCCTTCCAATACCCGCACCCCAAGTCCATCTCCCTCCCCCTCCCCCTGGTCTGTATCAGTTGCTTTGCACCTCTCCGTGGGCGCGGTGGTGCCTGGCAAAACCTCCTGGTCCACATATGAATTCTCTACAGATGCAGGACTGGAGAGTTTTCCACCCATGAGATATAATTAAAAAAAAAAGGCACTTTGTTAAAACAACTAACTACAACATTTGATAATGTTTCTAATTATATTTAACTGGGTGATCCATGTGTAAAGGAATTTTAAGAAACATCCATTAAAGATAAGTGATGAAAGAGATTTCTGATTTTCCTCTGTTACCAATTATTGCTCCACATAACCACAAATAAGTGTGTTTAATGTGCATAGAACATTCCAGGATTTGTTCCTAGCTTCTGAATTGGTGGGTCCTGCATGCGACTTTGCTCTCAAAGCACTTGCAGAAGCCCTCCCTTGACCTGTGCTTGTTATGGGTCAGGAAGAACCCTATGTGTGACCTTGTCGGGGAAAAACCTTCATCTACTCTTGGTTGTTTTCTTCCTCCATCTCTTTTGGTCCAACAGAACGAGAAAGGAAAATTCTGACCTTGGGAAAAAACCTTCTATTTTGTGGTTATTACTGCTTAAAACATTTTACAACCTCTTAACTAATTCATTGTAAGCCTCCTCCATCCGATCAACTACCTAGAAACATTGCCCGTAACACCAGCTCTCAAGAGGGTCCTGGTGCCTAGAGAATTAGCCAGATTAATAATCTAATTCTTATTAATTATTAATAATAATTAACTATTGTTATAAAAGCTCCAATCTAGAGTTATAAAATGTATTTTAAAATCAGTTTTATTGAGGTGTAACTTTTTTTTTTTTTTTTTTGCTTTTTAGGGCCACACCTGTAGTATATGGAAGTTCCCAGCTAGGGGTCAAATTGGAGCTACTGCTGCCGGCCTACACCACAGCCACAGCAATGTCAGATCCAAGCCACGTCTGTGACCCACATCACAGCTCACAGCAACGCCAGATCCTTAACCCACTGAACAAGGCCAGGGATCGAACCTGCAACCTCATGATTCCCAGTCGGATTTGTTTCCACTGAGCCGTGACGGAAAGTCCCGAAGTGTCACTTCTTAAAAAAGAAAATGCACCCATTTTCATGCATAGCTCTGTGAATTTTGACAAAACTCAGGTCACCCACATTTCTATTAATATATAGGTCACTTTTATCAACTCCAAATGTTTCATTTAGCCCTTGGCAATCATTCTCCATCTCCCACACAACCGATGCTTTCCATTGCTGGAGTCTAGTTTTGCCTTTTCTAGAATTTTATATAAATACAATTGTAAATATTCACTCTTGTGTGTCTGGCTGCCTTTGTCTAACATACTGATTTTGTGATTCAGCCTTGTTGTGCTTATCCGTGGTTCCTTCCTTTCTGTGTGTGTGTGTGTGTGTGTGTGTGTTTATGTACATCGAGGCGATAAGAGTCTTCCTTGTGTGGCCATATGCTTATTATTATGGAGATTTTCATAAAGATCTGTTTTCTGTCTTTCAAGGCATTCTTGCAAATTCTGGTAAGACAATAAAATTCGTTAGTGTTTCTTTTGCCTGAAACAAAGGGAGATTTCTGCATGGCTTAAGGTAAGTGCAAAACAAATGAAAGCAATGGCTTAAAATATGAGATGTTGCGTTATAATGTTCTAATTTTAGAGCATGTTTTTACTGTCAGTTCAGGTTACGAAGGACTTGATTCACATGAAATGTTTTCATCCCAGAACTACCAAATGCCAAACATTATGGTCTTTTTCTTAAAGTCCTTAGGCTTTGTGGGAGTTCCCTGGTGGTCTAGCAGGTTAAAGATTTGGTGTTGTCACTGCTGTGACTCAGGTCTCTGCTGTGGTGACGATTTGATCCCTGGCGCAGGAACTTCTACAGGCCAAGGGTGAGGCTGACCCCCCAAAAAAAAAAATAGTCCTTAAGGCTTTGTGTTTAGAGTTTCTGGCCCCAAGATTGTTGTCATCAATTTAAAAAGGTTTTGTTTCTTCTGATCAACGATAAGGCTTTATCATGTTATTTATTTTATTTTTATTTTTTTTTATTTTTTGTCTTTTTAGGGCCGCATCCATGGCATATGGACGTTCCCAGGCTAGGGGTTGAATCGGAGCTGTAGCCGCTGGCCTATGCTAGAGCCACAGCAACACCAGATCCAAGCCGCATCTGTGACCTACACCACAGCTCAGGACAGCACCGGATCTTTAACCCACTGAGCAAAGCCAGGGTTCAAACCTGCATCCTCATGGATGCTAGTCAGAGTCGCTTCTGCTGACCCACAACAGGAACTCCTTTTTTATTTTAATTTTTTAATGTAATTTTAATTTAAATTATTAGAAAGAAATGGGAGACATTCAGCCAATATTTACTGATCCTTTGGTTGAAACACAAACAAGCGAGACATGATTCCCTCTCTCCATAAGTTTGTAACTTGGGGTAAAAGACATATTCCAGAAGAACTCAATTTAGGGAATTATAAGAACTGTAACTGCATGAGAAAAGTCAAAACCATCCTGTGGGTGTCAGTGAGGAGAAAAAGCAGTTGGCCCTCAGGGAACACAGAAAACTGCACGGTATTAAGCTGTTGTTTGATCTGAATCCTGAAAGAAAAGAAGCGATTTCAATCAATGAGAAAATGAAAGCATTCCAGGCAGTGGGAAGTGGCCTTTAATCAGGCACTTACCATGTGTCAGGACTGGGCTGCCCACACTACTCGTTGGTGTCAGACTATGGATCCTAATCCTGACTTTGTGGACGAGAAAACTCGGGCCTGCAAGACTGTGTAACTCGGCCCCGGTCCCACAGCTTTTAAGCGGCAGGACTGGGACTGCAATCTGTGTTGATTTAGCTCCAAAGCTCATGCACTTAAACCACAAGGCTTTTTTGCTGGAGTCTCTCCTTCACCACAGCTCAGGCTGCCTTCTTGGTGGCCCGTGCCACCCGGCTTATCGCTGCCCTCTCTAGACATCCTGGCCACAGAGACCACAGCCTTCCCCTCCATCTTCTGTCCTGCTGCCAGTTCTTGGGTCTCCGAGGGGTCCACACGGACAGCACACACAGAGCTCCATCCTCGGGGTTTAATATCCTGCTCTCCAGTGGTTTCTCAATATCCGTCTCTCCATTTCCCGTACTTGCTGTTTCCCCATCATCCCAAACGGTGCCACCTCCGAGGTCTCAAGCTCTCATACCCCCACTTTTGGCCACAAGCTCACATTCGCTCTAGCCCCGACCCGTCCCACCTGATCCTGACTACGCCCACTGCCCTGCTCCCAACCGCGCCACCTTTCCCTGGTCTAGCTTTTTGATCCACCTGACTGATCCTCTAAGCCACACTCTTTCTCACCAGCGTTCTCAGCTCTGAAGATGCTTGTCTTTCCCCGGCCTGGCCCAGCCAAACCCCTGGATCAGTCTGACCATCTGTCGCTGACGCTGCTGACTGTCGCTGGGGCAAATCCCACCACTGGACATGCTGAGTCCACTATGAACTCTTGTCTCCTCCCAAAATGGACCCTCAGCACCTTTCCAGAATCCCTTTTCTTGTTCTTTGTCAGCCCCCATGCTGCTCCGCAACTCTTTCAAATCTTGACTTCTCTAATTCTGCTCCCAAACTCCACAGTCTTTACACTTAGCCAGAGACGGGTCTTTTGTCATCAAGAAAAGGAAAGTCATCAGGGAAGAATCACATCAGCTTTCCACAAATCACATCGGCTTACTGATGGCCTGCCTCCCCCGCTATCCCTCAGTCGTCCCTTCCTCTCCAACGGCCTCATCACCTGCGCTCTTTTTTTTTTAATTACTCAATGAATTTTATTACATTTATAGTTGTACAATGATCATCACAACCAAATTTTATAGTATTTCCATCCCAAACCCTCAGTGCATCTCCCCACTCCTCAACTTGTCTCATTTGGAAACCATGAGTTTTTCAAAGTCTGTGAGTCGGTATCAGTTCTGCAAAGAAGTTCGTTGTGTCCCTTTTTTAGATTCCACATGTAAGTGATGGCATTTGAGGTTGGTGTCTCACTGTCTGACTGACTTCACTCAGGATGATCATTTCTAGGTCCATCCGTGTTGCTGCAAATGCCGTTATTTCATTCCTTTTAATGGCTGAGCCATACTCCATTGTGTGTATATGTACCGCATCTTCTTTATCTGCTCCTCTGTCGATGGACATTGAGGTGTTTCCATGTCTTCCCACCTCCAACGGGAGGACCACCTATCTATTTTCAACACTTCTCCTATTTTACTATCTCTTTTCAGGTTCTGAATAGTCACAAGCTCTTCCTATCCTGAAAAGATACCATAGACCCTTTGTCTCCCTCTGGCTATAGCCCCTTCTCTTTCTTTTGCTTCTCAGCCAAGATTCTGAAAGACTATTCCATATTCTACACCCAGGATCTCTATTTCATTATCTTCTCTTTACTCCTGCTCTTCACTGTTCATTGATTTACCCAAAACGTAGGAAGAGCTCCTACCTCAACTCCCCGAAACTCTCCTGGCTTTAGACTTCAGTGTTCAGTAAAAGTTTAACAAAGGCCTGGGTCTAACATGCAAGGATTATAATGCAGGAAAGACGCCTCTTATCTGAGTGACCTTGAGCAAGTTACTTAATCTCTCTGTGCCTTGGTTTCCTCATCTGAAAAGTACTTTCCGCTTACAGTTGTGAGGATCATGGACACTTTAATAGTGCGAGCATGGGAGTTCCTGTTGTGGTGCAGTGGAAACGAATCCAACTAGTATCCATAAGGATGCGGGTTTGATCCCTGGCTTCGCTCAGTGGGTCAGGGATCTGGTGTTACTGTGAGCTGCAGTGTAAGTTGCAGATTTGGCTTGTATCTGGCGTTGCTGCGGCTGTGGCGTAGGCCAGCAGGTATAGCTCCAGTTCTACCCCTAGCTTGGGAATTTCCATACGCCATGGGTGTGGCCCTAAAAAAAAGCAAAAAAATAAAAGCGTGAGCGTTTATTAATAGGACTGTTGATGGTGGTTGTGTTAGTAGAATGGGTTAAAAAAAAATCAAAACCAGATGTTACTACCAAAGTCCATGAGCCATGCCTCCCTCAGGAGTCTCCTACTGGCATTCTTTCTCTAAAGCAGACTCTTCAATGGGGGTCCCTTGTCCTTGTCCTGAGTCTGCCCCTCCTCAGTTCCAGTCAAAAGTGGAAGGGGCATCCAACATGTTCCTACTGTCTGCAGAGCTGTAGCTCTGCCCAGATATCAACACTCACTGCCTGAAACACCTGCATTGAGATGACTTCCCCGATGCAATCTTTCCTAAGAATAGAGCACACTCTTGCCCAATACCCTTAGGACTAAGATAACCTACATTTCCTTCTAGAACAAAGGGAGGGAAAACAGATCAGGCTCTACCCCAAAATGCAGAATCACTTGCAACCTCCAACCCCAGATGGCAGGTTTTGTTTTTTTTTTAAATAAGGATACTCACTCTGGGAAAAAATAGAAGTTTAACTTGTGCGATTTTTTCCTCACTACTCCAGAAAACAAAGGCACACATAGGCATTTACTGCTAATGTCCCTAGTTAGGTCTTGAATTTCAACGGCAGAGAAAGAAGTCACTGGTGTGGATGGCGGGTACAAACGTGGTGGACACCATCCAGGGAAGATCCAGTCCCCCTCACACGTGGCAGAGCTCGCCATGCCTCCGAACTGAGTACAGACCCACAAACTAACCATTAATGTCATGCAAACACGCCACCATATTGCAGGTGAAAAACTCTATGCTATGAAGGGCTTTGTACCTTTCCCAGGGCTAACATTCTGTAGCCACTGAGGGTCTGCTGTAGGTTACGCTGGGAACATATTGAAGCTCTAAATCTCACAAGTAAAGGCATTACTCTCCTGCGTTTACAAGTGAGGAGATGCAGAGGAGTTAAGAATGCCCAAAGCGCCTACTCATCCCTGAGGGGGAGCTTGGGGCGAGTAGATGCAAACTATTACATTTAGAATGGATAAGCGGGGTGTTCCCGCTGTGGCTCAGCAGTAACAAACCCAACTAGTATCCACGAGGATGCAGGTTTGATCTCTGGCCTCGCTCAGTGGATTAAGGATCCAGTGTTGCCATGAGCTGTGTGGTGTAGGTTGCAGACTCGGCTCAGATCCCGCATTGCTGTGACTGTGGTGTAGGCTGGCAGCTGCATCTGTATCCATTCTTTTTCAGATTCTTTTCCCAGATAGATTATCACAGGAAATTGGGTCAAGTTCTACGTGCTATGCAGCAGGTCCCTGCTGGCCAGTCATTCTATATACCTGTGTGTTTATGCCAGTCCCACACCCCTTGTTCATACTGCCATCCAACGTGTCCCTTTTGGTAACCATAAGTTTGTTTTCAAAGTCTATGAGTCTATTTTTATAGAACTAAAATTTAATGCTGTGCAAAGGTATCCACAACGTAATATTGAGGATAAGGAAAAAATATAAAACTGTGTGATATAATACCACTTTATTAAAAATTATAAAATTTGTGTGCAATTACTACAGTATGCAGTGAACATTACTTGGAGAAGATATTTCTAAATGTTAAGAGAGCCTACCTCTGGGTGGTGGAGTTTAATAATTTTTAAAATACTTTTTAGTATTTTATAACAATCTGGGGTGGGTTTGTATTATTTTTATAACCAAATGAAATCTACCTTCAAAAGAAAAAACCTAGCTAATAAAAAAAAGCTTCAAAAATATTTAGATAATTGTAAGAATGATCACTTCTTAGGGAAAATCCTAATGTTTAGATAAATCTCCCTAATTTTTTTTTTGTCTTTTTGCCTTTATCTAGAGCCGCACCCGCGGCAATATGGAGGTTCCCAGGCTAGGGGTCTAACAGGAGCCGTAGCTGCCGGCCTTCGCCACAGCCACAGCAATGCAGGATCCGAGCCACGTCTGCAACCTACACCGCAGCTCACGGCAATGCCGGATCCTTAACCCACTGAGCAAGGCCAGGGATCGAACCCGCAACCTCACGGTTCTTAGTCGGATTCATTAACCACTGAGCCACGAAGGGAACTCCTAAATCTCCCTAATTTTTGCCATTAGCCGTGATTGATACCTTCCTACATTTTCCTGTAAGGAAAGAATTAATAGCAGAGAATAGGGTCATCTACAGGTGACATACAGTGTGTGAACAATGGGCTGCACTCATACACACGATCTGCTGAACTCAGATTATCTACAGGCATTTCTGTCTTCTTACAGATACAAATTGCTCTGTGCGTTGAAAGCTACGTTGTCAAGTCTCGTATGGTTAAACATAAATTCTGAGTTCTGAAGACAAGGCAGCTCTTTCATGGACTGTTTCTATTTTTCTGATTCACAATGCCTGATTTCTATCCCAAATGTGTGTGACTCTGTAAGACTGACTTGGGAACTAAGGAGATTTAGGAAGAGTGAGATAACCTATCAGGATGTCAGACTTTTGTTTCGAATTTTCCTATTAATTCGTATAACCAACGTCTTCTTCCCTGAGGTCTGATATCCCTTTGCTTGGAGAAGTAGTGTGTATAGCAGTGAGGGTCACAGCTTCTGAAACTCTCCCGCTAAATTGAAACATGAGAGCCACATATTTAATTAAATTTTCTAGTGCCCACATTAAATGAAAATACAAGGAAATGGATAGAATAAATTATAGGAATATATTTTATTTAACTCAATACATCCAATAGTTCAATATGGAATCAGCATAAAATGTTGTTGAGATATTTTACATCACCTCCGTTCAGGGCATCGTCTGTGAGGAACCAGGAGGCTTCACAATTCAGCTCTCTGAGCATCCCCCACCTCTTCCTGGTCCCTTCTGCTGACATCGTCTCCTTCCTGACTGATGGAGCGGACACTCACTGCTGATCTTCATCGCCAAACCCAAAATCTAGGATTCTAGGGCCACTTCAGAAATCTAGAGAAACATATGGATAACGCTTAGAACCTAAACGATAGTAACTCAAGCGTTATCCTTCAGATGGATCCTAACTTTTCATTACGCAGAAATTAAACCAGTTTAACGAACCTCAATGGCAGCCCATTTTTCTCTGAATATTCTTGGGAAATTGGAGAACATTTGAGCATTAAAAATTGGGGGGTTCCTGTCCTGGCACAGCAGAAACGAATCTGACTAGGAACCATGAGGTTGCAGGTTCGATCCCTGGTCTCGCTCAGTGAGTTAAGGATCTGGCATTGCTGTGAGTTGTGGTGTAGATCACAGACACGGCTCGGATCTGATGTTGCTGAGGCTGTGGTGTAGGCTGGCAGCTGTAGCTCAGATTGGACCCCTAGCCTCGGAACCTCTACATGCCTGGGTGCGGCCCTAAAAAACAATCAATCAATCAATCAATAGATAGATAAAATAGATATGTTTCTGACCATGCCAGCAGCATGCAGAAGTTCCCAGGCCAGGGCTAGAAGCCATGCCACAGCAGCATCCCAAGCCACTGCAGTGACAATGCAGATACTTAGACATTATAGAGGAAGAAATTTTGTGCTGTGTTCCTCTCTTATTGTGATATCCATTAACATATACGAATCTCCCTCTCAGAGGGTCACGCCACTGCAAAGGGTGTCAGTGGTTGCTTTTTGCTTATAAACAGGTAGCTCCCTTTCTATCTGATTGAGCTTTCAGCTTCCGATTGGTAAAGAATTATGATCACAGAAAAGGACCGCTTAGGTGATTGTATTTTAATTCTGCAGAACGGTTTCAAATAAGGATCTCAGGGAGAGAAATATGTGCCTTTATTTAGTAATTGTGGTTAATAGTTGAAAGGAAATAAGCAATACAAGTAGTTGAAGATAGAAGACAGCCAACACATTTTAAAAGTTATTTGTTGACTTGATGGGTGGGGCCTTTTCTTTCTTTAGAGCTTCCCCAGAAAGTCCTGAGTTTCTATTTAAAAACAAAACTTTAGGCACATCCCAGCTAGTCCCAGTTTTCTGTGTAAAGGTAACATGGCCTTGAGCGCAGTGCTGGTACTGGATGGTCAGGAAATTTCCATCTTCCATCTGTGGCATGATTCTAGCCGATTTTGGAGCCACGGCGGTTCATGTGGCTTGGGACCCAAAAGATGTGTTTGAGTTTGCGAACTGACCTAAGCAATCACTGGCTCTAAACCTGCAAACTTCAGAAGGTGCCGCGTCCTTGAGAAAATCTGTCTTCAGAGTGATGTGCTTATGAATCCTTTCCCCAAAGAGGCTCTGGGGAAAGGGTACTACATAAGACTCCACGACACCTATCCTGCCGTTTCTACTGGAATGAATTTACCCCGTGGGTATTCCCAATGCAAAGAGCACAATGTGAACCTCCTGGCTTTATCTGGTAAGCCGTCAAAATCTGGTCAGGAGAACAAGAAACCACCCCACCACCAAATTTCCTGGCTTCCTCAGTTGGAGGGGTCAGTGGGGCAGTGGGTTTTTTGGTGACTTTTTTTTGGAACATGCCTAGTTGGAGAAAGGACAAGCAGTTGATGCCAAGGTGATAGAGAGCGTAGCACATGTTAGCTCCATGCTGTGGTACCGGTGCGGTGCAGACAGTTTTAGCAAAGCCCGGGAGAAAACCAAGACGGTGGTGTACCCTTCTGTGAAACCTCTCTGACCTCTGAAGGGAAGTTCATGACTGGGGGGGCGGTTTGAAGCCCCCATCAATGAGAAATTTCTAAAAGGGCTCAGTCTCAAGTCTTCAAAACTTCCCAAGCAACTCAGTTCACCAGGCTGGCTAAGGCCGAAGACACTTTTGGCAGATGATCTCTAAGGAGATACAAGCAGAATGGTGTAAGATCTTTGAGAAACTGAAAATGTGTGTGACCCCTGTTCTGATATTTGAGGATATTTCTCAACTCCTGAAGAATACGGAGCACTCTTGTTGTCATGGATCAATAGAAGGTGACATATCCAATGGCTGTTTTATTTCTTTCAAAAACTCCAGTTTCTGTCCCTTCCGCATGGAGTCCAGTTCTAGAAGAACACTTGGAAGAAATACTCAGAAAACATGGATTTAGCGACGCAAAAAAATAAACCAACTTCCTGCTTTGGGAATCAGGAAAAGAGAAAAGTCAGCAGTTAATTTAAAACACCTAACTGTAAAAAGTACCTGTTTTGTAAGGAACCCAGTGAGCTTACATTGGTGTGTATGATTTGGGGAAATCACCAGTGCTTTCATTTGGAGGAGTTCATTCCTGGGTTAAGATGAAATTACATGCTTTCAGAAAATTTAAAGAATGCTGGCATAGTTTTAGTTGTTAATTTCCCGTAATTTTTAAAACAAGTAAAGACTGTGGAGTTGGTATGTATTACCATTATTCTAATTGTAATCCAAACCAGTGCCATATTGGATAGGTATTTTGCCTGTTGCAATTTTAAAATATTATCTCATGTCTGGAAATTGACGCAGGTCAATTGTGCTTTTAAAAAGGTCGCTTAACTCTTTTCTTGGGTTTGAGCTAGAGGGAGAAGAGAGGAATACATGTTTTAAAATTTAATTTTTCTGTACATTGTGTTTCAAGGTGGCCGTCATATGGAAAGTGAACTCGTAGGTGGTTACACTTTCACGAAATGTAAATGCACATACTTTGACTCAAAATACAGAGAGACACATATACTTTAATGCACTAGGACTTCTGTACTTCAATATGTAATGAGTGATGTGTAATTTTCCCTAATTGTGGTCCCTGTTTTCTTTTTTCTCTCCTTTTCTTTCTCTTTCCCTTTCTTCCCTCCCTCCTTCATTTCCTCCCTCCCTGCTTTTTCTCTTTCTCTCCCTCTCTTCCTTCCTTCCTTCCTTCCTTCCTTTCCTTCTTTCTTCCTTCCTTCCTTCCTTCCTCCCTCCCTCCCTTTCTTTCTTTCTTTCTTTCTTTCTTTCTTTCTTTCTTTCTTTCTTTCTTTCTTTCTTTCTTTCTTCTTTCCCGATCCTCTCCTTCTTTCCCTCCCTCCCCACTTCTCTCTCTCTCTCTGTCTCTGTTTTGCACAAAATGACCTTACCTCACGAAAACAATGTCTTCTTTCCAAATCACATTTCTGGGGATCAGAAAACATATTCTCTTTATTCTCATGGAATTTTAACTTTCTACTTCCCCTTTCCGGCAGAGTTCAAGCAAACAGACTCCTTTTCTCTAAAACTCTATGTGCCTTCTCATTGTTACGTGGGAATTTAAATAAAGTTTCAGTAGACTAACTTATATAAACAGAAATAAATAAAGGTCATGTGCCAGATCAATCCATTTACATTCTGCAGGGGCTCAGAACTTCACATCAGGTAAGTAGACTTGAGCCCACACCACAGCATCCAGCAGCCCTGCCTCATGCAGACTAAGATGCTAAGAAGTCCTGGTGCTCTTTTAGGCCTTCAGCTGGGGGTGCTTTTCCCAATCCCAGAGGAGGGTATTGCTCCTTCATTAAATAAAACAATCAACCAAAAATAATAATATTTTAATAATAAAATAACCAAACAAAAAACTGAAGGTATTCCCTGCCCATCCTAGTTTCTTTGCACATAGATCAGAAATGTCTGACATTATTAACTTTAATCTCTTCTATTAACAAAATCCCTTACTATTTATTTTTTCATCCTCTTAGAGCCAAATCCAGTGTGTGTGTGTGTGTGTGTGTGTGTGTGTGTGTGTGCACATGCGTGTGTGTGTATGAGAGAGAGAGAGAGAAAGTAGACGGGGAATAGAAGAGATAAATACAAACCCCCCTGGTAGAACTGCACCCTGGAACAGGGAGTACAAAGGAGATTGTCTGACTTAACCTCACTTAGTATGAGAATCTCTAGGTCCATCCATGTTGCTGCAAATGGCATTATTTCATTTTCTTTATGGCAGAGTAGTATTCCACTTTGTATACATACCACATCTTCTTTATATATTCATCTCTTGATGGACATTCAGGGTGTTTCCATGTCTATTGCAAACAGTGCTGCTATGAACACTGGGTTGCCTATATCTTTTAGAATTAGAGTTTTTGTACTTCCCAGATATATGCCCAGGAGTGAGATTGCAGGATTATATGGCAACTCTATTTTTCGTTTTCAAGGAACCTCCATACTGTTCTCCATAGTGGCTACACCAATTTACGTTCCCACCAGCAGTGTAAGAGAGTTACTTTTTTTTCACACCCTCTCCAGCACTTACTATTTGTAGACTTTTTGATGATGGTCATTCTGACAAGTATCATATGATATTGCTTACATGTGGAACCCCCTCAAAAATGATACAAATGAACTTATTTACAGAATAGAAATCAACCTACAGACTTAGAAACAAGATATATATCTGAATCACTTTGCTGTACCCCTGAAACTAATGCAATATTGTAAATCAGCTATACTTCAATTTTTTTTTTTTAAAAAAGAGATTGTCAGTTTCCCTGGAAAAGACTGATATGTCAACTGGCTGCCGCTCAGATGGACTCTCAAGTTACGTTTTGAAAAGTGGGTAGTTGAGAAAAATGTTTCCCATAAGAAGGAATAGCGTCAACAGAGTCCTGGAGGTGAGAACAGGTGACCATCACTAAAACAGGATCAGATGATAGACACTGTCATTTTTTTATCACTTAATAATGTGTCATAGTGTCTTTTTCCAACATCTCACATAGTTCGGTCCCATTCTTTTTATCGAATGCACATTGCTTTTGTCTGAATGTTTGTGTCTCCTCCAAATTCCTATGCTGAAATCCTAACCCCCAAGGTGACGGTCCAAGGAAGTGGGGTTTGGGGGAGCTGCCTATGTCATGAAGGTGGGGCCCTCAGGAATGGAATTAGTGCCCTTAGAAGAGAGAGCTCACAGAGCTCCCGAGCCCTTCCTGCTACGTGAGGACACAGTGAAAAGACTGCCACCTGGAAGGGAGCACTCACTCGACTAGGCTGGCACCCTGATCTCAGGCTACTGGCTTCCAGAAGTGTGAGAAATGAATTTCTGTTATTTATAAGCTTCCCAGTCTCTGGTATTTTGTTACAGCAACCTCAACAAGACTAAGACATCCATCGTTACACTGCGTGGACCTGCTGCCAAAATTTGGCTATCCTGTCCTCTACTGCTGGACAGCAATGTTGTCTTCAGTTGTTCTAAACAATCACCCATTCTCTTAAGAAATATCCCTGGCAGGGAAATTGCTGGGATACAGAATACCTGCACACTAAATATGTTTTTATATATATTGCCAATTGGTTTCCAGAAAGAAATACAAATTTATACTCTTTAATAGTATATGAAAGTCCATTTCTTTGCCTGCTTACAACTCTAAAGTCTCTGAATCATTTTCACGTTTGCCAATCATTTTAATGATGACCTTTTTCTTTCTTTAAATTTGCTTTTCTAAATTACTAGTGAGGGAGTTCCCTTCGTGGCTCAGTGGTTAACGAATCCGACTAGGAACCATGAGGTTGCGGGTTCGATCCTTGGCATCACTCAGTGGATTAAGGATCCGATTTTGCCGTGAGCTGTGGTGTAGGTTGCAGACGTGGCTCGGATCCCGCGTCACTGTGGCTGTAGCAAAGGCCGGCAGCTACAGCTCCTGTTAGACCCCTAGCCTGGAAATCTCCATATGCCACAGGTGCAGCCCTAGATAAGACAAAAAGACAATAAATAAATAAATAAATAAATAAATAAATAAATAAATAGTGAGATTGTGCATCTTTTCGCATGTTGATTGCTTGTTTGTGTTGTTTTATTTAGAGAATTTTACACTTTCATTTTACACTTTTGCTTAACTTTGGATTAGAATATTGTCTTTTTTATCATTTAATGGGAGCACTTTGCCTACCACAGATGCTTATATTTTTCCCAATATGACATTTCTCTTTTACTTTGTTTATAGATTCTCTTGCTGAGCCTAAGTTTAAATTTTTATGAAATCAATCCTGAAAGCATAAAAATAAAAATAACTTCCTATTGTGGAAGAGGGCAAAACTGCCCTGATTTTCATCCTCGTATCCATGCCTTTTGCAACTTTGCTGCTTCTCCCATCCAGAGATGGCACCGATTTTTCCGCTTGTGACCTGAATTGGCCAGTGGAAAGCAGCAGAAGTGACAATGCACACCATTTGGTTTCTGTCTTGAAACTCTACCTCTGCCATGTGAAAAAGCCAGGCTGGTTTATTAGAAGATAAGATATATGGCCTAGTTGTCCGGTATCCAGCCAACCAGCACACTGGTGAGTAAGGCCATGCCAGACATCCAGCCGCAGCCCACCTTCCCTCTGACGGCAGCCTCACGAACAAGCCCAACTGAGATCGGCCTCACTGGGCCCAGAGCAATGGGACTGCCCAGATGACCTGGTTTAATTGTATGATTGTAGCTTTAAAGCACCAAGTTTTGGGGTAATTTGCTATGAGGCAGCAAATAACTGATTCTACATTTTCTTCTAACACCAGGTTTTGTTTTAGGGTTTTCTGTTCTCAACTCTTCGACCTTTATAAAGTTTGTTTTTGTGCATAGTATGAGGGAGCTAAGGGGTTTTTATTTCTTTTACTAAGAAATAAAATAGCTGATTTTCTCAACACTATTTACTGAAGTTTCTTTCACCACTGATTTGAAGCGCCATGGTTTTCATTAACTAAGTTCCCATGTGCACAAGGATTTGTTTCTGGACTATTTAATATGTCTCACTGATTTATTTTCTTTTATCTGTGCCAATAATGTTTCATTTCTTAATTTTAGAGTATGACGCTATCTGGAGTCCTCCTAGGAAATAATGTAGAAAAGCAATTATAAGAATTCAAGGGGAGGGATATTGTTTTAAATACTTTTGTAATTCCTCCTAGATTCCAGCTAACTTTGTGGACATGGTGACGACTGCAAAATATTTTTTGAAAGCGGAAACATTTGGTCTTCTGTATTGTAAATCTGTGGTATTCAATAAGCAGGCCAGAAATAAATTTGGAACCCTGTGGTTTACAAATATGACATTGACGGTCATTATATCTTTTTATCCTCACAACCCTGTAAGGTGTAAGGTTAGTAATTTGAGAAAGGCCATATCTTCATGATGATGCAGGAAGAAGAAAGAGGAAGAAAAGAGGGAGGAGGGAGAGAAAACTAACATTTACCGAGTGTTTATTCTGTCTTAGGGTCTGTACTAAACACTAGAAATGTCTTATTTAACTCTCATAACAATTCTATGAGGTTAGTTCTATTTATATATCCAGTTTTCAGAAAAGAAAGTGAAATTCAGAGAAGTTAAGGAACTAGATCAAAGTCGCATAATAACTCAGAGAGTCAAAATTTTAAATGAATGTGAACACAGGAAAAGCAAAGTCTTTTTTGAAAGAAGACACACCTAAGGTTTAACAGTTGTTTTTTTCTCAATAGTGGGATCATGACAATTCTCATGTTCTTCTTATTACTTAATGTCTCCCAGCTTTCCTACAAGGAGCACATATTATTTTAGTAAACATAAAATACAAATAATATAATAATAAGTACAAATAATTCCTAAAAAGACGACCCTTTTAGCTTTGGAATCTAGCATGAACTCTTCAGTAAAGTAGTAGATAGTTTTTTTCTTTTTCCCATGCAGCCCGGTTTTGTCAGCTACAACTTAGGAGATGAGAGTAAGCCTGTTCTCTGCTCTGCTGTATGACCCAGCCCCCTCCATCATTCTCTTCTATGTGCACTTTTCATTGGAATATTCCACCCCTGTCTGGGAGCCAACCTTTGGACTACTATCTAGGCTTTACCTTTATAAAGAATGGAACCAGATCAATGAAGGAATTTTATACAACAAACATTAGATAATCAAGAGTTGATGAAGAAGTTTGGAAGGTATAGAAAGGATTCAACTTTGTCCCTTATTTCTTTTCTTTTTTTTCTTTTCTTTCTTTCTTTCTTTCTTTTTTTTTTTTTTTTGGTCGTTTTTAGGGCTGCACCTGCTGCATATGGAAGTTCCCAGACTAGGGGTCCGGTCGGAGCTGCAGCTGCTGGCCTACAGCACAGCCATAGCAACGCCAGATCCAAGCTGCATCTGCAAACTACACCACAGCTCAAGGCAATGCTGGATCCTTAACCCACTGAGCAAGGCCAGGAATTGAACCCACCACCTCATGGGTCCTAGTCGGATTTGTTTCCACTGTGCCATGATGGGAACTCTGTGTCCCTTATTCTTATTTCTGCTCCTCAGGCCCCCTATTGCCTAAGTGGTGGGTTGGTGTTATCTGGCCATATCCATTTTATTGTTATGGTAGAAAAATAAGGGTGGGGTTATGAGTACAGCGACAGAAGAGAGGACCTAAATTTATCTCAATGGTAAAGCAGAATAGGACTTCTGAAAACAGGGATAAGTAGGGAATAAATAATAATTTAAGTGAAGCAGAAAAAAAAGGAAGAAAGAACAAAAAAAATGAAATGTCATGAAGCCTGATGGGAGGAATAAATTAAAGTTTATTGGTAAATTCATTAAATATAAACGACATGAATTCTCCTACTAAAAGGCTAAGGCTGGCATGTTTTTGTTTATAAAGACTACACATAAAGTTTAAGGAAAGAGAGAAAATGAAGGAATGAATAAATATATAGCAAATATAATTGCCACTTCTACTTCCTTTTTATTTGTATCAAGCAAGGTGGAATTTATGGTTAACTAGTCCCAAGTCAGGAGTTCCCTGGTGGCCTAACAGTTAAGAATTTAGGATTGTCACTGCTGTGGCATGGGTTCAATCCCCGGCCTAGGAACTTTTGCATGCCATATTCACGGCCAAAAAAAATTCCCTGGTCAAAGGAAAATGATAGAATATCAGGCAGCAACCCTACGGCAGCAAATGTGAGCATCTGAAGAGATGGATGGTTTTCTTTTTTCTTGTAAAAGCTACTTACCTTTTGGTTGGACAAAATATAAAATATTACATTCTGAAAATAATTAAATACTGCGATGATCCAGGAAGCCATTTCAAAATGAATAGTTTAAAGGTAAAAGTGATCTTACTCTGCAAGGTTAAGATTCTGATTGGATTCAGTTAAGTATGCACAGTAAAATTAAAAATTAAAATTGGGAGGATAGGAGTTCCCATCATGGCACAGTGGAAACGAATCCAACTAAGAACCATGAGGTTGCAGATTTGATCCCTGGCCTCTCTCAGTGGGTTAAGGATCTGGCTTTGCTGTGAGCTGTGGTGTAGTCTGCAGACGCGGCTTGGATCCTGTGTTACTGTGACTGTGGCCTAGGCCAGCGGTTGTAGGTCTGATTCGATCCCTAGCCTGGGAAACTCCATAGACCGCCAGTGCAATCCTAAAAAGAAAAAACAAATTTGGAGGGATAGCCACTCTAAGAACAGAAATAGAGTCTATAGCTTAATACATCTTCCAAACAAGAAGAAGGGAAAAAATGAAAACTAAAACAAATAAAAACTCACCCCCCCCCAAAAAAAAATGGCAAGAAAGGAAGGGGAAAAAAGCATAGCAAGTACAAAATTTAAGATGGTAGAAAAAGCCCAGATTCATTCATTCAGCAATTATACTGTGGGAGTTCCCACTAAGGTGCAGTGGGTTAAGGATCTGGCATTGCTGCAGCTGTGGCGGAGGTTGGAGCTCTGGCTTGGATTCAGTCCCTGGCCTAGGAACTTCCATACACCAAGGGTGTGGCTGAAAAAAAATTAAACTGTGGAGTGCTTACTAAAAGCCAGATACTGTTTTAGGAACCAAGGATATGGCAGTGAACAAAAAAGAAAAGGACCTGCTCTCACGAACCCTCTATCCCAGGGAGGGGAAACGTGTAGATAAATGATTAAATTACACGTGGGGTGGCTTATGACAGTAAGCACAAGCAAAATAAATACAATCGATATGTTAAGAGTAGAAGAAGGCTTGTCAGGGACAGCCTCCCTGGGAAGGTAGTATTCAAAAAACTATGACAGAGGTTAAGGAATTGAACCATGTGGACATTCGGAGAGAACAGCATTCCAGACAAAGGAATAGCAAGTGCAGATGCTCTGAGGCTAGTATGTGATTGAGGAGGCCACACAGAGCAGAAGGGACAGCAGGAGGAGCGGAGGACAGAGGAGAAGAAGGACTGGAACAGACCGGACCTGGGGACCCCTTGAAAGACTTGGCTGAGTGAAATGGGCTGTTGGAGGATTTTTTGAGAAGGGGTAGACACTTTGATTTTTTTGTTTTGTTTTGTTTTGTTTTATTAAAGTATCGTTGATCTATAACATGGTGCTAATTTCTGCTGTACAGCAAAAATATGAGACAATGAATGATTTATTGCTTTTTTTTTAGGAGGATCACTCTAGATCCTGTGATGCAAACAGACTGAAAGAGGAAAAAGCAGAAACTAGTTGGGTGGCGACTGCAGAAATCCAGGTGAGAGATAACTGCAACGTGGACGAGGTCAAGGTGGTGGGAAGAGCTGGGGCGTCTGGAGAGCCTGTGAAGGCGGAGGCCACAGATGCGCTCACAGATTACGTGCGAAAGAGATGAGTCAAGGACGACTCTGAAGGTTCTGGCCCGAGCAAATAGCTCAGCAGTGATAATGAATGTAAATATCTTACACCTGCCATTCCAAAGGCAGAGATTGTTGGCTTGGATGACAAAAAAAAAAAAAAAAAAAAAAATTCCTCAGTGATATGCTGTTTCCAAAAGCAAGTAAATTATGAGCATACAGAAAGGTTACAGATGAAAAATGTTCTGAGACAGATATCGAGAGAGAGCGAGCACAGCTATATTAAGGCATGAGGCAAGAGAAGTTTGACCTCTTAATCTCCACCTCCTCTGCCTTTCTCTGGTGGATATTTGCAAACCCGATCTCCCCAAGGGGACTGTTTCTTTAGGAACAGGGATGTCACACCTTCATTTGGAGCCACCCACACTTAGAACAGTCCCCAGGTAATAGTAAGCACTATGTTAAAAAAAAAAAAAAAAAAGTTAATGTTCTCCATCTACTGATATCTTCTCTATCACAAATAATTGATTTGGGAAGGGTGGAGCCGTTCATTTCTAAGGTGACATCAAGGAAAGTTGTCACTTCCACTAATTTCACCTCTTCCAAGTGGATATGACAATGATTCGCTCTGAGAAGCTGAGATACCAAAGGATCATGTTTGGTTTCTCCTAAATAAAATTTTCCTATGTAGTTCATGGTCATGCTGCCAAAAGTGAGGCACTTGTTTTGGATCAGGTATGTCTGGGGTTGGTCAAAGCCGTGGGGAGCTGGCCATGCCTGTTTCTGGCAACTTGGGAAGTTTCTATGAATGGAAAAAAGAGAGCACTGCAGGGTGATGCCTTGGCCAAGAGCCAGCCAGGAACGCTGGCCCCCTCAGCTCTCCAAACCTGTTGAAGTTCACCTGCCCTGGGGGATAAAAATGGCGCATACATCATATTTAGGATTAATTGCCATTATAAATTTGATTTACTTGTCACGTTTCCAAGTGCTTAATAAATACATTGTAAAGACCATCTGTTCTTATTATCAAACAAGTACAATCTCTAAAAACTTATTTATTTACTTATTTACTCATTCATTCATTCATTTATTTTTTGGAAGCAATTTCCTTGGTCAAATTTAGCATTTTTTCACAAAATTGCTTTCTACTCCATCAAAGAGATGGGAACCGAGGGCTGGAAATGCCTAAAAGCAAAGACACAGCACCAAGTGAAGAATCCACATAAATGATGACAAACTCCTCTAAAATTATCATGTAAGTCAATAAGACAATAAAAACAATTTTCTGCAACTTTTTTCATTCATAAGTATGTTTTTGGGGGGTTTTTTTTGGCCCTACAGCTGTGACCCGCCCCACAGCTGCAGCAATGCTGGATTCCTAACCAGCTGCGCGGAGCTGGGGATCAAACCCATGCCACCAGAGACAGTGCCGGATCATGAACCCCCTGGCCACAACAGGAAGTCCGACGTAAGTAGGTTTTAAAGTCAAGAGCCTCTGCTCAATACGGAACATTAGAGTTTATTTTAGCAACAGAAATTAGCACAGTATCATATCATGCTAAAGGCTTCCACAAGCTCCGTCCCTACCGTCTACATGCCCTTGTACCTGAACTCTGAAGCCCCACCCGATCCACTGCTTGGTCCTTTCCTTCTGTTGGATGGTGGAGAACCCTCCTTACCAAGGCCAAAGCCTTCCCCACACAAGTTGCCTACTTATGCCATTGCCATTCACCCAGTAGACAGTGCCCAGCCTCAGACTTTAGCTTTGATAAGAATCATGGGGGCAGTTTGTTAAATACAGATTCCTGGGTTTCAGCTCTAGACAGTGGATTTAGTAAACTATGGTGGATCATGGCGGTGGCTTGTTTGTTTATTTATTTATTTAAAGGGCTGCACCTGCAGCATACGAAGTTCCCAGGCTAGGGGTTGAGTCGGAGCTGCAGCTGCCAGCCTACACCACAGCCACAGCATCACCAGATCATTGCAGCTCACAGCAACGTCCGATCCTTAACCTACTGAGAGAGGCCACGGATTGAACCCACATCCTCACCAATACTAGTCAAGTTCATTTCTGCTGGGCCACAACAGGAACTCCTTTTTTAAAAAAAACAAAAAACAGATTGCCTGGGAGATTCTCGTACAAGAAATCCAATGACCAGTCTTGGAGAAATATTGCTTTCAGAATAGTGTACCTCCTTGCTACTTAAAGTGGGGGCCACAGACTAGTAGCATCTGTCACGAATAAAGCTGGTCAGAAATGCAGAATCCACTGCCCGGCCTGAGAACTGAATCAGCAGCAAGATCCCCAAGGAATTTATGGGCATGTTGCAGTTTGAGAAGGGGGAACTGGATCACACAGAAGAAATACGTTGACCATATTTATTTATTTTAGTAGACCATATATTTTAGTAAGGGCCCCCTCATTGCATCGAGACTTTTATATTTTAAAGCTCTTACTGAGAAATTTTATATGCTGCCCATAATTCTCCAATTTGGGTACCTTCTCCAAGACACAAAGATTTCTTACCGAGATCATTTCATCCTTCCTTTTGCAAGATCACCGTGGGAAGTTTCTGGCTCTCCAAAAGAGGAATGTGCTATTATCAATCCAGTAGAATGTTCTTAATGCTACATTTTACATAGCAGGACCACACTCTTAACAAGTTCGCATGTTTGATATGCTTGCCGAAGCCAAGACATGGGGGTCCTTCCCCAAAGCAATATCTCCTCTAGTCTGATGAAATCAGGAAGATGCTTCTGGCATCTAAAGGATGAAGAGTCTCATGTGCTGGGAGGGGCCTGAGCTGTTTGGCCAGGGGAAGCCAAAACATCTGTTTCAGGCATGATCCATTCCGTGGGCTGAACTGAGTGGGAGACAGGCAGGCCTCTGCAGGAGGGGCTAGCTGTCCAGTGGCCTTTAGGATAAAGCTTGGGTCTTCACCAGAAGACATAGCTATGGTCATCACGGATGCTGGCCATGGAATCCAGGCCACACCCATAGGGAATAAATACACACATGCTGAAAGGCTTATTTATGTAATAGTGGGCTAGAAAGGCCCACAGGTTGGCTCAGGCCCTAACTTTTGCTCATTTTTTTCCTTACTCATTGGAAATACACTGAGTATTTCGGGAAGCACGCTTTTACTATTGGGAATAATCTGGAAGAATAAACAGAGCAGTTCAGACAGTGCAAGGAGACTAGAAAGACGATGCAATGAAGTTTGACTTTTGTTCCACAGGCACTGTGGATCCTCGGCGTGTATTTGAATCAGCGAGTCATTTTCTTAGAAACAAAACTTGATAGTTGGCCCTTTGCTGTTCGACCCCCTTTAAAATTCTCCTCACTCTCACCAAGGGCGTTACAGGGGGAGCTCACCAGGCCGTAGTCACAGACACGAAGGCTGCAGTGAGACTGGTGACGTGGGAGTCTGGGCCACTTACCTGCTCGTGTAACTTATTTGACAGGCTCTCGCTTCTCCAGTCTAATCACGAATGTACCATTTCTGCAGCAGGATACGTTGCTACTGCGTCCACAGGAACTTACGCTGCTGTGGGCTTGACCACGCCCAGCTCATGATGGGCGCCCCCTGCACTAGGACCCTGCGTTTTCCCATTGAAATCTCCGCATCCGATGGGAGTCTGTTTTCTGAACAAATAGAGCCATCGACCTTTTTTGCTTACGGCAGGGACAAACTTTAAAAATATACAAATTTGGCTGGCAGAGTAAGCTGAATGCTTTTATGAGGTGGGGGAGCTCGATAAAGTAGCTTATCGAACAATGGGCTAGTCCCTGACAGGGTCACAATGGACAGAGCCCCAACCTGTGGCACGCTGGGAGTTCCAGGCAGGGAGGGGGACCCTGCTCAGGGTAGCCACGAGTGAGGACCGAATGAGGGAGAAGAGGGGGTGGGAGGGAGATTAGATAGGCAGGCCTCTGCAGGAGGGGCTAGCTGTCCAAGTCCTCAAGTCCAGCCAGAGGTAGTGAACTTTAATCTTGGAATCTGGTCCATTTAGGGACAGGCATCCAAGAGGTTGAGTCCAAGTCTCCTCTCTATGTTCTCCTCTGGTTCTTAATCCACTGAACCACAACAGGAACTCGGGAGAGATATTTTAAAATGACTAACAGTCAGCCTTATAGCCAACCCATACTCAACAATGGGGGACTTACTTTCCAGGGCCAAGAATCTCTCCCCCAACACTTAGCTACTCCAGAAACCAGACCTTCAGAAGTCAGGGAACCTGTGACTGGGGCGGGGGTATACTCAGGGTCCACGGGGATAGTGTCCTCCTCAACTGTGTTAGCGCCTTGGGGCTGAATTAGTCCTAAATACACTAAACATGTATTTAGTATGCTGGGGGGAGGGCCCTTCGTGCCCAGGCAGCTACAGGCCTCATCTACCGTATGCATGTACACACACACACACACACACACACACACACAGACACTCACACTCAAATCCTCCTTCCCATCCCCAAAGCCTTGGGTCAAGTGTTTTTTTTTTTTTTTGCCTCCCCCCACCCTCCATTGTGCAGATCCCTATGGAACCGTCTTATGCTGAACTTTAACCTGCTCACCAGAACCCTTGAGTGTGCTTCAGAGTCACCCCCAGGGCCTCATTAAACCACAGATGGCTGGGCTTCTCCCCCCACCCAAATTCTGATTCAATAAGGCTGCACGGAGGCCCTAGAACTTGCATTTCTGAAAGATTCCCAGATGAGGCTGCTGTGATCTGCAGACCAGCCACTCTCTGAGAGCCGGGATGGGGCTGGCTACTACTCATGCATTCAACAAATATTTCCTGAGGTTCTGCTCTGTGTTGCATGCTGCTCTAGGTGCTGGGATCAGACAATGAAAAGAGAAATGGAGTTGACAGTCTAACTCGACAGGTGGATGTGAAATAGTTGCTTACATAACTCTTTAGGTACAGTCCTGATGAGGGAAATTACGAGCGAACATGTCAGCAAATAGCGGTGGGCTTAGGGATATCACGGAATGAACCCCTGAGAAAGTGACGTTTCAACTGAGTTCCGAGAGAAACATTTATACGTTTCATTCATTCATTCACAACCTGGTTCAAGAAAATGAAATCTCTGCATTGAAAATAACCTTCACGAAATACCCCCATGCTTTAAAAAATGCCCCGCAATCATTTGCTGTCTGCTTTTAAGCGATTGCTAATGGGAAGGTCCTTCCCCAGGAACCCGGTTTTATTTTCAGCTGACATGTTATTAGAAGAAAGGAGTAAAGGAAAGTCAGGGGGGTGAGCTAAGAGGGAGGTGGGGGTTTGGGCGCTGCACTGGCTGAGCCACGCTGCGCATGTGGGGTCAGAGCCCCCGGCGGCCCAACTAGGAGGCAGCCCTAGAGGTCAGTCCCAACTTCCTGTTCCGCAGGTGAGTAAGCCGCATCTCAGGAGGCCTCGCGGCTCAACCCGCACAGCCAGGGTTGGAGCTGAGACCCCGGCCCTGCCCTGCAGGCCTCTGCTGCTCCTCACAGCAGCCTCTGTGTGGGAGGAGATGCCATCGGAGGCACTGCCAAGTGCAGAAAGCCTAGAAACCACACCAGGTCTGAGACAGGGGCTTGGAGGATGTGAGGGAACAGAAAGAAGGCGGGGCCAGTGTGAGGGCGGAGCCAGTGAAAGGGAGGAGCCTCCGGGGCGGAGCCGCCTAGGGGTCAGGGCCAAGTGAGGGGGTGGAGCCAGTGATGGGTGGAGTCAGTGAGGGGGTGGAGCCAGAGAAGTGGAGCCAGTGAGAGGCGAAGCCCGGAAGCGCTTTGTCTCACAACTTACGGAGAAACACTGCCGAGTTTTAAGCAGAGTGTGACAAGCTATTAGCTGTGAGATATTAAGCAAGTCACCTAATGTTTCCAATACTCTGTTATCTGGAGGAAACAGCTGTCCCACCTACTGGAGAACCTGAAAATTCTCAAGTGAGATTATTAGTCATAGCATACAGTAAATATGCCCTTAAAGATCATTATAATGGGGTGCCCAATATCAGAAGAATTGAATCCCCTCACTAACTAGCAGGTTAGCTTTCTGGTACCATTTCTTCACCTACACACAATGAGGGCTTGATTAAATGATAAGAGCCCTTCCAATCCTCACATATTCTACTCCTGAGGTGAGTTGAAAAAAAATATTTTTAATTATAATTTTTTTTAAACTTTTTGCTCTTCAATGGAGGAATCAGGCCAGACAGCTGCACAGGAAAAACAGATGTTTAAATATACACTTTGTGGATAAAGTGTGTTTTCTTCCTTTTCCTGGTTTCTTTTGACCTATGATGTTTTTGGTTTGACCTTTGATGTGAAAACGTAACTGGACACATACTCATTTCTTAGGCTCTCAAAAACCCTCAAACATGCTGCTCAGTGCCCAAAACACCTGCTGAGAAGTGGGGGAAGGGGACTGCAACCGGCAGTCCCATGACTTTCACACCCCTTGAATAGACGGTCCCAGGTGTCCATTCTTGAGCCAGGAGTGACATGATCTCAGCTAAACACGTAAAGGACTTTTCCAAAAATCGTGTATGTCTCTGACCAAATGCGATTAAGGGTTTTCAAGCTTCAGGAAAGGTCCAGGTATGAGTTCGAACTCTCACATTTACTCAGAGCTAATACATGGCCCACATCAGTTCTTATTAGGGAGAGAGTTTAAATTCACTTGGCAAATTAGGCTAATGACGAATGGGGTTAATGACTCGGAAAAAATCGCCACGTCTTCCCTGTGGGCACCTTAGCGGTGCTGTTCTGAGGGCCATGTTCGGTCTTAAAGTAGTACCTTTTGACCTTTGACTTCCTCCATCTCAGAGTTTGAATCGCTTTTTTTTTTTGAGGTCTTTGTGAGATAAGCAGCAGATGTAACACCACTTTACCCATTTTGTGGCCAGTGAGAGAGTCTCCAGAAGCTACCCTAAGTGTTGCATTGAATGACCTGATTCGGGCTGTGACCCGAAACCCCCTTGGCCTCAATCAAGTCACTCTGTACCAGCTGTTTTACCTGCCTCTGGGCGAAAACTTGCCACATCCATCTCCTGGGGAAGAGGAGGGAAGATGGGAGGGGGGAGAAGAAGGAGGGAAGGGCAGAAGATAAAGTTGAGCTGTGATGTTGTCTTGATGGGGGCCTTAGCTGACCCCAGAGAGCTTCGAAGCTGGGATGACTCTTCAGAGTTGTCCCCAGGTGAGGCCAGGGGATGAGGCCTTTGTCTTCCCACACCAATCAGCCGTGGGCTGCTGGCCTCTCCAGGGAGCAGGTGTGGCCTTGAGCAGTGGCTCTCTGAAGGGTCCAGCTCTCTGGGCAGCCGAGAGCTGAGGGAGTCGGTCGGGAGCACTCCAGGAGCCAGGATCGGGTCCTCATCCGGTGTCAGCGCATCCTGGCATCCACCACAGGGGGCTGGAGGAGAAGGGCACAGTCCTTAGCTGGAAGAGCTGTGCCCTACCCCTGGCCCCTTCTGGTAGATGTTCAGTGGAGCTCATCCATGGTGGTGCTTTGGGCTCCCTTGAAGATGGGACCTCTGAGGACCTCCTCCAGTTCTTTGCTGACAATGCCTCTCAATCTGGTTACTTGTGTTTCCCATACAGGCCTGGTATTTGCTTGTTCACCCTTCTATGGGTATTCCTTGCCCCTCCAGCTGCTCCTTTAGAGTGGACACCGTTCCAGTCTTTCTAGCCAAGATGAGTCATGGCTGGATAATGTCTCTGGAGTCCACGTCCTGTTCCTTGGAAAACTGTACCTTCCCCTCATTCTCGATGACCAACCAATTCTGTTTTGTCCAGATTTTAGTGCTGAAAGTCCTGCATCCCAGGAGGTCTTTTAGTCCTGGACCAACAGGGATGTGGGTCACCCTGGAACACAGGGACCCAAAGCAGCCAGATCTTGTGATTCTGCTACAGTGTCACACCTTTAGTCTTTTCCAGTGTGAATCAAATACCAGTTGCCACGGCCTTCAGACTCCAAGGACTCATGCCAAGCCTTCCAAGTGGGCCCCGTGAAGCCCTACCCTGGGCTTGAGTTGTGGGGGGCGGGTGCCTTCCCATCTCTGCTGAAATGGGGGAACAGCACTTGACAGCTAGTGGCCCAGAGAAGCCTGTTTTCTACCAGCACTTGGACGTAGCCTAGAAGTGGGTAATGGGCTACAACTTAGAAAGTCAGCTTATCTGCTTACGGCGGCGTAAGGTAAACTCTTCGAGTACGAAGTCACTCAGGGAGCGTGTGTCCATGGGGGGGCCTTCCTTGTGGGGTTGCAAACAGCCCTCAGGAAGTGAGCAGGACAGGAAGCTGCTGCTCAGGCTCAGGAACAGTGGGAATAGATCTCTCTTGTTTTCAGCCACTCATTTTGTGGTAGTTGTGGTGACCCTAGGCGACTAATACAGATGGAGAGAGGCAGTCGTGACTTCGGGCTCAAAGTCCTGGAGAATGAGGTTGCTGGAGACCCTAAAGGCCGGGAAGTGTTTCTGGAAGCATTAGAAAGGACAGGAAGCCCGGTTTGAACTCACCAAGTTTTAGGCATAAATGGCCGTAGCAGCAGAGGTGGGTCAGAGTGGACTGACTTTCTGGGGGGGGGCTCATACTTTCTTTTCTTTTTTTTCCCTTTTTTCTTACCCCCCCTTTTTTTTGGCAACACCCCTGGCACGTGAAATCTCCAAGGCTAGGGACCGAACCCGCACACCTGCAGCAGCCAGAGCCACAGCAGTGACAATGCTGGATCCTTAACCCACTAGGCCACCAGGGAACTCCAGGGCTCCTGTTTCCAAACGCAGAATGAGCACACATTGTGTGCAACACCATCTGCCCACGCAGGTTCACTAAGGCTCTCTGGGTCCATGGCTCTGGGTCTCTCCAGATGATCAAGAGATGGAGGGAGGAAATCTCTCCCCTAGCGTAGTTCACGGAACGTAATTGAGAGAGGGACCTGCACAAGTGATGAATAACTCATCTCGAAAGGAGTAAACATATCTGTATCATTGAAGTTTAAACTTTAGAGGGGGGAGTTCCCGTCGTGGCTCAGTGGTTAACGAATCCGACTAGGAGCCATGAGGTTGCGGGTTCGATCCCTGGCCTTGCTCAGTGGGTTAAGGATCCGGTGTTGCCGTGAGCTGTGGTGTAGATTGCACACGCGGCTCAGATCCCACATTGCTGTGGCTGTGGCGTAGGCCAGTGGCTACAGCTCTGATTAGACCCCTAGCCTGGGAACCTCCACATGCCGCGAGTGTGGCCCCAAAATGACAAAAGACAAAAAAAAAAACTTTAAAGAGGAAGGACATCGTGCTGGTAAACATTTAACAATCAGTTTTCTGGAAAGAAAGCACTGATTTTCGCTGTTTGACAACTTCTGTGGCGTAATGGCAAGCTCCCCGTGTGACCCCAGTGGACGCGGAATGGGAAAAGATGCTAGCCGGCCCTTGTGAGTCGGTGTCAGTAGATGCGAGGTGGTTCCAACACACCACTGAGGGTGAGAACCCGGAGGTCTGGGGAAAGGAAGGTTCCAGGAAGAAACAGAATCTTAGCAGCTTCTAAAGAACGGCAAATTCAGGGGCAAGCAGGAGAGCCTTGCATGGGAAGCAGCCTGAGTAAGGAGCCCAAAAGGCAACAGAGCGCGAGACCAGGAGCCAGATGGACCAGAGTACATACTACGGCCCAGGTACTTACTAGCTGAGTGATCTGAGCCTCATTTTACTCATCTCTAAAACAGTACCCATTACACAGGCTTATACACACAGGCATGTTACTTGGTACTTGGTAGACACTCAAAAATATTAAGAAAAAAAATGTTAAGTTGCCCTCAGCAGTGAGCCGCATAGTTTTATTGAAATGTTTGTGTAGGTCTGTTGTGATAGATAAAACTCCAAACACATAGATACATATATATACATATAAACATGTGTATGAATATATGTGTATATGACATACATGTGTGTATCAATACAAAAACATATAAATATACATGCATCTTTATACACATGAACGTGGTTCTCCATATTTACTAAGACCAAGCTGTGTGGTCAGGTGCAAGGAGGCGTTTTATTTTGATGAATGCAGGTTAGGAGACCTCTGAAGCATTACATCATTCCCACTGAGTTGTCCAAGGCCATCTGGAGGGTGAGAAGCCCTAAGGAATTTAAGAGAGAAACATCCTGCTGTGGCCTTTGAGGCCACAAACAACTGCAGCAGGACCGGAAAGAGTTGCTCACGTGAAGATGGGTTCCTTCCAGACTTATTGACAAAAGGGGATCTTAGGTCAGTGTTTATCCTTCAGGAAACAACAGGGAAACAGGAATCATTCAGCATTCTGTCAAGGAGGTGAGCAACCGTTTCAGAAACCGGAGCAAATTCCTGACAGTGAACAAAAGAAAGTGTCGTTGGGTTGGTGATTGAGTCGGGAAGGGACATCTGAACAGATCTTTCTGTTCGGGTTGAGTCACTGGGGAGACAGGAAGAACTGCTCTGTGGCTTATTTGTTCCTCCTTTAGCAGCTTGATTCAAACTGAATTCTTTTGGCTACAAGCTCAAGTTCGCACCTTGGTCCACTGGAGAGCTGGGCTGGATAGGTAGCTCGCCCTGCACAAACCCTGCACAACTCTTAGAGGAAGAATGATAATAATCCTGTGTTTGTAATCACACATATATGTACTCATCTCATGAGCTGGAAGAATTCAAGGAGCCTTTTGCCTTTGCCTGGCTGTGTCAAAATTTGTAAAGATTGGCTGTTCCTGTGAGGGAGTCAGAATTACTAAAAGCCAAGGATGTTCTCTGATAAGGACAACAGCAGCAAAAAGAAATTCAGGACTAAGCTGTAGTGGCCATTCCCATCAAAGGTGACCTGATGGCATCTAAGACACAAAAGGCTGACAAGGGGAAAGCAGGGAGCACAATAGGATTTTGAAGGACACTTGGCATCTGGGGGAGGGAGGGCAGAACAATCAGAGTACAGGTGGACAGCAAGGATGGCAACTTCAAAGGCCCGTGGGCCGTGCGGTTATGAGTCAGGCAAGAAGCCAGCCAGGCTGCTGTCATTGCGTCCAAGCTTAGGGCCTTAAGGTCCTGTGTGGGCCGGATACTAAGGCCACACAAGGTGGGAGCTGAGGTCACATGTCGGCTGCATGCCACTGGCTTTCTACTTGGGATGTAAATCTGGTTCATGAGGTAGGAGATAGAACCAACTAGAACAGAAAATTTGTGTGGAGAAAAAGCTAGATACGGTTTGTAGGATGGGACTGAGGGCATGCTAGGGTCTCACAGCAGAGCATGGGAGGGCTAGGGAGAGATTGGTGAAGATGACGGATTAAAAACATTTCTGTTTCTTTTGAGTTGTGTTGAAACT
This sequence comes from Catagonus wagneri, assembly GCA_004024745.2. Lineage (NCBI taxonomy): Eukaryota > Metazoa > Chordata > Mammalia > Artiodactyla > Tayassuidae > Catagonus > Catagonus wagneri. The sequence goes on from PVHT020000077.1 coordinate 8,838,934, forward strand.
GTGTATTAAAACTGAATTCTGTTTTCCAGTAGAACTGTGTTCAGACCAGGAAGGTAAGTGAATATTTACATGTCTTAGGTAGACTTTGGTGCTCATAATATGTGTCCCTGTGAACAACTAAAGGCCTGATTTTGTTATTAATTATGGAGAGGAATGCATGAGTGTGGGTCCATCGCTGGAAATTCCCTGATTTGTTAATTTCAAGTGTATACCAAAGGAAGACCTCAAAACAAACAAGCAAAGCAAGCAAACAAAAAACATCATGGTCATCCAGGGTGACTATTGGCTTAATTTCTACGTGAGGTCATTTGAAAGGAGCAAAAAATTGAAGTTTTTTGGGGGAAGAAACAATTGGAGAAGAGAAAGGAATTTATATTTATTATAACTATCAAGTTCTACTTTCTTTCCTTCATGTGTTAAGCAGAGTATTTCATCTAATAGTCTTTTATTTAATTAAAAAAACTTACAGATAAGGGAAATACAACTCAGTGTATTTTAATTGAGAATATACTAAAATTAATTAACCTCAGTGGGACTCTCAGTGAATCATTTTGGGAACACATGGTTTTGCTTTGGAGCTCTTGGTCCTGGGCCTCAATGGTCAGCAATGATGCGGTAATTGGCATTTGTTGTTATTAGTTAAAACAATTTTTCCTCTTGGAATTTTAAACTTTCTTATTGATTTCCTCTTGTATCAGTTAGGGTTCTACCAGAGGAACAGAATCGTTAGGGGATGGATAGATAGATATCAAAGAATTAGCTTACAAGAGCAGGAGCTGATGGTGTCGCCCACAAATGGAATTTCTTCTTCCCTAGGGAAATCTCAGTTTTTGGCTTAAGGCCTTCAACTGCTTAGACGAGGCCCACCATATGCTGAAAGGTAAACTTCTTGCCTTAAAGTTAACTGATTGTAGGTTTAACCAAATTTACAGAATATGTTCAGAGAAACACCTGGATTCATGATCTGTTTAATAACTAGTTACTATAGGGCAAGTTGACACATAAAACTAACCATTATTCCTCCCAAACTTGCATAACTCTATTTTATAATACAAAGATAATCCTGATTGGAAAATTTAAGAATTGTATGATACCCAGGGTTCTCTTTAGGGTCAGGAAAGATGTTTGACTCCTCACCACTCAACGTGAGAGATGTTCCCTAGTCATTGCTTGGCTGTGCCTGGATGACCCAGGGCCTAGCCAAGTCCTAGTCTCCTTAACGTGAGTTTTTAAAGAGAGAATTTGCAGATCTCTTAGTATTTTATTCTCACTACCTCTTGGGGGGGGGGGTTTTGATTTGGTTCATAAATGGATCCACAGCTCTTTAAGTTTTCTATCATTGACCCAAATGGGAGCTTTGACTGTCACAGCCCAGGAGCATTAATTGGCTCTGAAGATCACCATGCTGCTCCCACAGCGCTCACTTTCATAAACACTCACTAATGAACATGATTCAGAGAGTCCTGATTTTGTGGGGCCTCATGCTCTGATGACCTTCAGGAGCTCAGCGGGAGGGTTGAAGCAGGTCAATGATTTAATACACTGAACATATGGCCCCAAGAACACTGGTCACATCAAGACTACCTTTTCTCATCTCTGCTTGATTATAAACTTTCAGACTATTTCCTGATGATGCTACTTCTGAGAAACACCTCCAACCAGTACTTAGAGAGTAATTCTCCCTGATAAATTGCTGCTATTCAAAGTGTACATGTGCCCAGAGTGTATTCACAAGGCAAAACACTATTTATGGTTTTAATTTTGTGTTTTATTACCTTTTCTCCTCTTCTGTCTTGCTCCCTTTCTTTTTATCTCCACATTGTTTTCCCAGGCTTCGTTTGGCTCATCAGTGATCCCACTCTATAGTTACTGGAGGTGCCAGCTTAGACTTCTCCCTAAGAATTTTCCTTGAGGTCATCACTGTCAGTGCCACCACATGCAATGACCTGCTGCCTTTCATCACATTACGCTGTCCTCCTTTGCATTAGTAAGAGCAATAACCGATGGACTGTGACGAAGGATGACCTGGGAAGCCACAAGTCATCCTTCCTTGGATGGGTCTCCTGCTGCACCTCAGGTAGGGGTGGGGCATAAAACTCAGCCATGAACAGAACGGATTTGGTCCCTGCCCGGGGCTTATCAGTCCCGCCAGGTGTTCCTTTGATTCCCATTCTTGGCCAGGTCCTTATTGTTTAAAATCTTACGTTTTAAAAGATGACATAGAAAATTCAGGAGAAAACAGGATAAAAAATGGAATATTGAACTGATAAGAAAAAAAGCGAAGGCTTTGAAGTCTTACGGAGGACTACTAAAATCCAGGTACTTTGTAAACAATCCTTAAACAATACTTAGTATTGTTTACAATAGTAACAAAGCTTTAGTTCAATTTGCTCCAAATTAGAAGTCCTTGTGGAGAGTATCTTCTAGCTCAGTAGAGAGAAAGTAAGAGTTGGAGAGTTTCTGATGCTTGATGATTCCTTGTTAGAACAGGAAATTATTTGATTATCTTCATTTCCTTTTTTTCTCTTCCTTCTTTCCTTCTTTCTCTCTCCCTTTCTTCTTTCCTTTCTTTCTTTCTTTTTCTTTCCTTCCTTCCTTCTTCCCCCCCCTTTCCTTCCTTCCCTCCCTTCCTCTTTCTTTCTTTTCTTTTTAGGATCTATACCACCTGTGCAACCTACACCACAGCGTGTAGCAATGCCAGATCCTTAACCCACTGACGGAGGCCAGGCATCGAACCTGCAACCTCATGGATACTAGTCAGGTTCTTAACCCGCTGAGCTACAATGGGAACCCCAACCTTCATTTGTTTCTTTAAAGGGTACAGGGAATAACATTAACATAACATTTATTATTCAGCATCAGATCCTGTGTTTAGTGCTTTACATAGGTTAACTCATTAAATCATCATGAAAACTCTGAGTTAGGTCCCATTATCACCCCCACTTCAGAGGTGAGGAAACAACATAAGGAGGTTAAGTAAAGTTGCAACTAATAGGTGATGAACCTGTAACAGAAACTTTTCAAATGCCATAACTCTATCTTCTGCATAAGATCCCAAAGACATGGTACTTTCTTATACACTTTTTCATATTATTGAGCCCGTTCACACAGAAAGTTTTTTTTGCATTTTTCTAGGTTTTTCATTTTGCGTTGTTTAAAAATATCTAAAATTCGCTAGGTATCATGGAAGATGCTAGTTAGAGGCTCTTGGTGGGCAGAGAAAGACCATGCAACGGCACAGTTAGGTTCGTTTATAATGTATAACACCATGGTATCCGTTTCTATAGTTTTGTTGAAACCTCATTACAACGGAATTTATCCAGAAATGTACTTTTAATACCATTTTGTTGATGATACGAATTTTCCTGGATGATGACGTGGTGATTATCATACAACTCTCTCTTTCAGAGCCTTCGGGCATGGTGTATTGTCTGCTGCATGAAATCCGAATCCTTTGCCTGGCTGGCAAGGTGTGCGGTAATCTGATTCCACTGCTCTGACAACCTCATTTCCCATGAGGCTTCAGCACGACTTTTCTCTCCTGCACCTGCTGCTTTCATGGCCTCCTTGACTTGCTTCTCCTTGCATTTCATTTTATTCCAACCTCTGCTTTGAGGCTGCTCACAGTCCTCATGCTTCCTTGGCAACGCTCTGCTCCCACACGAGTCCTTTCTCCTCTTCCGTCTTCCCCCCCAAGCTCCCGTAGTATGTGCTGCCTGATGGAACGATCAGGCATTGGTTCTTTTCTTTCTAGGCTGCTAGGCCAATGCTTCTCAAACTTGGATGGGCAGAAGAATCACCTGGTTCCTTAAAACATGAATTATAAAATTACCTTATAGGAGTTCCCGTCGTGGCGCAGCAGTTAACGAATCCGACTAGGAACCTTGAGGTTGCAGGTTCGATCCCTGGCCTTGCTCAGTGGGTTAAGGATCCGGCACTGCTGTGAGCTGTGGTGTAGGTTGCAGACGCGGCTCGGATCCCACGTTGCTGTGGCTGTGGGGTAGGCTGGCGGCTGCAGCTCCGATTAGGTCCCTAGCCTGGGAACCTCCATATGCCGCGGGTGTGGCCCTAGAAAACGCAAAAAAAAAAAATAAAAAATAAAAAACAGATAACAGAAGCTGAAAAACTGTGTGAATTGACCAGGATCATAAAACTCTAAGGCAGAAAACCTAGGAGTTAAACCCAGTGTGACAGAGATACTGTGATGTGTTCACCGCACCATTTCTCAGTGTTGGGCACATAGGGAGGCCAGGCATTCCAGCCTCAGTCAACCTTGCAGTTTGGTTCCTGCCCTGTGCCTGAACTCCTGGGCCCCAGCCCTTTCTTCTTCTTCCGTAGCTGGTTTGAAGGATGTACTCCAGATGGCAGTCGTTTGAGGTGGAGAACAGCTGCCAGCCCTGCCTGAGGCTGAAAGCTGGGTAAGAAGTGAATATTTGTTGTGTTTAAGCACTGAAATGTCACCATCCACTTGTTACTGCAGCATAGCCTATTTTATTCTGACTAAATCCATACCCTTGACCATCCCATGACAGTACTCCACCTCCCAAAGTCCAGGACATAAATTTCTTCTGTATTTCCTGCAGCATGAAAGATAATGTTAAGCTTTTAGAAATTTTCTCCTCCCCCCCAGAAATATTTTGGCATTGATGTGGTTTATGAGAATGATGAAAATTCCAGGTTGTAGAGAAAAAGATGGAAAAACTCACTCCTCTGACAGTGGAAGCAGCTCCAAGAGCACCATTTAAGTAATTTTTAACCTCAATTTCCTACTCCCACCCATGTCCCCAGTTCTTCTACTCAATGTGCTAGTGTTATTTTGCTAAACCCTCTGAAAGCCAGTATTTTAGTTTTAGCAACCCAAATGCAAAACAAAACACTCAGGAAAAGGTTAATGATTGCTTATAAATAAGGTATTGTTGCCAAATGATTCCAAAGCTCAGAACTGAGCTCATGGAGGGCAAATGAGATACATCCCCGAATAACTGAAGCCAAAGCCCTCTGTGAAAGGAGCCTGCCAAGCTGTACAGGCCCTGATGAACACATGGCCTCACACATGAAAACAGGAAATGGAAGTGGGATTATGTTTGGGCAAGTGGAAGAAATGAAGACAAAGACAGCTTCCCCAAAGCTGGAATCCTCCAACTTATTCCTTTGAAAAATATCATCTGATCATTGTTTTTCTCTCTATGTACACAAAGAGCAAAGACGCAGCTGTCTTCAATGGACATTTTCCCCTTTTCTTCAGTAATAGGACCACCAGTCCTTAGCTGGGCACATGGCCATACTAAATATAGACTGTATTTGCCAGTCTCTTTTGGTCGCTGTTTCTAGCCACAGAACTAAATTCCAGACAATGGGGTAAGAGAAGGTGATATCTGCAAGTTTCAGGAAAAGTCCTTAAAAAGGATAGTGGGAGTTCCCGTCATGGTTCAGTGGTTAATGAACCCTAGTAGTATCCATGAGGACATGGGTTGATCCCTGGCCCCACTCAGTGGATTAAGGATCTGGCATTGCTGTGAGCTGTGGTGTACGTCTCAGATGGAGCTTGGATCCCACTTTGCTGTGGCTGTGAGGTAAGTCAGCAGCTGCAGCTCTAATTAGATCCCTAGCCTGGGAACCTCCATATGCCGCAGGTGCAGCCCTAAAAAGACAAAAGGGAAAAAAAAGAAAAAGAGGGATAGTGGAAGCTTTTTCTCTTCATTACCCATTCAGCTTTGTGATGCAGACATGCTGGCCAGTGCTCCATCTTGGGCCATAAGAATGAGGATGAGATTCTTGAGCTGGCGGAACAGAAAGTTGGAGATACTTGGGATCCAGATGATTTGAGAGCTGCCGTAAAAGCCCTGAATGTCTTAGACTCAGACTTTGGCATGAAGGAGAGATGCTGTCTATACTCTCTGATTATTTTTACATCACTGTGATTTGGAACCTTAAAGTGAGTGGTCAGTTGGATCTAACTAACACAGTAAGCAAACGTGTTAGCTTGGTTACGTGTGTTGTTTATTGTCTAAAATGCACACACTTGTCCATAATGCAGATGAGGCAAAGCAGGTGATACACGTAGGTCAATCTGTGGTTCACATTTGTTTTGGCTGCCCTTCAGCATAAGGAGTTCTCAGGCCAGGATTCAGATCCGAGCCAAAGTTGTGACCTAAGCTGCAGCTGCAGCAACACTGGATCCTTAACTAGGGATTGAACCTGCATCCCAGGGCTCCCAAGGCGCCACCAATCCCACTGTGCCACAGCGGGAACTCCACGATTTTTTATGGTCAAGTCCTGGGAACTTTAGTTTGGAAATCCTTCCACTGAACATTTGCTCCTGAGAAGGTGTGAACATGTCTCAAACCCCTAGTCTTCCTGGCAGTAAACAGTTTACGCCTCCATTAAAATTTAGAAGGAATTAGGGTTTGCGTTAAACTAAAAATCAGATTGTAATTTTGAAACTATAAACAAAAGTGTCTTTGCTCTCAGCACTATTTTGTTTTTGTTGCTTTAATTCTTTTTCTTTTTTTCTGTTGTCTTTTTAGGGCCAACCCGCGGCATATGGAGGTTCTCAGGCTAGAGGTCGAATCAGAGCTGTAGCCACCGGCCTACACCACAGCAACAGCCATGCCAGATCTGAACCATGTCTGTGACCTACACCACAGCTCATGGCAACAGCAGATCCTTAACCCACTGAGCGAAGCCAGAGGTCGAATCTGCATCCTCATGGATGCTGGTCAGATTCATTTCCTCTGAGCCACGATGGGAATTCCTGTTGCTTTAATTATTATGAGGTCAGTGCTAGAAGATAAAAGATAATTCTTTTATCTAAAAGATAGGCTTAACACAAAAAAAGTGGGAGTTTCCAAACACAATGCAAGCTCACACACACACACAATTAGGTAGTTTTAAAGGCATTAGACTCATGTGCATTCCTGGTTAAATAGTTGCATTTCAGATGTAAGGAAAAAAGAAAAGCTGAGGTTTATGACAGTGGTACTTTCAACTTCAGAATGACAAATATTAACACAAAAAGTCTACTCTGGGCCCATCGTTAAGTGGCAACAAATACATATTTTATGAAAGAATAAACGTGTGCATCCACATCTGGATCCGCCGCCCCCCCCGCCTTTTAACACAAGATTCAGGTTCAGTTCAATAACAACTTTAATTCAGTGACCATTCCTGGAATGCCTACACGTGTCAGGCTCTATGCAAACCTCTGGCGATATGAAGATAAAAGACACAGAGCCTGGCCCGATGTCCCAAGTGCACAGTTCATAGGGGAGCCAAGGAGAGGATAGCTCAGCAGGATACCAGAATCTCTGCAAGTCCTAAATGCACATTATGAACAAAACACTCTAGAAGGAGAAGGAAGCAGTTAATCCTATCTGGGGTGAGAGAAGACTTCTAAGGAAGTCCAGTGAAATAAATAGAATTTCTGCAGGCGTAGGAAGTGAGGGAAATATGCCAGAGAAAGAAGAGCAAATGCATAGGAATGGAAGGTTGAAAGTGTAGGTTCTATTCTGGAAATAATGGCGATTGGGACAAACTGTGAGGCTTCAGCAGCCAGCAGTGCTGCAGGGCGAGGAAGGATGCTTCCGTCCTGATGGGCAACCTGATCACAGCACCCAGCACCTGCTCTGCCTACAAAGGCAGTTCATTTGTAAGCTATTAAATGTTAGAGAATACAGTTTTCTGGTTGAAAGAAGCAAGCGGAGAGAATATGTTGTTGCTTTTGAACCTGTAAGGGCTCCTCAAGGCATTCGGGCTAAAGCCCAAGTCCACTGTGGCCCCTTCAGGCCCATTTGTAATCTGGCACCAATGTACATTTCTGGTCTCATTTTCTGCCTCTCCTCACTCCCCAGCTGCACCTGCAGTGCCAGAAGCAGTGTCTTTGCTGGAGCCTCAGGCCCATGGTAGGCAGCCGTGGTTGGTGAATGAATGAATGGTGTCTTTTCCACTCCTATCAGACAGGAGGAACGTTATTAGAAACTGCTCTCATTCATGCAGGGCAGACAAGAGTATTAAATTACAGTGTTGGCCCACTCTCCTGCTATCTGTCACAATATATTCACAGGCACTAAACCACCTGGGCTATAAACAACCATAGACTATCTCACTGGTCCATTACATAGACTAAACTACCATAGACTATCTCACTAGTCCATTTACACCAATGCGGTTATGTTGACCGGATGAGTAAGAAGTGGCTGGCAGGCTGAAGGTCTTGGCATGCCCCACGAAAGTGGAAGGTAAGCTGTTTAAAGATTCGGGGGCCCTGTCACATCAGCGAACTGTATAGGGACATACCAGGACCTTCCTTAAGATTAAAGGGCAAGTGATTGCATCTGTTTCTTCTCAGCACTAAGACGGAAGCACAGTTCTTGGTAGGCGGCTGGCTTCTGGCTCTGGAACCAGCATATTTCACACTTGAGAACGCCGTCTGACCCATTTACTAAGTACTACGAGAGGCAGCAAGATTTGAATAAGGCCAGAGCAGGAAAGAGGTTCGTGTAAATGCAGACTGAAGTACCCACATCCCTGATGCTTGGGCCGTTTGAGCCAGCAGACACCAGGTGCTGAAGGCGTCTGCGGTGGGATGTCACTGAGTGGGGTGGGTGGCAAACTCCAGTAGAAGAATCTCAGTGTGCACCCTAGACCTCAGGCGGGGACCACACCTCTAATAGGAGAAAATCCAGCAGCACCGGAAAGCCATGTTCTGGGGTGCCACTTGCCTCTGGTAAAGATTTGACCACGAGCCATGAAGTGTCCGTGTGTTTAGAGCGACCCATCGTGAGCAACGCTGTGTCAGACCCACCAAGTCAAAAGGTTGGGTAGACCCAACAGCAACCCATTGTTTGATGGAGAACATTCAGGACTGGGAGTTGATCAGGGATAAAGGGTATAAATAAACTGCAGGCCAAAGTCATCAAACACAGGAAAGTCTGAGATATCGGCAGAGCCAAGAGGAAACTGAAGAGACATGACAATTCAAGTAATGGGGTGGATGGTATCCTGGACAGGTCCAATCCAGGGTCAGAAAAAGACACTAGGTGAAAACTGGACTCTAGTTAATAATAATGTTATCAACACTGGCTCATTAGTTGTAACCAAAAAAACCTAGGCACGTAAGATGTTAATAATAGGGGAAACCGGGCATGGAATATATGGGAATTTTCTACTTTCTACTCAGTTTTTCTGTAAACCTAAATCTATTCTAAAAAATTGTCTGTTAATTTAAAAATATATTACAGTAAAAAATTGAATTTTACAGCAGACACAAAAACTAACCCTACACGGATCATACAACTAAATATAAAACCTAAAACTGTAAAAATTCCACACCAATAAAAAAAAAGCGAGAAGGAAATCTTTGTGACGGGGTTAGGCAAAGATTTCTTAGGACAAAAAATAAAATCATAAAAGGAAGGACAATCTGTGCTGCAAGTCCACTAATTCCAATGCTAATGTCCTCCAGAAACACCCTCCAGACAACCCAGAAATAACATTTAATCTGGGCACTTTGTAGCCATTCAAGCTGACCCATAAAATGAACCATCACAAAACATTAACCTTCACAAATGTTTACCCAAGAGAAATGAAAATTTCATTCCATACATAGACTTGTACATAGCTGTTCACAACGGCTCTGACCATAATTTGCAAAGACTAGAAACAACCCAAATGTCTCTCACCAGGTAAGCGGATCAACAAATTGTGGCTTTTCTGTGCAATGGATCATTACTCATCAACTAAAAGCAAGGGTACATGCAGTAACATAGATAAATCTGAAAAGCATTAGACTGAGACAGTGAGTGAAAGAAGCAAGGCATGAAAGAATACGTATGTGTGATTTCATTTATATGAAAATCTAGAAAAGATAAACCAAACCTGTGGAGACAGAAAATGGATCAATGGAGGACTGGGAGAATGAACTAGAATGGGCCACAGGGAACATTTTGGAAGTCATAGAAATGCTCTGTGGTGGAGATTCATGAATGCATTAGTTAAAACTTATTAGAATGTACACTTCATATGGGTGCATTTTTTCTAAGTAAACCACACCTCAATTTTAAAGTTTAGTTTTTAACCTATGGTTTCCAAAAGGGGGGTGGGAGGATGCACTGAGGGTGTGGGATGGAAATGCTGTAAAAATTTGGTTGTGATGATTGCTGTACACCTATAAATGTAGTAAAATTCATTAAGTAATAAAAAAGTTTGGTTTTTAAAAACATGGTTGAAATGCCTCATACTCCTACAAACACCATATAGGTGTCCATTTCTTGATAGCCTCTGTATCACTAATTAATATTGCACCTTTAATTTTTGCCATTCTGGAGGGTGAAAAGTGTCATTCCCAACTTTTGAGATAAACTTCTGTGGCTTACGCGTTGGGAATCCAGGAACAAACTTCATCCTATGACGTGAAGTTTGGCACCTGCCATCAGCCTCTACATGGAGTAAAGCATGAGCCACCGCAGCTGCTGGCCCACAGCACCCCCTGAGCGGACCTCAGGGTGGAGACCAGGACTGAGGCACTCTGTGCTCTAGGAACACTGGAAGAACAGGTCTTCAGAGAGATATTTTTAGGAGAAGGTTTTAAGAGCCCAATTCTTGCATCTTCTTATATCTAGAAAAATACTAAAATCCTTCAATGATGACTGATGTCTGGGGCCAGCAGTAACCTTCACGAGACCAGCAGCAAAGCTCTGCAGAATGTGTGCCTGGCTGCCTGCACCCACCCTTCGCCTTTATCGCTTATATCTCGATATCCCCCCCCTTCTCTTTGGGGGCTGTAGTTAGTGGGCAAAACAAAAGATGTCATGGTCCTCTGGGGGAACAGCCACACCAGAGGCTGGGCCATTGACCCTGAGGGATCTCAGGACGGAAACTAAGACTGGCCCGCAGCTGAGCTGCTTGTCAAAGGAGTGACTCCAGTAAACACACATCTTCACATCTTCCCATAGAAACTGGCTTTCTGTATATCTGGTTATCTGTAAGTCTTTCTTTCCCACTACCTAGTAATACTCTATGAGATTTTTGTTGAAAAACTCATATATTCTAGCACGCACACCCCAGGGGCCTCCTCGGAGCAGATGCTCTGGGCTACCTGAGATGCTGTTTGCCAGGCTTACGTCCTAATTTCACCCCAAATGAAACTTAACTTTAAACTTTCAGGTTGTAATTTTTTTTTTAGTCGACACTACAGAGTTCTGTCTTAAAAAGTCATTGCAGAGGTAGCTGTTGCTAACGAGAGTCGCTGGGGTGATCAGTAGGCTTCCTCATATATTCTTTCCTGAAGAATTTTAGCATTTCAGGTTCATTCCGATCTTGTCATCAATGTGTCTTTTATTTTTTGTTGCTATACCTATTCTTTCCTAGTCTTAGATTCACGTAAGAGAGGCATTGGGGAAGGACCATGGCAGGGTTACTTGGGCCCAAGTATATTCTATCAGTGAACCCCTCCTTTTTTTTTTTTTTAGGGCTGTACCTGGCATATGGAAGTTCCCAGGCTAGGGGTCAAATCAAATCTGCAACTGCCGGCCTACACCGCAGCCACAGCAACGCGGGAGCCGAACCGCCTCTGCAACCTACACCACAGCTCACAGCACTGCCAGACGCTTAACCCACTGAGTGAGGCCAGGGATCAAACCTGCATCCTCATGGATCCTAGCCGGGTTCGTTAACCGCTGAGCCACGAAGGGAACTCCGACTCCGCTATTTCTGCTACACTCGCTGCTTCAATAGTCAGCAGAACCGCAGCTCACATGATGCATTCAGATGTGGGTGCCCAAACCTGCAGTGCTTCATGTGGCTTTCAGAAATATTGAAATTAAATGACATCATGAGCTTATATAAATGGCTTTGTCTAAAGGAATAAATATGCTGTGATTTTTAAGATTTAACAAACAATGAGATAATGCCTGGAAGGTTTCTCGGGGACAGCTGTAACTAGGACAGAAACATTTGTTTGTTTAGTACACGCACTGTATATTTGTTCAGAAGAACCCTGGATTCTAACTTTATCCTGGCATACATTTTGAATGTTTTCTTTCACTCTGAAAAATGTCCTAGTTTGAAAGATAAATTATATTACCACTCTAATTACATGGGATTTCTGGCTAATAAGCACCTTTGACCTATCTGCTAGATTGTTTGTTTTGTTTTGTTTTGTTTTATTGCCTCACCCTTGGCATGTGGAAGCTCCCGAGTCAGACTGAACCCAGGCCACAATAGTGACCTGAGCCCCAGCAGTGACAATGCCAGTTACTTAACCCACTGCACCACAAGAAAACTCCCCATCTGCTATTTTTTTTATTACTAGAAATAAGTTGGGGGGGCATTTGGGGGCAAATTTCTTATAATCAACTTCGGAATCATGGTAGGTTTGAAAAAGAAGCGCAGTTCTCTCGTTCAGTATTTTAGAAGATAAAAAATATCAGCTTAATTGCTCAGTTTGCTCAAGGATACAATACTTTAGAAAATTTCTCAGATTCTAAGTGTCTGTCTATCTGCTTTCCAAAAGTCCTACTATGGAAAAAAATTTTTTGGATGGAATGTGAAAATTAATTTGTATATAAATTGAAGGGCTCAGAATCCTCCTGCGTATGACCTCCCAAGTTCAACAGTACACGTGTGCTGTGCACATGCACTTGTGAAAACTCTCCTTGCTATAACATTCAGTCAAGTAGAGCTGAGAGGAAGGCCCTGCTTATGGCTTCTGGATGTGACATCATGCCAGAGGCAGATGTCCCTTCTCTGCGTGCTGCTTCCAGGCCACAAAGCACCTGCAGACGGGGAACTGTGATGTTCTCGCCTCTGAATCTCCCGTTTACCACCCCTGGGGCTTTCAACCAGGGTTGCTCCATAGACTCTGATCCAATGAAGGACACTTCATTTAGTGGGGGTGAGGCAGTGCTTTGGTTTCTGAGGACAACCACAATCGGTCCTACAGAGCAGCTGGCTTCAACAATAGAGCTTTTTTTAAAAATGATTTTTATTTTTTCCATTATAGTTGGTTTAGTGTTCTGTCAGTTTCCACTGTACAGCAAAGTGACCCGATCACACACACATATGTACAGTCTTTTTCTCACATTATCCTCCATCATGTTCCATCATCAGTGACTGGACACAGTTCCCTGTGCTATACAGCAGGCCCTCATTGCTTACCCATTCCAAATGCAATAGCTCGCATCTATTAATGCCAGATGCCCAGTCCATCACTAATGGATTAATTATTAGGGAAATGCAAATCAAAACTACTATGAGGTACCACCTCACACGGGTCGGGATGGCCATCATTAACAAGTCAACAGATAACAAATGCCGGAGAGGGTGTGGAGAAAAGTACAGACCTACACTGCTGGTGGGAATGTAAATTGGTACAACCACTACGGAAAACAGTATGGAGGTTCCTCAGAAAACTAAGTATAGAACGACCATATGACTCAGCAATCCCACTTCTGGGCATATATCTGAACAAGACTTTCCTTGAAAAAGACACGTCCACCTGTGTGTTCCCTGCAGCACTATTCACAATAGTCAAGACACGGAAACAGCATTTACCGCCACACGTTCTGAAGGCTAGAAGTCCAAGATCAAGGTGTCAGCAGGGGTGGTTTCATTCTGAGGCCTCGCTCACAGCTCGTGGGTGGCCACCTTCTCCTCGGTCTTCCCACGGTCTTTCCTCTGTGCATGTCTGTGTCCTAATCTCTTCTTATAAGGACACCAGTCGTATTGGGTTCAGGCTCACCCTCCTGACCTGATTTTAACCGAATTACCTCTTTATAGGCCCTATCTCCAAAACAGTCACATTCTGAGTGACTAGGGCGTCAGGCTTCAGTGTATGAATTTTCTTTTCTTTTTAAAGCCACAGCTTCAGCATATGGAAGTTGCCAGGCTTGGGGGTCAAATTGGAGCTGCAGCTGCCTGCCTTTGCCACAACCACGACAACCTGGAATCCGAGCCACATCTGTGACCTACACCACAGCTCTCGGCAATGCTGGATCTTTAACCCACTGAACGAGGCCAGGGATCGAACCTGCATCCTCATGGACACTATGTCAGGTCTTTAACCTGCTCAGCCACAACGGGAACTCCCAATGTAAGAATTTTGAGGGGATGAAACTTAGCCCATAACGGGCAGCAACTAGAATTTTTTCATTAACTGACCTTGAAAAGCATTTCATGACACTGTCCAGTATACCTTTTATTTTTCTGTCTTTTTAGAACCACCCAGTGTCATATGGAGGTTCCCAGGCTAGGGGTCGAATCAGAGCCACAGCTGCCAGCCTACACCACAGCCACAGCAACACAGGATCCAAGCCACATCTGTGACTCACACCACAGCTTGTGGCAACACCAGATCCTTAACCCACTGAGCAGGGTCAGGAATCGAATCCCCATCCTCATGGATACTAGTCGAGTTCATTACCACTGAGCTACAGTGGAACTCCTCCAATGCCCTTCTCATTTGCCACCCTGGCGGGGGCTGGGGGAAAATTGTGTCAGTCAAGAGAAAAATGAATGTACCGATTCACCCACAGGACAGACGACAAGCCGAGGGACATGAGCGATCTGATGCGTCCTCACAAGGACCACAGCATGTCATGGGGTTGCATCCTGGGAGAAGTAATGCTTCTGTGTTCACTAAGTGAACGCCTCCTCATCCTCCAAGATGAGCCACAAACACCACCTTTCCCCAAAAGACACTCCTGATAGCCGCTCTCGACAGCCTCAGCCATGCCTGCCACAGCAATGGAACATTCTCTTAGCATCCTTCACGTAGTGCTTATCTCTTTTGATGGTTCTTCTCAAACCACATTATTATGCCTACATGTACTTTAGATGTGTAATAAATGAAGACCATTTATTTCTCAGCTGGACCCAGTCTTTTCTCTCTCTACCCCTACATCCTGGCCCCGTGTCCGACACGGAGTAGACAATTCATAAATGACTGAATCAATGAATCGGTGGCTTGCGTTTCCCATTGCTAAGGCTGGCAGAACACGCAGAGGATACACACGTGTACACAGAACGTCTTCACTAACAGAGTCCTCTCTCCAGCCACAGGATCATGTGCGAAACTGTCAGAAGAATCAGAGAACATCAAAATCCCATTAGGCATCACCACTTTAATGTGTGGAGCAAACATGCCGATTGTCGGGGCGCTTGTTTGTTTTCCCATGATGTGAGGCACAAGAATGGGCCATCTTTAAACTCTGCCCCTCAGACTCTGGAACCCCACTGCCTGAGTTTGAATCCCAGCTCTGCTACTTACTAGCTGTGTGGCCTTGGGCAGGTTACTTAACCTCTCTGTGTCTCATTTGTAAAACGATAATAACAGCAACACCTACTCCAGAGGGCCGTTATGAGGAAAAAGAGTTAACATATAGCAAGTACTTCAAATAGTACCCGGAGTGTCGTATGTACTGTGTAAATGTTCGCTACCATTGCTATGTTAGTACTGTCACTGTTATTATTAATAAAAAGGGAATCCTTTAGTTTGGTTCCACATTATCCCGAGCATCCCCTGAGCGCACCACCCTACAAGGGGCTCTCTCATGGCCTTGACCCTGTCCTCGCTGGGATTCCCCCGCCCTGGGTGCCACCCTCCCTCCGGGCCTGGCTGTCCCCCAGCGGCCCCTCCCACCGGGAGGATGCACGTGGCTGCCCTTTGGAGCGCAGACTCCCTGGGCCACAGAGCCGGCTGCACGCCTTCGCACCTAAGATGACTTCTCCGAAAGGGGAGAGAGGAGTTTGGGAAGGAAACCTTTGTGCTTCTCAACTGTAAAGCACAAACAGAAAGAAATGGAACGGATGGAGGGAAAAAAGAGTGAGAGAATGAGGAGAGAGGAGACAGAGGTGGCGAGGAAGGGTGGGGAGGGGGAGGGAGGAGAAGAGAAGGGGGGAGGGGGAGAGGGGAGGGGAGGGGGGGAGCCAGAGAGGGACCCTCCAGGCCAGGTCTGGGAGCTGTTCCAATGACTCCCAGCGTGAAAACAACTCATGACCATCAGCCGCCCCAGCTCCAGCTGTTTCCACTTCCGTGACATATGTTCACTCACGTAAACTGTTTACCAACTTCACATCCAGATTTTTTTTTTAATAGAGGAAAACCCGGGGTTTGTCTGCACCCACTGCAAGAGCAGAGATAAGGGGTGGAGGGGCGGGAATTTGACAACAAACGAAACAAGGAGGCAGGACCCAGGAGAACCAAAGTTTCTCCAGAGCAGCACAGCTGGCTTCACTTTCGGGGTTCCCTGAGTCTGCAAGGGGCTCTCCTCCCCCACCACACCGCCCAGCTCCACCCAGCTCCAGTTAAGCCCAGCATCCGACTCCTAGAGCCAGTGGATAACCGAGAACAGCAGAGAAGCAGAGCTAGTCCACACAGCCATGGCGAGAGCAAGCAAAGCACCACCCTTGAAAGCCCACCCACAGCGAGTGCACCTGCAGTCTATGTCCTGTGGTGCTGAGAGCACGGGGATCCCAGCCAGAGCTCCAGGTTCCAGGCTCAGCTCTGCCACTTGGGAGCTGTGTGATCTGCAGTGAGTTGCTGAACCCCTCTGTGGCTCGGGTTTTATCATCTCTCAAAGCGGGACAAGAACAGTGTCCACCTCCTGCGTAGCTGTGGGGTAAAAGGAGTTAAAGTGCTTCTAATAGTGCCTGCCATGTACTAAGCCATTTTAACCTAATATTACCTGATTCAAAAAACTAGAATTTTTTTAGCTAATTTTAGCCTTATTTTTAAAAACGCAAGTTTTGACCTAATTAAAAAAACTCAAATGCATTACTTCTCTTTCATATTCTTGACATGGATTTAGCACGGTATAATACAATGTTCTCGAAGAAACATCAAAATCACAGCAGTGGTCAGAAACATCACATATTAAGTTTCATCCTCGACGCTCCTAGCAGGATACACGCTCTTCCAAAATGTAGGCAGGAGAAAAATAGAGGAATTTCCGAATCAAACAAAAGCTACGTGTTGAGATAAATTATGTCAGTTGGTCTAAACCTCTAAAAGAACATTTCTGTTCCCCAACAGACCATAAAATATATTTCTGGCCACACCCCTTCAATCCGTAAGTGGCCAAGGCATTAGATGGTTGTCAAAGGTATTGCCTTTGAGCAATAAAAATGGTACTTTGCTCATCAAGGGTCCTTGGTGAACAGCTTATCGGCCATCGCAGGAGACCAGCTAGGGGGAACAGGGGTCTGTGCTGTTGCTCGCTTCTCCCAACTGCATCCTTACTTCCTTAGTAAATTTACTCGCATCCAAGTATTAATTACTTCCAAATATTAATCTCGTCTAGTAGTCTGGTTAAGCCATTATTTTTATAATATTACTTTTTCTAATTTTATATTTAGTACACGCACATACTAGACATGATTTTTGTTGTTGTTTTGTGGGTTTTTTTTTTTTTTTTTTTTTTTTTTTTTTTTTTTTTTTTTTTGCTTTTTAGGGTCACACCCACTGCATGTGGAAGTTCCCAGGCAAGGGGTTGAATGGGAACTACAGCTGCCGGCCTATGTCACAGCCACAGCAACGCAAGATCCAAGCCACATCTGCGACCTACACCACAGCTCATGGCAACACCGGATTTTTAACCCACTGAGTGAGGCCAGGGATCGAACCCACAATCTCATGGGTACTAGTTGGGATCATTACTGCTGTCCCACGACAGGAACTCCTGACACATACTAGACATGTTTTATTTCCTTCCTCCGATTTACTCTCCTTCTGGCCACAGCCCCACGACGGAAGTATCAAGAAAGTATTTCTTGGGAGTTCCTGTTGTGGCGCAGCGGAAATGAATCTGACTGGGAACCAAGAGGTTGCGGGTTCAATCCCTGGCCTTGATCAGTGGGTCAAGGACCCAGCGTTGCCGTGAGCTTTGGTGTAGGTTGCAAATGTGGCTTGGATCAGGTGTTGCTGTGGCTGTGGCGTAGGCCCGAGGCTATAACTCTGATTAGACCCCTAGCCTGGGAACCTCCATATGCCTCGAGTGCGGCCCTAAAAAGATCAAAAAAAAGGAAAAAAGAAAAAAAAAGAAAGTATTTCTCAACTCATTGGTACTGATGATTGATGCTGTTTGTAGAAGTTCCATCTGCTTTTGGCATGTGGCCTTTTCTTACGTTTAATATTCAGAAAAATGGCAATCATTTTATTTGGGGGATGTGAGGGTGAAACAATTATATTTTCATGGAAGTTGACAAAAGATACATCAAGCGTGTCAGGCCTGACATCATATCAACCCAGATTCCCATGATAAATCTATGTCAACAATATCAAAGTAATGGATTCTAGTTTTTTATATTGGGTAAAAACTCACCTGCGCATATAGTAAAAATAGTGCTTAGTAAACAGCAGGCACTAGAGTAAAACTGCTTTACTTTAACTCCTTTTACCCCACAGCCACCCCAGGAGGTAGACACTGTTTTTGTCCCCCTTTGAGAAATGATAAAACCTGAGGCACAGAGGGGTTCAGCAACTCACTGCAGATCACACAGCTCCCAAGTGGCAGAGTTGAGCCTGGAACCTGGAGCTCTGGCTGAGACCCTCGTGCTCTCAGCACCACAGGACATAGATTGCAGGTGCACTCGCTGTGGGCCAGGCTTTCAAGGGTGGTGCTTTGCTTCTCTTGCCATGGCTGTGTGGACTAGCTCTGCTTCTCTGCTGTTCTTGGTTGTCCACTGGCTCTAGAAGTCAGATGCTGGGCTTTATTGGAGCGGGGTGGGTGCAGCGGGTGGGGTGGAGGAGAGCCCCTCGCTGACGCAGGAAGCCCTGAACATGAAGGGAGCTGTGCTGCTTGGGAAAAACTTCAGTTCTCCGATGTGCTTTGTTCTGCTTTTTTGTTTTGTTTGCTGCTGGGTCTCCACCCCACCTCACCTGCCATATCTCCACTCTTGTTGTGGGTGCTTTCAAACCCTGGGTTATTCAGAGCTTATCATGGCCCAGTACATCCCATCAAGACTTGATTCTGTGTAGATATCAGTGTGCTGCTGCTTCTGGAGGCCTGAACCTATGATCCTTCTGCAGAGCCAGCCCCAGGCTACAGGGCTGCCAGCACCAGCAGAGCTTGGCCAGTGGCTGATAAGTCAGGGCTGTGAGAGTGCAGTTCCCAGACCTTCAGGACAAACCCAAGATGTAAGTGACACTCGGAGTTCTGCGGGATCAAACTTCAGCCATGCTCCATGGGCTTGCGTGTGAAATTGCACCCTGAAAGCTTTCTTCCCCTCCTGGTTCCACCTTCCCCAGCCCATTCCTGGTTTCCCCTGGGGGCATCTTATCAAATTGCTTCACCCAAATCCTCACTTCAGGATCTGGGTCTGAGGAACCCGAGCGGGCAGGAGGAGCTGGCCTGAGTGGTGAGGGTAGTAGGGTGTCCGGGAGACTGGGAACCTTGGGAACGGGAGGATAAGGGTCCCCCTGGATATTTCTGTGATCACAGTCTTTCAGGACATGGTCTCCAGTTGGGAAGGGGAGAGATGCTGGATGCTGGGGAGAAGGGAGAGGTGTGAAATATTTGCCTGGGAGAGTCAGAGCATCACTCTTCCAAGGAGACGTGGCACAACGTCTAGGCAGGGTAGAGTGATGTCCTCTAGCCACATAAGCTACTCGGTGGGGGACTGGGAGGCTACTCGGTGAAGGACTGGGTTAACTAAGATCGGGGTGGAGTTCCCATGGTGGAGCAGCAGGTTCAGAATCCAACTTCAGAGGCTCCGGTCGCTGCAGAAGTTCAGGTTCAATTCCCCACCCAGTGCAGCAGGTCAAAGGATCCAGCATTGCCTGGAAGGTCCCAGGTCACAGATGGAACCCACACCAATAGCAGTGACCTGAGCCACTGCAGTGATAATGCTGGATCCTTAACCTGATGCACCGCAAGGGAACTCCCAACCATCATTTTTGAAGGGTAACAACCTAATAAAAAAGATTTTGCCTGTTCAATGTTATCATCTAAGATTATATCCTTATTCCTACTAAATCCTAAAATGATTTTAAAATTCAAAAAATTCTAATAATTCATATTGAGCAACTTTTTATTTTGTTTTCTAATTAGCTGTGACCATTGAAATATGGTCTTGGAATTCCCGTTGTGGCTCTGTGGTAACGAACAGCACTAGTATCCATGAGAATATGGGTTTGGTCCCTGGCCCCGCTCAGCTGGTTAAGGATCCAGCGTTCCTGTGAGCTGTGGTGAATCTTCTAATAACCCACTACATACCAAAATAACACTGGATCTAGAATCTAATAAAAAAAAATCCATCTGATTTAAAGTCCAGTGAAGAAAAGATTAGTACATAATAGGTATATAACAAGAGCAATTTATTTCATTCATTAATCATTCGAGAAATATTTACCAAGCACCTACAGAGGTAAAATACTATTCTAGTTGCTGGGAGTATAATAAGGAACGGTAACTGAGGTTTTCCCTACAATCTGGATCTTGTGGTCCAGTGTGAATACAGGTATTAAATAATAATCTCCCAAGGAAATGTATAATTACAAAACATGATGAGTGCTATAAATGATAAGTCACAGCATGAGAGATCTCCTGGAGTAGGGAAGGTTTTTCTAAGAAAATAACGTTTGGGTTGAGAGCTAAATAAGAGTAAAGATTCTTTCTTGTTGCCTCTGTTTCAGTCCTTCCTTCCTTTTTATTGCTGAATAAATTTCAGTGTATGGGTGTACACAGAGTGATTATATATTCACCAGTTCATGGACGTTTGGATTGTTTCCAGTTTGGGGCAAAGAAAAAATAAGCCACCATAGACAATCGTGTACAGATTTTTGTGTGAACATAAGTTTTCATCTCTCTTGGGTATATACATAGGCGTAGGACTGCTGGCTTGAATGGGAAGTGTATGTTTATCTTTACAAGAAGCTTTAAGTGGCAGTGGCATCTTGCACCAACAGTGTGTGAGAGTTCTAGTTGCTCCACAGACTCACCAGCTCTTAATAATGTCACTTCCTTTTGGTTTGGTTTGTTTTTTGGCCATTCTAATATAGCGGTGTCTTATTGTGGTTTAAATTTGCCTTTCCCTAATGACTGATGATGTTGAGCATCTTTTCCTATACTTATCATTTGTATACCTTCTTTGATGACGTGTTTACTCAACGTTTTTGCTAGTTTTTCAGTTGGGCTGTTTGCTTAACATTGATTTTTTAAGAGTTCTTTATTCTGGACACCTCTTCTTTATCAGATCTGTGATTTTGCCAATATTTCTCCCCATCTTTGGCTTGTTTCTTTTTTTTTCATTTTTTAGAACAGCGTCTTCTTAAAGATCAGAACATTTTAATTCCGATGAAGTTCAATATATCAGTTTATGGGACACGCCTGTGGTATTAGACGGAGTTCCTTCTGAACCCATTCTCTGTCTCAGTGGCTGGCAGCTCCCGGGCTTTCATGTGGTTTGTCTTCTCTTGCCATTTACAGCACTTTCTCAAATAAATGAAAAGCAAGTCAGCTAATAAATCACACTGAGCATCTCAGAATCTCTCGTGGTTCCAGCATCTCCATCTGTCAAAGTCTTGACAAAGACACGGGAAGAGTAGAACAAGAAGCAGCAAAGCCACAATAGACCCTTTGTAAAGAATAAATCTTTTTCTATTACTTCACCCAATGGCAGTAATAAAAATGAGATAGCATGCATGATTTAGGGACAAAAGTGATCTGTAATCTAATACAAGAAGAGTTAAGAACAGAAGGGCTGGGTAGCCAGTAATGTCACTCACAAAGAAAAAATATCACTTTGTAATGTTGATCTTTGAAGATTTAGCTTAGCACTGCCACCTCCCTATGTAGCAAGAAGGGCATGGGTTTTTAAAGACATGAAAACTGAGGCAGAGGAAAGCAATCAGTAAATTGCTTATCTGAATGTCTGCTCATTTTGTGGGTCTTCTACTTTCCAAGTTCAACCATTATTTTTATTTTTTATTTCTTTGGCCACAACAAAATTCGGAGCTTCAATCCCTGGCCAGGGAACTTCAATATGCCCCAGTTATAGCCATAAAATTAAAAAAAAAAAAAAAAGATTGGAGCTATTCCTAGAACAGTAAACTGGAGGGAGAGAGGTGAAAGGGTGATGGAGCAGAAAAGGGGGGTGATTATTAATGATGAGGGACCTGTGTTGGGTACAGAAGACAGTGACAATATTGGCGGGGTGACCTAGAAAAGAGGGTGAGGACAATGGATTATAGATCCTGATAACGTTAAGAGTTGGCTGCAGGTGGTCCTGGCTGTGACAGTGGGCAGTGGTCAGGAGATGACGGGGTGCTCAGAAGGGAGATTGTCGGTGAGGAAGTGGTTCTCATGTCAGGGCTGAAGGTGGGACCAGGATGTGGGAGGCCGGCCTGGGGGACACAGCTAGACCACTGGCTGTAAAAGCCCGTCGCTCTCAGCCTAATAACTGGGTTCAGATATTCCATATGTTTGCTTTTATATTTATATAAATATATATAGGAGTTCCCGTCATGGCTCAGAGGAAACAAATCTGACTAGGAACCATGAGGTTGCAGGTTTGATTCCTGGCCTTGCTCAGTGGGTTAAGGATCCTGCGTTGCCGTGAGCTGTGGTGTAGGTTGAAGATGCAGCTCGGATCTGGCATTGCTGTGGCTGTGGTGTAGGTCAGCGGCTGTAGCTCCGATTAGACCGCTAGCCTGGGAACCTCCACATGCGCGGGTGTGGCCCTAAAACAACAAAAGGCAAAAAAAATAAATAAATAATATAATATAATATATGTAATATATAAAGTTATATATTTATAATAGACATTTAATATCATATATTTTACATAGTATACATTTAATATATACTTTATATTTTAGATTTACAGTTTATATTTGCTTTTTGTTGCTTTGGTTTTGCTTGTGTTTTTGAGACTTCAGCAAGGAAATGAGGAGCTGAGATAAAAGGTTGCTCCTGACCTGCCCCCCCTCACCAAATCTGAACACGCCGTGTGGTCATGACCCCCCGCCCCCCCATCAACACACCCATGCACCCTGGACATGGCAACCTCCCATTCACCCCAGCGTTTCGCTCAGTTTTTATGTAATTCCTCAGATCTATGACCCTTGATTTCCATGGTTTTCTCCCAGGTTGGTTGGAGTGGAAGGAGCCGTGAGCCTTGCTCTCAACCCCGATAGGCTCTGAGCAACCCCCCCACGGGCCCCCCGCTTTGTAAGCCAGGCCCGTGTCTATACCTTCCTTTCATTTCCACAAAATTTCGTCTTTTCGAGGGCTGTTCCTCTCCTACAATCAAGCCAGCACTGCTGGGTCTCGTGCAGGTTACCTGATGGTACTCAGCCTTGGCCGCCCAATGACTCTGATTAGGTTCTTTCTTTATTTATTTAGGGCCGCACTCTCGGCATATGGAAGTTCCCAGGCTAGGGTCGTATTGGAGCTGCAGTTGCCAGCCACTGCCACAGCCACAGCTATCCTGGATCTGAGCCACATCAACCACCTACACCACAGCTCAAGGCAATGCTGGATCCTTAACCCACTGAGTGAGGCCAGGGATCGAACCCACATCCTCATGGATACCAGTCAGGTTCATTTCTGCTGTGCGACGATGGGAACTGCTCTGACTCGTTCTTTACAACGAGTGACACCAGGAAGTTCAGAGCATCTCTTTTCTCAGCATCTCTAGGGCAGGTATCACTTCCCCCAGCGTAGATGTGCACAGACCCACACACACACACACACACACACACACACACACACACACACACACACGCACACACACGTGCATGAATGCACAGAGTCTTGCAAATATCTAGCATAACCCAAATAATCAATTCCCAACCCAGAAGCACTGAGCAAGACGACTGAACAGCAGAAGTCAAGGGAAACGGACACCCTCCGAGACACTGCAGGTCTTCAGGTGGGGTGTGATCTCTGCCATGAATCCTCAGCCTCTGTAAGGTGAGAACCTATTCTTAAAAGTCTTGAGAATAGCAGGTGGGAGCGGGAGGACAAGGAGCTACTGGCAGCATCTTTTTCTGGGTCAGGCCGTGGCCCTGAGCCTGGGAGCATTTGGGGACTGCAACGGCCAACTTCAGGGGCATCTGGTAGCACTCGGATCTCCTCGGGAGATGAGCTTCCTGCCTTCCCGCCAAACCTGAGTGGGGAATTAATGGGATCCTGACTGTAAAGAGCTTTTCCTTCTTTTGAACCTATACCTATCTAATATGGCCTCACCAAAACCTTATGTCCAAAGAGCTGAAGTTTTTGAGAACCAAGCGAGCACAGCAAATCCTTCTATGCAATTTCGGCGGTAGAATAAAGATTTGGCCTGTTCCTGTCTTGTCTAAACATTCAGTATAGACGATTCTTTATTTGCCACCCACAGCCTGGACTCGGCCCTTTGCCCACATCAACTGTAAAAATCCTGTATCAACAAAATGTATTTTCCAGTATTTATCCAGTTATCTGCAGAGCCAACTCTCCATTATCTGTGGTACCGGTTAACTGGGCTCTCCCTCCACTTAACCAGACTGAAACGTCCTTCCGGTCCTCGCAGAGCCAGGTGTTGGGTGTTGGGTGTACACGCCTCCCCAGAGAGCCAGCCACCCCTGGAGAAAGGGGGATAGACAGAGTTACGACGTGGAGGGAAGGAGGTGGCGGCTGGGTACCCAAGACCTTGGATTACTGTTATTCTCTCTCCCCTTCCTCATTGATCATAATTCATCTGTGAACATGTGGCTTTTTTGCCTGTTTTTATTTTTGTTTTTTACTTTTTTAAGGCTGCAACTATAGCACGGGGAATTTCCCAGGCTAGGGGTCAATTCGAAGCTGCCGCTGCCGGTCTACACCACAGCCACAGCAACACAGGATCCGAGCCTCATCTGTGACCTACACCACAGTTCATGGCACCGCTAGATTTTTAACCCACTGAGCGAAGCCAAGGATTGAACCTGCGTCCTCATGGATACAAATCGGGTTTGTGACCCACTGAGCTACAGTGGGAGCTCCCTGAACCCATGTTCTTAACAGGTTACCCCCAATCTTGCTGAAATTCTGGATTATATATTATGTCCAAATGCATTTTTTTTTTCTCCAAACCTGACATAGAACCACGAGCTGGGAAGTTTGTCATACGTATTATGTTTTATGAGAGCGTTCAGGTAAAGCTGCACAAATGTGTCTGCCTGTCATCGGAAGGTTCATTTCCAGTCGTGTTCGTTGAAGACGAGTTGACTCATTTATACACAGCAATCCCCTCATTTCCCTTTGAGCAATTGTCAAGTGTGCTTGACGCAGTGCGGGTGACCTTCCAGCACGAGCGGAGGGGTGGGGGTGTTGGCCGGGACTGTCAGTGTGCATTTGGCAGCATGAGTTGCTCCAAAGAATTCTGATTTCTTATGCATGAACTACTGACCCCAGCGCTGGGGCCAGGAGTTCAGGATGGGAAGGGAGGCGAACTCCCGCTGATTCAGGGGCCCTCCCTGCGCCCTTTCCACCGTGTCAGCAGTATTCACCTCACTTTCCTCTCCTCCCTCTTCCGCTCCGCCAGAAGTCCTGTCCCTGGAAACGCTTTTCAGTTCCCGATCAGGAACACTGGGAAACCATCCAAAAAGCCGGGTGGCTACCTTTCCCCCCACAACGGCCCACACGGGAACACATGGCCTCGCTTTTAGCCTCGGCTCACAGGTGTGGACACGACACGGCCTGAAGGAAGGAGGCCTTCCGTGACTCCAGGGCCAAGCAAGCACATGACCTGGAGGCCAGCCTTTCTTGGGGGCCTGTCTGCATGAAGATGGGGAAATGTTGCATCAGGGTTTCCGAATTTTCGCCCCTAGCTCCATGACTTGGAGTGATGCTTCTCACGTTGAGGCTGCTGGTCTGAGGACCACACTTTTAGCAGGAAGATAGCAGGCCCCTCCTGGCAACCGGGTTTCCAGGAAATGGAAATAAAACAAGGAGGAAATTCCCAGAAGTCAATGGGCCTGCCCACTGAGGATCATAGCAAATGCTCTTGACACCATTATGGGGTCCTGAGCTGGAGACCTGTCTTTGATATCAAAACATTACTAATATTCCACTGTGTCAGAAATGTGTCAAATGGGAGTTCCCGTCGTGGTGCAGCAGAAGCGAATCCGGCTAGGAACCATGAGATTGTGGGTTCGATCCCTGGCCTCGCTCAGTGGGTTAAGGATCTGGCATTGCCATGAGCTGCGGTGTAGGCTGTAGACTCGGCTTGGATCCCCTGTTGCTGTGGCTGTGGCGTAGGCCGGAAGTTGTAGCTCTGATTTAGACCCCTAGCCTGGGAGCCTCCATATGCTGCAAGTGCAGCCCTAAAAAGTCAAGAAAAAAGAGAAATGTGTCAAACGCCTCCATTGGAAAAACAAGCTCCAGAGGCGAAACAGTTCCTGTTGCCCTTGACTCGTCCAAGCAGCCACCCAGGGACCTGCTGTGACACTTCGTTAGCTCTCCGATGGCAGGTGCAGCCCAGCTTGGGGCCAAGCAGCAAGGAACTCGGTCCCATAAGCAGACATCCCCCGTTCACATTTGACAAAGCCTCGCTAAAGTAAGGTGATGACACCCCGCTAACTCTTCTCTAACTGGACACTTTGTCCTCTTGCCTGCCTCTGACTCTCTCGTCCTCTAACCTGATTCCATGGATGCAGAGCTGTTTACAGATTCCCCGCTGACAGTGCCCTGGTCATTCAACAGCTCCCTGTAGGTGACACACAAAGAGTCCCATGTTTGAGCACCAGGCTGTCACTGATCAAGCCCAAGGTTGGTGAACAGTTCTTTTCACACTTCACGTCCTTGAGCTTATCCTGTGATGTGTGTAGGTAGCACCTGTTTGCCTGGCCCACCCTCACCTGAGATACTGTCTCTTAGACACCTGGGCAGGTTGAAGCCCTTTCTCCCTCCTCTTAAAGCAACAGCTTATTCCTGAGTCCTCCGCGTCCAGCTGGTATGTCTGCTCTGCTTTCTAAAATACTTATTGGAACTAACCAGTAAGATCAGCCATTTATTTGTTTTTCTTTTCTTTTCTTTTTTTCCAAGTTCAGGTGGAAGAGTGATGAAGCCACATTAGGAAGAGAAGAAGATGAAGTGACTGGGGAGGGGGAGTGTCAATTTAACCTCAGGGAAATACATTAAGCCTTTGCTGTTGTTGTTTTTCTTTTTAGGGCTGCAGCTTTGACATATGGAAGTTCTCAGGCTAGGGGTCAAATCGGAGCTGCCAGCCTATGTCACAGCCATGACAATGCCAGATCCAAGCCGCATCTGAGACCTACACTGGAGCTTGCAGCAACACCAGATCCTTAACCCACTGAGTGAGGCCAGGGATCGAACCCACATCCTCATGGACACCATATTCTTAACCCTCCAAGCCACAATGGGAACTTCAAGATCACCCATTTAAATGTTTTCTACCCTCTACTTTCACAGTGAAGAAGCCAGGCGATTTAAGGAAACAAACTTCTCATGGATTTTGAAGACATAAATAACAAAACACCTTCCAGAATGTGTTGGGTCCAACCCAGATGTAACCCAGTTTCTTCCAGTGGCTACATTTAACGTGTACTCGTTAATCCTACCTGACGCTTAGAATGAACAATTGTTCCGGGGCCCCTCATCAGATATCAGAAAGCGCTATGTGATTCCACATTTTACCTTAAAGCAGGAAATTAAACCATGTTTAAATATCAACGAACAGAATGAATAGCGAAGATAGAAAGGAACTGATTAGCATTCTTAAGGGAGAAACTAATTTTCTGATGAGTGTGATCAAGACCGTATTCTCATAATCAGTACAATAGTAGCCCACTTTGCATTGCACAGGGCACCTGACATCCACTGTCACTGTTCTTCCCAGCAGCCCCGAGACATTTATGTTTTTTTCTCCTTTTCTCCACGGGAAGCCTGGAGAGTGTCTGACAATTCAACTGCCTGGCCTTAGTGGCAAGGAAGCAGGACAGACGTGTTTTCAACTGAGGCAGACTTGACACCAAAATCCACGTTCTTGCTTTTACACCAAGCCTCTAAAAGAAAATGTTTACACATCTTAATAGTCAGTTTAACTCAGCAGTTGCCAAGCCCCTACCATGCCCTTGGTTATGAAAAGGAAACGGAAATGAATGTTACAGCCTTTGGTTGAGCAAAATACATGCTTTTTAGGGAATCTTTCAGAACAAACACTTTCAGAAAATTTTCCTAAGTGGGAGATAGTAACCTGACTCTTCATTGAATTCTTTTTCATCAACCAGCTGATTTAGCTATCAAAATGGGAATTTAGCAAATTCCTATGAAATTAAGCAGCCTGTGTTTGGTCGTACATGTAACCCCCCAGCTAATGAAAAACATTAATAGTGTTTCTCCTGAAAAGGAGATGGACATGCCTTTGCTGTCACACCACGAAGACGAGTTAACAGCTTCTATCAGTTATATTTGCTTTCGATTAGAATGAGGTATTGCCATGCATCAGACCATTGAAAAGAAGAAAACTAAGCTTTAGTTCAAAGTTTTTTATGTCACAGGGTTATAGAGTGGTTTCCAAAAAGTGAAATTTCATATTCACAATGGCCATTGCTGGACAGAAATTCTGTAACTAGAGTTAGTTATGTGAGCAAAATTGCTTTATATTTCAGGCTGCACAGTAGGCAAGGCACTGCAGCCCAAAAGAAGTTCCCGAAAGAAGTTAGTGCGTTCATTGTGTCCGTCTGTGAACGCTATGGATGTTTTTAGTCTCCTGAAGCACCTGGGACTGGCCTGTGTGGGAAACAACACAGAATATAAACAGAGCATTGTTTGTAAGCACTCCAAAGGATGTTTCTAGAATATGCTTCTGTAGGTGAATAAAGCTGGTTATTGTTGAGCCTTTCTTCATCAAAAAATAATAACACTGATTTAGTAGGCCATTTTGGAAAAGAGCCTAGTAAAATCTGTTGCAGAGCTGGAGTTCACTTTGAAAACATTCTCTGTTTTTAGAAGCACACTGATGGAGGGTTGTCTTTCCTTAAATGACATTTGTCAAACTGTTTTAAATGTGTTTTGGACTGAAATTGGGAACTAAAAATTTCATATCAGTGAAAATGTTCTAAAATTAGGTTGGGGTGATGGCTGTACAACTATAATAAAATTCATTGAATTATAAAAAATGAAATTTTCATATAACTAAATTTAATAAGGTATAATTCAATAACACTCATGTCCTTTAATATCCAAAGGATTTGATCTATTACAGACTTCTCAATGGTAACCCTTTCTTCCTTCCTTCCTTCCTTCCTTCCTTCCTTCCTTCCTTTCTTTCTTTCCTTCCTTCCTTCCTTCCTTCCTTCTTTCTTTGTCTTTTTAGGGCCACACCTGTGACACATGGAAGTTCCCAGTCAAATCTGAGCTGCAGCTGCCAGCCTACACCACAGCTACAGCAATGCGGGATCTGAGCCGTATCTGCAACCTGCACCACAGCTCATGGCAACGCTAGATCCTTAACCCACTGAAAAAAGCCAGGGATTGAACCTGCACTCTCATGAATACCAGTCGGGTTCTTTACTGCTAAGTCACATTGGGAACTCCAGTGACCATTTCTTAAATCAACGTCTAATCCATTATATCTTCATTCCAAAAAAAGAAAACAATTAACTTTGATTATAATAGAATAAGAGTGCTTTTGTTTGCATTTATGAGGCTGTGTTTGACCAAAATAAAACTTTGGGTATGACAGTGAGTGTGTAATGGATCAAGAACTGATTTAGGAAACTAGGAGTTGATTAGCCATAGAAAAAATGGGCTTTGATTGCTGCAATTCCTCAACGTGGGCCCAGGTGTCTAGCAGCTTGTGGTTAGGAAGTGCTTGAAAGTGTCTGCACTGATGTGGTGCAGGTCGACAGTAGATTTTATTTATTTTTCTTATTTTTAGTCCACTCTATACTAGTGTTGTTCCAAGTGCTTCATAGTTACTGATGCATTTAGTCTTCCTAAGACTCTTGTTAGCTACTTTAGCGATGAGGAAACTGAGGCAGAGACAGGCTTGGTAAGTTGCCCAGGGTCACACACAACCAGTGCTGGGGCTAGGATTTAAACCCAGGTAGCTTGGTTCCAGCGCCCGGACTCTTAACCACTGCTAAGCATCCTTCCAGATACGCCAGCTGTGTGTACGTGAGCACTTGCAAAGCTGACTTGGTTTCTCTGCCGCTGACCTTCTGCATATCTGACCTGACACCCCACCTGTGTACCTGACCCTAACTTTCATCCAGTTAGGATGTTGTATTGTTTCTAGGACACTACTGCAGTGGAAACTTAACCAGGAGAGAACATTGCAAGCCATTCTCAGTGACATTCAGCAGGAAACTGTTTTCTTCTATGCTATGAGTCGTCACAGAGAGGTCAAGGCCTTCAAAAATGAAGCACAAGATGACTTTGAAGGAAAAGGGAGAAAGCCAGGGAGCTCACATCAGGTCCTGCAGCTGAAGGTTTGCACGGAGACTCCGGAGAAGCCTGAAAAGAACTTTGTGAAATTAGGTCTATAGAAATTCATGGAAGCTTTATTTTATTTTATTTTATTTTATTTTTGGCTTTTTGCCTTTTCTAGAGACGCACCCGTGGCATGTGGAGGTTCCCAGACTAGGGGTCTAACGGGAGCTGTAGCTGCCAGCCTTCGCCACAGCCACAGCAACGCGGGATCTGAGCCGCGTCTGCAACCTTTACCACAGCTCACGGCAACGTCGGATCCTTAACCCACTGAGCGATGCCAGGGATCGAACCTGCAACCTCATGGTTTCTAGTTGAATTCGTTAACCACTGAGCCACGACGGGAACTACGATGGAAGCTTTGTTTTTAAGAGTGAGAAAAACATATTCAAATAGCTATCCACAGAGGATTGAGGAGTTTTCACTCATATGGTGAGCCGATTCACAATCACTAGAAGATGAGACTACACATTAAATCAGATATGACCGTAGTTGGTAGGTATGTACATAAATTAGTGCTGCGAGCATATGAAAAATTGCAGGAGAATATGCATAAACTGAAATGAGTGGTTACCTTTGAAGAATGGGATTTCTGGAAACGATAATTTTTTTGCTTCATATTTCAGAATTATCCACACTTTTGCAATGAATAGGCATTACTTTTGTAAGCATGAAACACAATAAAGATGATTTTGGTTTTCTTTCTTCTACAGAAAGTAAGCGTCTGTGTTAAGGCGGAGGAAGGGGGAGACTGGCAGCACCAATAAAGAGCTGTGCTTTGGATATTCAGAAATTGCTTTGCTCTTTCTGCCACACTCCCTTAAGTCCACAAACATTGCTTTTATCCGACCGCACTTTGATGTTATCCCGTTGGCCTCTGGAGGAATATAAAAAACAGGTGCCCAAACTTGTCACTGTATCTACTGAAGCAGGCGTTGTTGAAAATGTCGCCCATTACATCCTGGTTCCTCCTGTGTGAGAATTCACCGAAGACGTTTTTCTTGGGTCTTATTTTTTTTTTCCTTAATGAATTTTATTTCAATTATAGGTATACATAAATCATCACAAGTCAATTTTACAGATTTTGTATCCCAAACCCACAGTGCATCCCCCCACCCCCCAGATTGTCTTATTTGAAAAACCAAGGTTTTCCAAAGTCTGTGAGTCATTGTCTGTTCTGCAAAGAGGTTCACTGTGTCTTTTTAGTTTCCACATGTAAGCGGTGTTGCTGTCTAATTGTCTGACTGATTTCAATTCACATGATAATTTCTAAGTCCATCCATGTTGCTATAAATGTTGGTAATTTGTTCCTTTTAATGGCTGAGTAACATTCCATTGTGTGTATGTACCATATCTTCCCTATCAACTCCTCTGTCGATGGGCATTTATGTTGTTTCCATGACCTGGCTATTGCATAGAGTGCTGCAATGAACACTGGAGTACATGTGTCTTTTCGAGTCATGGCTTCCGCTGGATAGATGCCAAGGAGTGGAATTGCTGGGTCAAACGATAATTCTATTTTGAGTTTTCTGAGGAATCTCCACACTGTTTTCTACAGTGGCTGCACCAATTTGCATTCCCACCAACAGTGTAATAGGGTTCCTTTTTCTGCACACCCTCTCCAGCACTTATTGTTTGTAGACTTTCTGATGATGGCCATTCTGGCTGGTGTAAGGTGGTACCTCATAGTGGTTTTGATTTGCATTTCTCTAATGAGGAGTGATGTTGAACATCTTTTCATGTGTTTATTTGCCATCTGCATGTCTTCTTTGGAGAACTGTCTGCCTAGATCCTCTGCCCATTTTTGGATGGGGTTGTTTGT
>PVHT020000077.1:8872165-8916342 GCA_004024745.2 Catagonus wagneri
GCTGTAGGAGCTGTTTGTAAATTTTGGAGATTAATCCCTTGTCAGTTGAATCATTTGCAAATATTTTCTCCCATTCTGTGGGCTGTCTTTTTGTTTTGTTTAGGGTTTCCTTAGCTGTGCAGAAACTTTGAAGTTTAATTAAGTCCCATTTGTTTATTTCTCTTTTTATTGTCCTTACTCTGACACATGGATCTGAGAAAATGTTGCTATCATTTATGTCAGAGAGTGTTTGGCCTACGTTTTCCTCTAAGAGTTTTATAGTATCTGGTCTTATATCTAGATCTTTGATCCATTTTGAGTTTTTTGTGCATGGTGTTAGGAAGTGTTCTAGTTTCATTTTTTTTTACATGTAGCTGTCCAGTTTTCTCTTGGGTCTTATTATCACAAAAATCTACTTCCCTGAACAGCTGGGCACCTTACCTTAAGGATGCTGTGATTCTTGTGAGTAATCTTGCATATCTCTTTGCTTCGGCTACTGGGAAATTTAGAGACGAAATCCTCACCTTTCTAGGAGCTGCACAGAAGCATCTGGCACAGATCTGGGTACGATTTTCTAACAGCCAACTTTGCTCTGATTCTTTCCTTTCTTTGATTTTTTTTTTTTTTTGTATTTTATGTGTCTTTGCAGGTTGCCTCTAATAACCCATTTCAAAAGTCATCGTTGGAGTTCCCCGGTGGCCCAGCAGTTAAGGATCCATTGTTGTCCCTGCCAAGGCTTAGCTCACTGCTGTGGCTCGGGTTTGATCTCTGACCTTTGAACTTCCACATGCTGCCAGTGTGCCCCCCCCCCAAAAAAAAAGTCATTGCTGAATACCTATTAGTAACAAGTGTTACTTTGGCGAATACACTGGTTTGGACTGAGAAGGACCTAGTGTTTCATGCAGGTATTGTAAGGACCAGCCCTACTTTAATCTGTTCTACAGATGGGGGTTCTAGATGGAACTTCAGATACCAAAAAGATTCAGCTTCCTTAAAAAATAGGCTGAAAAACTGCTGAAATAGAAGTGGAGCTGTGTGCATTTGGGGGCATGAACTTGAATTATTTATACAACGTATTTCAGGTATTTAGCTACACACAATATTCTTTCAGTATCTTTGCAGCCATTATTTATGTGATCTACTGATGATTTTAACCTTGACCGCATGTATCCCTCCAGCCAACCCCACCTTCTTTCTGTCTTTCAGAGCCAAATTTCTCAAGAGCTGTCTTCACTCACCCTGTGTGTCTACTCCCTGCTCACCACCCAGCCATCTGGCTGTTTGCTCCTAACATCATGCTAATAAAACCAGCCCCCAAAACCTCCAGTTCATTAAGTTCCATGCACGTTTTTCAGCTTTTTAACTTCTTAGCAGCATCCAGTGCAGTGGATGGCATGTGGCCATAACGCTCCTGATTTGGGGGGACACCCTGGCTGACTCCTTCCCCCATGAACTTATCTTCGCCGCACACCCATTAACATCACACGTCCCTCAAGGCGCAGTCTATGACCTCTCCTCTCACCTGGGTAATGTCCCCTGGATGATTCCAGGCCTGCTTGTGTTTCCAGTGATAACACCCCAGGGTCTCCCAAGTTTGCATCTCCAGCCCCGACCCTTCATCTCACTCCAGACCCACGGATCTGACTGTTGACTCAAGATCTCCATTAGGGTGAGTGCAAACCCAACACGGCATTAGGAATGGCCTCAGGATCTTCTGTACCAGCCTCTTCCTCCTTTAGGGCTTCTTACCCGACTGACCAACACTCTCGTCCATCTGGTTCTACAAGCAGAAGTCTAGGGCCTCCCTGCCCCTCAGCTCCCAATTTTTATCCATCTATAGTCAGTTCTCACAAATCTCTCTTTGTCTCCATAGCCACCCCTTCGAGCCAAGCCACCATCCCTCACTGGAGTTATTCCAGTGGCCTCTTAACTGGTCCACCTTGACTTTTACCTGTCTTCAGGAACATTCCTTTTTTTTTTTTTTTTTTTTGTCTTTTTGCCTTATCTAGGGCCGCACCCGCGGCATATGGAGGTTCCCAGGCTAGGGGTCTAACAGGAGCTGTAGCCGCCAGCCTTCGCCACAGCCACAGCAACGC
Organism: Catagonus wagneri; assembly: GCA_004024745.2. NCBI lineage: Eukaryota > Metazoa > Chordata > Mammalia > Artiodactyla > Tayassuidae > Catagonus > Catagonus wagneri. The sequence goes on from PVHT020000077.1 coordinate 8,874,241, forward strand.
AGGATCCGAGCCACGTCTACAACCTACACCACAGCTCACGGCAACGCCGGATCCTTAACACACTGAGCAAGGCCAGGGATCGAACCTGCAACCTCATGGTTCCTAGTCGGATTCGTTAACCACTGAGCCACTATGGGAACTCCAGGAACATTCTTCGTGTTGCGATCAAAGTGAAAAATCTTGGAGTTCTCACTGTGGCTCGATGAGACTGATGGTGTCTCTGCAGCCCTGGGACACAGTTTCAATTCGAGCCTGGCGGCGAGGTGAAAGGATCCAGCGTCGCTGCAGCTATGGCATAGGTCATAACGGATCTGATTCCTGGCCTAGGAACTCCATATGCCTCAGTTCGGCCAACAAAGAAAAAAAATGTGAATAATCCTTCTCATTACACCATCTGCTTCTTGGCTTGAAGCATGGCTTCCCACTGCTGTTAAAGCAAAAATTTTCAAGTGACCTAAAAGGCCCTTCTTGGCTTCACTTTTACCTTAGTCTCCCATACTTTCTTTGCCCCAGAATTTTGAGGTTTCTTTGAACATGCCACAGGACCTTTGCATATGCTATTACTTCTGCCTAGAATGTTCATCTGCCTTACCACCCTGTCCCTGTTAATCTTTACTCTTATTTAGCTCTCCACCCAAACATTATTTTCTTAGAAAAACCTTCCCTTGGGAGTTCCCATCGTGGCAGAGTGGAAATGAATCCAACTAGGAGCCATGAGGTTTCAGGTTCGATCCCTGGCCTCGCTCTGTGGGTTAAGGATCCAGCATTGCCGTGAGCTGTGGTGTAGATCACAGATGCGGCTTGGATCTGGCATTTCCGTGGCTGTGCTGTAGCATGGCGGCTACAGCTCCAATTAGATCCCTAGCCTGGGAACCTCCATATGACACAGGTGCTCCCCTAAAAAGATAGGTGTAGCCCTGAAAAGACAAAAAAAAAGAAAGAAAAGAAAAGAAAAACCTTCCCGATTTCCAGATCTCTCATGCTGTGACTTAGTTATCATTTATAGCACTTATCACAGTTTGTAATTATACATTTACTTTTGAGATTGTTATTTAATACCTGTATTCACACCGGACCACAAGTTCCAAGACTATAGGGAAAACCTCAGTTACTGCTCATTATTACACCTCCAGCAACTGGAATAGTGTTTGACCTCTGTAGGTGCCTGGAAAATACATCTGGAGTGATTAATGAATGAAATAAATCTCCTTTGTTATATAACTATTATGCATTAATCTGTTTTTCACTGGACTCTAAATCACTAAGTATTGATCCCAGGAGGATGTCAAATCAGAAGTTCAACGTCACCTAGGTTGGCAAATGCTCTCAGAGCAAAAGCGACTTTGGTCCTTCTCCCTGACCTTTCTTGCTTTCGGTTTTCAATAGGATTTTGGCCTGATCATTACTTACTATCTTATGATTTAATGGTCTTAAGAAGATATCTAAAAATCTTTTTATCCAGAATTTTTAGTTGTCAGAAGAAACATTGATCCAAGGGAGTTCCTGCTGTGGCTCCGCAGGTTAAGTGTCCAACGAGTATCATGAGGATGCAGGTTTGATTCCTGGCCTTGCTCGGTGGGTTCAGGATCTGGTGTTGCCATGAGCTGAGAAATAAGTTGCAGACTCAGCTTGGATCTGGCGTTGCTGTGGCTGTGGTGCAGGCCTGCAGCTGCAACTCATATTCAACCCCTAGCCTGGGAAATTCCACATGCCGCAGGTGCAGCCCTATAAAGAAAAAAAGAAAAAAAAAATTGGTCCAAACAGCACAGTCTCTTGTGTCACCAGAAATCAAAGTTGAATGACTGTACTGAGTAACAGTTAAAGAAGGGACTTGGGGAGTTTCCTTCGTGGCTCAGTGGTTAATGAATCCGACTAAGAACCATGAGGTTGCAGGTTCGATCCCTGGCCTTGCTCAGTGGGTTAAGGATCCGGCGTTGCCGTGAGCTGTGCTGTAGGTTGCAGATGTGGCTCGGATCCCGCGTTGCTGTGGCTGTGGCGTAGGCCGGCGGCTACAGCTCCTGTTAGACCCCTAGCCTGGGAACCTTCATATGCCGCGGTTGCGGCTCTACATTAAAAAAAAAGGCAAAAAGAAGGGACTTGGTAAGAGTGGACTTCAGGAACCTGGAGAGAGAGTCAGGGGACCTGCTTAGGGAGGAGAAAAGCTGCCCAGCGCTGCTCCTGTCTCCTCACGGAACACACAGTCTGTTCATAGTGCTGGACGGTAGTGAGAGAAGTCAGTGTCAGAGTGGTATCCTTCAGAGTTCAGCACCAGAATTACCCGCCAGGTGTAATGAGCCCAATTCTACCCTTTCCTTGAACGCTCCACCACTTCCCTGAGTCTAGGCGGCCAGAACCATGTGAAAATGGAGCAGAAACGCCCTGTCCATTGCTGGCTCCTGCACCCCACCCGCACTGCTTGCCCGCTCCGTCCCCCAGCTTCCCTTCACGCAGCACACTTAGTACTTAGCCCTTTTCTCTGTGTGGCTTTGACTCCCCTCCCAGGACTGTGCTCCTCTGGCTTCTTGGCCCCACCTGCCCCAAGCTGCCCCCCTGGGCGCGCCCCCAGAGGATGGCGGTGCTGCTGACTTTGTCGAGCCCTGAGCAGCACCCAGATGGTCCGAGCAGGCTCTGCAGCCCTGCGCACAAGACACTTCCACTCACATTCAAATGTGAAAGTTAATTCAGTCCCAACAATCGTCACTTTCAAGTAATTCATTTCTAGGGTCAATGGCGTTCTAAACGCTCCTGGAAAGTGCAAGTCTCAACATCTCACACTTAGTGTCCTCTATGAGTCATTCAAATATTCAAATGAGAGTTCCCGTCGTGGCTCAGTGGCTAACGAATCTGACTAGCATCCGTGAGGATGCAGGTTCGATCCCTGGCCTTGCTCAGTGAGGGATCCAGTGTTGCCTTGAGCTGTGGTGTAGGTCACAGCCATGGCTCAGATCTGGCATTGCTGTGGCTGTGGCGTAGGCTGCCAGCTGTAGCTCCAATTAGACCCCTAGCCTGGGAACCTCCATATGCCACGGGTGCGGCCCTGAAAAAAAATAAATAAATAAAGTCCTAGGACAGCACCGCAAAGGACCGCAAACGGAGCGGCTTACACAGCAGCGCTGGAGGATCTCATAGTCTGAAATCAGGTGTCGACACGGTCGGTTCCTTCTGAGGCTGAGAGGGAGACTCTGTCCCAGGCTGGCTCCTCATCTGTCCGCTGCTGTCCTCTCCCTGTGTCTCCTCCACCGGCCTCCGTCTGTGGCACGTCCGTCTCAGGGTCCAAGTTTCCGCTTTTGATGTGGACACTGATCAGACTGGACCAGAGTCCACCGTGCTGACCGCCGCCGCTGCGAAGGCCCTGCCTCCAGTAAAGGCACATGCTGAGGTCCCGGGCTGCCAACATAGCTGCTCTGAGGGGAAGCGCTTTAACACGCGCGCACCCCTAAATCGAATGTCGGAAAAGGGGAATTGCTGTGCTCCGTTCAGACCAATTGGTTTCGGGTTCCGGAGCTGAAAGCAGAGCCCAGAATAAAACTGGTTTTCCCCAGACGAGGGTACAGGTCACAGTCACTGGGTGAGCCACTGAGCGCGTCCGCCACGGGCACCATTCAGCTGACTCACGAGGACACTGAGGCCCAGGGAGGAGAGGTGACACACAAAAGGTCACCCGTTCTGACAGCCCCGGCCACGCTCTTCCTCGGCCTCCAGGCTGAATGGCTTCTGCGGCAGGAATCACCCCTGTTTTCTTTTCCTCTTCTTTCTCCCCTAAGTGTCCTCTTCTTGGGCCGGAGTGGAAAAGGGAACATGATCTTATGTGCCAATGATCTTAACAACTGGCCCCAGCCCCAAAGCCGTATCTTGCTTCCCCTTCTGCTTCTTTTCGCCCCAGTAACCCCGGAGATGTTGCCATGATGCAGTTCCATGGGTCGTTTTTGTTTTTCCGTTTTGGGCCACTCCACAGCCTATGGAGTTCAGATCTGAGCCACCGCTGTGACCTAAGCTGCAGCCATGGCAACGCCGGATCCTTTAACCCACTGTGCTGGGCTGGGGATCGAACCTGCGTCCTGGTGCTGCAAAGACACCACCAGTTCCCTGGTGCCACAGCGAGAACTCCAGCAATTCCTCACTTTGAGATAAAACTCCCAAGGAAGCCAACCAATATGCACTTAGAGATTCTGCCTGGCATAAAGACAGAAATGGCCATTGCCTTGATGTCTTATGACCGAAATGAGAGAGAATAAGAGGAAAAAATATTGACCAGACTGCAGTCTCCCGTGACCCAGACATCCTGCGGTGAGAACTCTCTAACGCAGAATCAGGCAATAGAGCTTTGCGAGCTGTGCTCAAAAATGAAATCTTCGGAATTCAGCTGGGTCTTCCCATCAGCCTACGCTCCTCTTCCAATGCCATCCATTCGCTGGCCTCCTCAGCTGCCCCTCAGGTACAGATCCCCTGGCTTAATATAAGTTCTTAGGAGAGCCAAGCAAGACAGGAGAGGGAGCCAAATGCAGTGTGTTTATGATTAAGTATAGGTATTAAATAATGCCGGTACTTAACAATATATTGAGTTGTCTCCTGTATGTGTGGTACTTCTGGTAAGAAATGATTTGCTCCTAGATGGTCCTCAAAAACGCTGTTTAATCTGTAAACTTTCCGAAGGATAAAAACATGTGTGTGTATACTTATACATATATATGTATATATATAAATTTATATTTGCATGTACCTTATGTATACAAATGTGAAAGCATGTCCATACACATATACACAATGTACATGCTATAAAAGAATGTATAACAGGTGCACACATTCTATGTATGGAAGTGTAAAAACAGAGATTAGAGACACTGCCCTGTGCTTTGTCCTTGGCTCTTCTTCATCACCTCTGGGCCTGCTCTGGCCTCTCGTTAGTCCCAGGAGGGCCCGAGTGACGACAGCAATTGACTTCCTCCCTCACGTATAGTCAGTGGAGCCTGACTCATGGGTCACCAGCCCTTCCTTGCAGCTCAGAAAGGAAGCTGTAGCGCTGGCACACATAATGAGAGTTTTCTTTAGAGGCAAATCAATGAGTTCATACCTTCATGACTTCACAGCACTCCTTCCTTATTGGTTTCTCTACTTCATTCTGTCCTCGCCACTATCTTTATTTTTAAGATCTCTTTGGTGTTGTTTAAAAGGACGGTGCCCCAAAGGAAGATGACATCAAATGTGCAGATAGTTGAAGAATTAAAAGGAAAAACAGAATATCTGTCTGACCTTGATATGGTCTATTTTATTTCTTAAGATTATTTAGAGGTGACATAAATTGATCTTTCCTTTGTTTCGAATTGATGCATGGAAAACTGGTATCTGCTAGGCCTAATATATTCCACCTATAGCTTTAAACTTAAGCTGTTATTCAGGATCAGAGTTTTATAGTCCAGCTGCTGATGTGTGTGTAGGAGTTCAGGCAGAGAAATGTGCACAGAACCAGCCAAGAGAGAGAGGTTCTTAAATCTCTGAAATCTGGCATTTTGGTAAATGTCTACCCAGATCAACGAGGCCCTGGAGACTTTGGGGGGCTATTTAGTTCCCTACTTCTCATTCATTCATTCGATATACACTAACTGGGCATCTATGTTTTAGAATGTCCTAAAATTAGGAACAACCTTTTCCTCTGGTATAAATCACATTTTGATTCTTTTACTTGCAATGAAACAGACATTTCAGGACATCTACAGGCAAAGATCTATGAAAGGTTTTCAAATCTCTTTTAATCCCTTTGCAGAACAATGCCTGCGCTGCTGGGAAACATGGAGAAGTCTGGGGTGAGGGGGAGCTGAGAAAAGGAATCAAGAGTTCTGGTTTTGGGAGTTCCCATCGTGGCTCAGCAGGAACAAACCCAACTAGTAGCCGTGAGGATGCAGGTTCCATCCCTGGCCTCGCTCAGTGGGTTTAGGATCTAGTGTCACCAGCTGTGGTATAGGCCCCAGACACAGCTCTAATCCTGCATTGCTGTAGCTGTGGTGCATGCTGGCAGCTGCAGCTCCCATTGGACCCCTAGTCCGGGAACTTCCATATGCTGCAGGTGTGGCCCCAAAAAGAATATAAAAAAAAAAGACAAGAAAAAACGAGTTCTGGTTTTGCCATGTTCAACCTGAGATGCCTGTTAGACATCCAAGAAGTGAAGTCAAGTTGACAATTATCTAAGGTCAAGGGAGAGGTCAGGCTTATAGATGTAAGGGTGGGAGCCACTAACATACATGACATTGAAACCCATGACGTTGGAGTTCCCGTCATGGCACAGCAGAAATGAATCTGACCAGGAATCATGAAGTTGCGCATTCGATCCCTGGCCTTACCCAGTAGGTTAAGGATCTGGCATTGCCGTGAGCTGTGGTGTAGGTCGCAGATGCGGCTTGGATCTGGCGTTGCTGTGGCTCCAGCGTAGGTCGGCAGCTGTAGCTGCGATTACACCCCTAGCCTGGGAACCTCCATATGCCGCAGCCCTAAAAAGACAAGAAAGAAAGAAAGAAAGAAAGAAAGAAAGAAAGAAAGAAAGAAAGAAAGAAAGAAAGAGAGGAAGGAAGGAAGGAAGGAAGGAAGGAAGGAAGGAAGGAAGGAAGGGAGGGAAGAGGGAGAGAAAGAAAGAAACCCATGACACCGATGTTGTCTATTGGCTCAGCAATGGCTGGGTGGCCTTGGGAAGGCTGAGGATCGAGTCCAAGAGCACTCCAGAAAAGCTTAGGAAGAAGAGACCAGGGAGATAAAAGCGAAATAATGTAAGCAGTTGCAGTGGCCTGGAAGTCAAGTACTTAAGGAGAAGCAATCAGCTGGTTTGGTGCTGCTAAGAGGTCAAGTGAATGTGGACTGAGAACTGCCCACTGAACCTGGTCAAAGAAAAACAGTGTAGGACATTGTCAAGGGTGGTGTTTATGGAGAGGTGCGTGTGAAAACCTGACAGGGATTGAGAAGGCAATAAGAGATGAAGAACTGGAAACATCAAGTGTGGACGATTCTTTCAAAAGATTCTTCTACAGAGCCAGCAAGAGCCACCTCTAGAAGACGGTGTCGCCTATAAGAGAATGATCCTTCACTTGTCTAATCTGAGCAGCTGTTTTCTTGAACCAGTTTCTCCTTGTTCTGTCTACCCCGCAACACAGGACAAGACCCTCTTAATCTCCTCTCTTGTTGGTGGATATCTTCCAGGTTGGGGGCAAACCAAACAATAAATCCCTCTTGAAAGAGCAATCTGGACTCTGGCTCTCCGTGAACAGAACTATTTGACCATCACGGTTCCCGGCTGCAGGGTTTGATTTTGAGCCACTTCATGCTTATTGTCATGGGGCCTAAGGTAAAATAGGTTTTGGATTTCCCATTGTGGCTCAGTGGGTTAAGAACCCAACATAGTGTTCACGAAGATGCGGGTTCAATCCCTGGCCTCGCTCAGTGGGTTAAGGATCCGCCATTGCCACAAGCTGTGGTGTAGGTCGCAGATGCGGCTCCCATCCAGTATTGCGGTTGCCTGTGGCGTAGGCTGGCAGGTGCAGCTCCGATTTGACTGAGAACCTCCCAATGCCGAGGGTGCAGCTATAAAAAGAAAAAAGAAAACAAACAAAAACACCCAGGGTTGGATTCTCTTAGACTGTTGCTATAAACAAACCAGATTTTGTGTGAATTTAAATACTTTCTTTTATTATATTATATATATTATTATAAAAATATAAATTCTTTTCTATGAGGTAGAAATTTGAGTTTAACAATACCAAACCATAAAGTTAGGCTACAGATTTCATAGTCTTCTAGAAGGGAAAATTCTGGCTCTGCCTTCGGCTCCAGGACAAGGAATGCGGGGTCCAAAGCCCCGGTGACGGCTTCCCGGGCAGTCAGGGCTGGGAGGTGCTGTCTTGCTGCGGATAAGGAACAACCGTAGTGAGGTGAGCGGGTTTGGAGACACCTGTAACCACCCCCGGAAGACCACCGGGGTGTCCATAACCCCCAAACCCACCTGCCCGCACCTGTTATACGAACACAGCTAATGAAAGCCAAGAAAGTGAGATGCCTTTCTCCCTCTTGAGGGGTGGGTTCTATTGGCACACACCTAAGTGTTATTCAGGAATACACTGAAAACTCAGCCAAAAAGAAACCCGTGATGGAAAAGGAGCCAGAAGTATAGAATCATAGGAGGCTAGAGCCAAGGAGGAAGCACCCTCAGAAATCATCCCCCAGCCCCTTGTCCCACAGAGAGAAACCGAGGCTGGAACCGAAGCCCAGGGCCAGCTCTGCCCTCCCCCTAAAGCCGAGCCCCCAGGAGAAAAAGGAGGAACCTGCTCCCGGCATCCCTGTAAAATTCCCGTGACCTTCCCCTTGTCCTCTTTAAACATTTTTTAAAATTGTGAACTGATCACATATTCCAGAGAACCTACATAACACTTACGGACTGTTCCTGCCTGCTTCTTTTTCTACATGTTTATTGCGAAAAATAAATCAATCAATCTGGGATCAAAGGAGGAGCCTTTTGCAGTGCTCAGACGGGAGTGGGCGTGGAAGGGGAGGGGCTGAATGACGTCACGCATATATTAACGTGACCCACTTGGAGGCCAGAGAAGCTTAAAAACCTTCCCGGCTGAGGCTACCTTAACTCCTTCTGCATCGTGGTTGGTGGCTCCTACGTGGGCAGGAACCCGGGCTGGGCCAGCCCCAGCCGCCGCCGGAGCCCAGCACCCCTGGCAGCTGGCTCAGTGACCGGCCAGCAGGGCAAGGCGAGAGCGCAACCGTTCTTCTTGTCATTGTTGCAGCTGCAGCCTCTTCCTGCAAGACATCCCACGAGGTCACGGCCTGCAGGAATCCCCTAATTCTGCACAGCTTAATGCAGATATTTAAAGGCACCGTGCGCGTATAAATTGGCTATGTGCTCTTTGGAAAAAATTGTAAAGCTGAAGATCCTGATTCTCAGTTGATAAGGTAGAAGCCCTTTTATCCAAACATTATTGACTAAGGGCCAGGGGCATCACCTGGTCATCTAATTAAAAAATAAGACAGATGAGCAGATTGCATAAGCCTAAAAGCACGGCAGAAGTTGCCCTTTCATTGATTCTTCGGCCGTGCCCTAGGCCCGCAGAAGTTCCCAGGCCAGGGATCAAATCCACGCCACAGCAGTGAGGCCACTGGATCCTTAACCTGCTAGGCGACCGGAGAACTCCACCCTTTCAAGGATTCTTAACAAGCCCAGGGATTCTCATTTCTTCCTGCCCCGGTGATCTTGACCCCCAGGATAGGTCCAGGCTCCATCTGTCCCGTCCGCTTGCATCTCCTCTGTTGCCAGCTCTCTCTTAGCACCCACCTGGTGCCTCGGTCTTGGACGGATGACCTTCCTTCCTCTCCCAGGCCCCTTTTCACTCTGCTTCCAGCAGTCATGTCAGAGTCCAGACACCCTCGCAGGCCTGGGGGGTGGGATGGATGACAAGGACAGCCTCACACTCCAGACTTCAGGAGGCTCCATTCTGTCCCAGACACCCTCACTCAGGGGGGCCTGGGGCTGGATCCGCTCCCTCCGGCCCCGCAGCAGGTGTCAGAATGTCATCGGTGAGACCTGCTCTTGCCTTCGGTGTTCTGAGCAGTAGGACCGGTCTCTGGGGGTGGGGTGGGGGTGGGGTTCAGGCTCTAAATGCTGCTGCAGGAACCGCAGCTGGAGATCAGACCCCACCGGAAGGGCTCCCCCAGCTCCACCACAGGCGGCTTCATCTCTTCCACCCCAGAGATGTGGACCCGGCCTGGGCCTCCTCGCCCTTTCTCCCACTGGGGGCTTCTATTAGCCACACTCATGTCCAAGTTCGCCAGGAGGAGTTGGGGAGGGAAGGGGGGCCCCTAGGGGAGCCCCTGTTGAGGAGGACAGGCATTGTCCTGGCTGCTGGGTCAGTAATCCGGGTTATTCTCCGTTCTTTACTCCTTTTGCCACAGGACCGACACAGTGCTCTTAATTACCGGGGCAGAACGCACTTTCCAGGAGGCTGCCACTGGGTGTGGCCACGTGCATGGCCTTGGCCGGCGAGATGTCAGCAGGCACCAGCGGCACCTTAAATGCACCGGTGAGGCTTGGCTTGCCTTCTTGGCGTCTTAGGTCGCCGTCTCTCTCCCACCCGAGGGCTGCCCTTGCCTGGAGCCTGTCACTCTGTTCATCAGCTGGCCCAGGGGTGGAGGCAGGTGTGGGAACCTGGCGGGGTGGGGGAGGGGGTGTCGCCCACCCAGTTCCTCGCTTATTCCCTGGTGGTGGGCCGTTCTGGGACCCTCCCTCTCAGACCTCTACCGGGAGCTCCTTGGGTCTTTTTCTCCCTTTGGTGGAAGACCGCCCTCCGTGTTCTTCCTTCACCGTTTCTTGGTCTGCTGCCTCTTTCACTCTGCTCCAGGTGAGCTCTCCAAACTGGGAAGATTTGTGTCACCAACTGACCCTTTGTCTTGCAGCTCAAATCACTAGTCGCTCCTCCTACAGATAACTTCAGTGAGACAGTTTTCCCACGAAGCACTCAAACAGACCCAGCTTTGGAGCAGCATGGCAGAGAGCCCTGAATACGTTTCTCTTAAAGGAGAAAGCAACATAGGAAATGGGACCTTTAAATATATAAGTGTATTTTCAAAACCCATTAGTTCAAGGAGTTCCCTTCGTGGCTCAGTGGTTAACGAATCCGACTAAGAACCATGAGGTTGCGGATTCCATCCCTGGCCTTGCTCAGTGGGTTAAGGATCCGGCGTTGCCATGAGCCGTGGTGTAGGTTGCAGACGCGGCTCGGATCCCGCATTGCTGTGGCTGTGGGGAAGGCCAGCAGCTACAGCTCCTGTTAGACCCCTAACCTGGGAACCTCCATATGCCACGGCTGCAGCTCTACATAAAAAAAGAAAGGCAAAAGACATAAAAAAAAACCCATTAGTTCAAGGTTTTTGTTTTTTTTTTCAATACAAAAGTCATACAGTCCCAAAGCAGCTTAAATCCTGCCAATGCGGGGACGTGTGCAGACACAGGCGGTGCGGGCCTAGGCAGCGCTTCTCCAGCAGAAGCATCTCACAGACCAAAGTCCATTCGTACCAAGTCAGTGTATGTGTTAGAGGCCAGTTCGTGCCTTTGCAAGCTTAAAGAGGAATTATTCCAGGACGATTTCATTTTGCTCTACAAGACAAATTCTTAGTGGGTAAATTAATTCTCTTTGAGTAAATTAGACACATTTTGGAAGCTGCCTTAAACTCTAATGGATGCTCCACCTGTATGGTTGACTAGGGCCTAAACTCTGCATGGGGTTTCTCCTAGTTTAATGTTCTCTCCTCTAGGGGTCTTGGAATTCTTAATAATTTTTGAACAGGGACTGTATTTTTCACTTTGTACCAGGCCCCGCAAATCTTGTGGCTGGCCCTGCTTTCAGGTCATTGTAAGAAAAGAGATTTTTTTTTCTTTTTAAATGAATTTCCACTTTATTTGACCCAGTGCATTTTAAAAAAATTTTTGAAAACCATTTTTTTTTGTCTTTTTGCCTTTATCTAGAGCCGCACCTGCGGCATATGGAGGTTCCCAGGCTAGGGGTCTAACAGGAGCTGTAGCTGTCGGCCTTTGCCACAGCCACAGCAACGCGGGATCCGAGCTGCGTCTGCAACTTTCACCACAGCTCATGGCAACGCTGGATCTTTAACCCACTGAGCAAGGCCAGGGATGGAACCCGTAACCTCATGGTTCTTAGTCGGATTCGTTAACCACTGAGGCACGACGGAAACTCCGTTTTTCTTTTTTTTTAGGTCCACGCCTGTGGCATATGGAAGTTCTCAGGCTAGGGGTTGAATCTGAGCTGCATCCACAACCTGCGCTGCAGCTTGCAGCAATACCAGATCTTTAACCCACTGAGCGAGGCTAAGGATCAAACCACCATCCTCATGGATACTAACTGGGTTCTTAACCCACTGAGCCACATCAGGAACTCCGGAAAAGGGGCTCTAAATAGTCCTTTAGTCCCTTTGCTTCTCTGTCTCATCATTTGCTTATTCGCATGTATCCTTGGCATCTACTTCGGAGACAGAAACCCTCTTCCCCAGGAGACAGAGCTTTTAGGAACCATCTTTCACTTCCTTTCATTGAGGCGGGTAGTGTCTGGGGAGTTGGTCTCATGTCACTGGTGTCCACGGCCGATGGAAACATCGTACTCCCTTGTCAATTCAAAACACACCCTTGGGTTTATGGTCACTGTCCCCGGTCTGTTTTTCTGCTGCGTGCCTTCTTCCCAGAAATAAATGGTGAGAATTTGCTCTTTGGAGGGAAATGGTCAGTTCAGCCAACTTAAGTTTGTTTGCATTTGGGGCAATGGTTTAAAAAAGGAAATCCAGGGAGTTCCCGTTGTGTTCAGTGGGTTACGAATCCGACTGAGATCCATGAGGATGCAGGTTCCATCCCTGGCCTCACCCTGTGGGTTCAGGATTGGCGCTGCCATGAGCTGTGGTGTAGGTCACACATGAGGCTGTATCTGGCGTTGCTGTGGCTGTGGCGTAGGCCGGCAGCTGTAGCTCCAATTCGACCCCGAGCCTGGGAAACTCCATGTGCCGCAGGTGCAGCCCTAAAAAAATAAAAAATAGTAAATAAACAAATTGGACATCTACAATTTCTTTTTTTAAAGAAAATAACACGGTAGGCAGTGCTGAGGCTCAAAGGGCAGTTGACTTTTGACGTGGGGTGTGCATGGAGGTGGGACAGGGGACAGCCGGCAGCAGGCAGCTCTCAGGGAACTATTGATGTCCCGCCCCTGCATGAGAGGGAGACAGCCCACCTCCTGGTGGAAGAATGCCCAGTGAGGATGTGGGATTGTGCTTATGAATATTTAATGTGTGCTTTTTGCGGGTTGGTTTTTATCATCTTTCTTATTTAAAAATAATTCTGACCTCATTCCCCTCTCTCCCCCCCAAAAAAGGTAAATGAAGGCAAAATAGCGCTGAGAAAGCACCTCGTATGGCTTCTTAATCATTTTGCTTGTTTTAATGCCTGAGACCCAATGTGCCTTGGCTGTACTTGAGGTTAAAATGATTCTCTGAAGTGCCTCATCCTTCCTCGCCCTCCTCCCACGGTCCCTGTCCTTCACCTTTTACTGGAAGACCGTCCGAGTGATGAACTGCCAAACAGAAACTGGATTCGTCACGGATCGGTGGCCTCCCCCGCCCCAAATGTCGAGTAGAATTATCGAGAGCGTTCATCGAGTGGATGATGGTTGTGCTCGGTCTTCCAGCAGAGGGACAGACAGCAAGCTACAATTCACCGTTTGCCAAACTGGTAACTCGTGGGCACAGCCACGGGCTGAAAGTCACTCAAAGAGTGACACAAAATGAATTGAGGATAAACACCACTAGGCTAAACTGTCAGTAGTGAGAATTACTGAAGAAAAGATAATATTTAACCACCTAAACTGCCCCATTGTGACCTGGCCCCGTTTTGGGCTCAGCAGATCAACAACAGCTGACATTTCTACTCTATTGATTCGAAAGCACCTCCGGGTACATGATCCTTACTTCAAGTCCCTGATCTGAGAAGGCGCAAAAGGGTAACTTCCCACTGGACACACTCCTTACAGACGTGGAAATAAATAACGAGACTTTTATTCATTTAAACTAAGGTCCGAAAAGAGCGGTGATGGCTTGACAGTAACCCCTGGGTTATTGTGGTTGCTCCTTTTCTGCCAAATTGCCTAACAAGTGGCGTTTCCTTCATCCTTCTTGGCTCCTTTTCCCAGTTATCTGTACTGCTTTTCCACCTTTAGGCTGCAGCCCCTCAGTCAGTTCAGTGGGACCTGCCACCCCTCCCTGCCTGGACCACAGCACTTAGTTCTTTTTGTCACGTTTCTCTGGTTCCAGGGCACCCCCATCCCATTCATGGGTGCTGCCCAAGTGGGGCCCACGCCCACCCCAGTGATGGGGCCCCCACCCCGGCCTCAGCCCCTCCTCTCTCTTCCTCACCTCCGTTCTCTGCTAGCGCCGCTCCAGCAGGTAAGGCCCCCTTACACCCGATGGGTCTTCTCACCTTGAGCCTCGGCCCGCAGTCTCGCTTCCAGCTGGGCTGACGCGGAACCAGCTCTCCCTCTCAAGGGTCCTATAGGAAGTGTTTGAGGATCTGCAGCCCACACGGTGTCCGCGGTAGCAACACAACCTGAAAGCAGCTGCGGACACAATTCTGCATGCTGTGTTCCAGTGAAACTTGATGGAGGCACAGAGAATTGCCATGTCCTATCATTTTCACATGTCGTGAAATATCCATCTTCTACTGATTCTTTCCCCAGTCATTTAAAAAGGCAAAAACTGGAGAGTTCCTGTTGTGGCGCAGAGAAAACGAATCTGGCTGGCAACCATGAGGCTGCAGGTTCGATCCCTGGCCTCGCTCAGTAGGTTAAGGATCCAGCGTTGCCGTGACCTGTGGTGTAGGTCACAGACATGGCTCGGATCCTGCATTGCTGTGGCTGTGGCGTAGGCCGGCAGCTGTAGCTCTGATTCGACCCCTAGCCTGGGAACCTCCAGATGCCACGGGTGTGGCCCTACAAAGACAAAAAAAAAAAAAAAAAGGTAAAAACTGGAGTTCCTGTTGTGGTCCAGTGGTAAAGAACCCAACTATGCCACAGGCACAGCAACACCAGATCCAAGCCGCATCCAAGGCCTATGCTGCAGCTTGTGGCAACACTGGATCCTTAACCCACCGAGTGAGGCCAGGGATTGAACCTGCATCCTCATGGCTACTAGTCCAGTTCTTAACCTGCTGAGCCACAAGAGGAGCGCCCCCTGGTGTCTCTCGGTGTATCTAAAGCTTCTCTTGTTATGAGCGCACCAGTCAGATTAGATTATGGCCCATTCTAGTGGCCTCTGTAATTTAGTCACCTCTTTAAAAGGCCGTCTTTCCAAATACTGTCACATCTTGAGGTACTGGGGGTTGGGACTTCAGCATATGAATTTTGGAGGAGAGTCACAATTCAGCCCATAACAGGGAGTTCCCAGACCAGCAGATATCAGACAAGCCCGACTTTGTCAATCAAGCAGCCTGGAAAGGTCCATAGCACAGGTTACATGCCCGGACTCTGCAGTCAGCTGCTCTGGGTTCGAGCCCCATCTCCACCCCTTACTGGCTGGCTGGCCTTGGGAGGGATATTTCTCTTTCTTTGCCTTGGTGCCTCGTCAATCAAATAGTGCTAGCAACTGTGCCTACCAGGGAGCTGTTGTGAAGACGAAGTGAGTCAGAATAAGTGAATGAATCAGGATAGAATCTGATAAATGGGGAGCATCAAACTATCATTATCGTCCTTATTACCACCAAGAATCACAGGCCATTGGGACCTACGAGGACAATGCACCAGGTTGGGGCTGAGTAAACAGTTGGTGGACGGCACTCACCTGGCTTCAGGCTGAAACCCGAGCCCTCACTGCCCAGCCTGTACCAGGCTCTAACACTAACCCTGCCCCCCCCCCCTTGGGGCCTCGACACTCTCGATCGAGAAGTTTGGTTGAGTTTAGGTAGGCTTAAGAGCCAGCGTGATCGAGACAGCCAGCTTCTAGAATTGTACCAACCTGATCTGAATACTGACTCTGCCATTTGGAACACGATCAGGCTGCTTAAACTCTCCAAGAGCATATTTTTTCATCTGTAAACATGGTAATAACCTCCACCTTATTGTGAAGATTCGAATGAATGACACTCCACTTAACTAAATGACCTCATCTTCTCTGAAAGAAAATCAATCTAGTTAAGGTTATTTATGTACAAATGCACTTAATCTGGTTGAAGTGATAGTATTTCTATGAACACTGAAAAAGCAGAGAGAGCACTGGGAACTATGTCTGGTCACTTGGGGTGGAGCATGACAATGTGAGACTGGGTCAAAATAAAAGCAGAGAGATGATAAAAAAGAAGATATATATATATATATATATGTATATATAATATATATATGTGTGTGTGTGTAATCAAACCACTTTGGTATAAACCTGAAACTAACACAGTATTGGAAATTAACTAAAAAAAATTTTCAAGCAGAGAGAGAAACTATTTAAATCAAAAGTATTTCTAACTGATGGGATAAACTCAAGGGCCCTCTCTTCTGCCTTTTGTCAACTGTCAACGACCACCTCACAACAGAAGAACAGATTTTATACATGTACTGTGTTAGTTATTCTTACAGAGAAAGTTACTCCTAAATTCAGTGGCTTAAAATAACAATTACCATTTATTATTTCATTCAGTTGCTGCAGATCAGGAATTGGGAAGTGGCTTAGCTGAGTGGTTCTGCCTGGTGGTCTTTCAGGAGACTATGGACCAGAGGTCAGCCAGCCCTGCAGTCATTCAAAGGCCCAGCTGGAGTTGGAGGATTTGATTCAATATGGCGCACTCACATGGCTTGCGAGTTGGTGCTGGCAGTTGGCAGGGGGCCTCGTGTCCTCTTCAGATGGATCTCTCCACAGGGCTTTCCTTTTTTTTTTTTTTAATGCTTCGTTCACCAACATTTGTCATGTGATGTGATAGATCTTATTTTGAAGAGGTTAAGATTGGCGGTTTCTTTTCATGAGCTTCTGAGTCTATCCTGTTATTTAAGATCTCTCTTCTTCATGAAGGACTTTTTTTCACCCATCACCACAGGCACCCAGCTCTGCCCCTGGCAGCTGCCCCCACCACAGCTTCTTGAATGTATTTACAACATGACAGCTGGCTTCCTCCGAGAGATGGCAAGATAGAAGCTGTGATGGGCCTCAGATGTCACACTCTGATGTCACACTCTGTCACACTATGTATTGGTTACCCAAGTCAGCCCCATTCAACTTGGGAGGAAACTGCCCAGGGAGAATATCAGGAGGCAGGTATCACTGGGGGCCTTCTCATCTGCTGGCCACATGAAAAAGGGACTTCAAGCCTGTTTTCTTAAGGACTTGATTAAACCAACTTAACAAAAATTATGTATGCTATTTTATAGAAAAAACTCCTTCAGTCACAACTTCATCAAGATTCCTTAATGTAGACAAATACGAGAAACAGGCGGCCATTGTCCAAGGCTAGATTTTGCTTATGCCTGACTGTGTCTGGTAGGAGTGCGCTGGGTCTGGGGAAGGAATACACCAGGGAGTGGAACGCAACATGTCTTACCCTGAAGCAGATAGTTCTGTGTCTTATCAAAATCCGTATTGCTGCTATGTATGTGTGGTAAATACCAGAAAATTTTACACCAATATTCAAGTCCCTCTTCATCCTGGCAGGATTCCCAAAACTGGTTCTCACTGATGGAATGCAAGCAGAAATGATGTATGTCACCTCCAGACTGAAGCAGTTACATGGAGCACAACTTATTCATTCTTCTTCTCTTCTCTCACCAGCTGATAGGATGCAGTGCACTGGGAGAGGAAACCAAAGTACCTGAAGATGACAGAGCCACCAGTTGAAAACAGCCTGGATCCCCGAATGACTGTATGGAGCAGAGCTCCCTCCCTGTCTCCTGAGAGATCCATGTTGAGCTGTGATGAAAGTGAGAAATAGACTTGTATTTCGTTAAGCCACTGACACATTCAGGGTTTTGATACTACAGCCAGCATTACTTGTTCTGACTAATGCCAAGTAAAAAGCCTATGTAAATCTTTGCCATCCTAAAACTGAACTTAATTAATACAAAACTGAATTCATGCCTACTTTCATATTTTGTGTTTTATTATATGACATACCAAAGCCCCAGAATATGTTTCTGAGATGCAAATGTACAATGTCACAACTTATTACATGACATCTGGATCAAGAAAAACCCTTAATTTTAAAAGTTTAAAAGTAAAATTAAATTAGAGTTATTAAAATTAAAAGTAGAGTTATTAAATAGGCAATACTATATAAAAATCGATCCAGTGAACTCAAAAATTAAAAGAATTCTACCTCTTCATGAATGTCAAAAGACCACAAGATTCTTTTTATATCCCAAGGCTGAACCAGTAAAGAGAAAAACTTTAACCACCTACTTTGAGAATTAAAGGTCATCTCTGGAAATATAAATAACAGACTTACAAATAGTCTCTAAAACCTTGTTGGCATAATTGAGGGCTGTTTCTCAATCCATTCTACAAAAAAAAAAAAAAAAAACCTGGACCTCACCCTTGTTTTGTGACTTAGACGGCTGTGTTATGTCTTCTCCCTGTAGGAACCAAGCTTCATAAGGAAACTGAGGAAAGCATGGTCAGTGTCCACTTTATTCAGCTCACCTTCCATTCTCTTGGGTTGGCTCTGCTGCCCGTCCACACCACCCACTCCAGGGGCTGCACCCACCTCACAGGGCCTCTTCTTCAGATTCCATGAGATCCCAAATTCAAACATTTCTTGGGATAGAAAGAAGCAGGGCCCGAGCCAAGAGCTGGAACCCTCAGCCTCGGCGGTTCCTCCCGCCTGTGGGCGGTTCTGGTTTTGCTCTTCCACACTGGCGGTATTTGTGGCCCTGTGACCTCAGGCTAAATAATCTCATTTGCCTCTTCTTGCTCCTAGGTCTCTTCCATTAGTTCCCTTGATTGGCTCTGGAGTGGCTCCAGATGTCTTACCAGACTTTTCCTCCCGAGGCCTGACTGTGTCTGGCTCTAGAGGGTGTGCTGGCGGGGGCGGAGGTGTAGACAGGGAGATGGCGGGTCTCCGTGACCACAGGACAGTCTCACTAACATGCCTGGTCTTGCTGGTTCAGCCTCTGGCTGCAAAACATATCCTCTCTCCCTCTCTCTCTCCCTCTCTCCCTCCCTCTCTCTCTCTCTCTCTCTCTCTCTCTCTCTAGCTCTCGCGCTCTGTCAAAGGACAAAGACAAATAAAGCTGAGTAAAGAAAGCAGTCATTTGCTTTGTGTGGTGGACCTTTCGCTAACATCTTTCCAAAAGCTGAATTCTTTAACACAGGGCAAAATAAAACGAGTGGTGTCTTTAAGGGTGTTAGGGAATGGATGCACTCTCAAAGAAAATTTCCAGGACGTTAAAGATAGCAGTTTCCCCTTCCATCAGCATGCGTACAAAAGAAAAGAATACTCAGGCCACTGATGGCACTGTATGAAAAATAAAGGAATGTGTGGCAAAGGGACAGTCAAAATACTTGAACTGAAAACAAAGGGAAGTGATCATTTTTACAGCCCTGACTTTGACACTGAACAGTTGATTGAGATGACTAACTCGAGCACATCTGTATTTACATGATCTGGAAGACATAAATTACTAACACATAGGAAAATTCCGGGGAAAAAGAAATAAGTAAACTAGTGCCTGAAGTATCTGAGGTTATCTTGTGGGCGTCACTGTCCTCGGCCACATTCAGGTCTTGCGCTGGCGTGAGTGCGCCATCTAGTGGATTCATAATAACTGCCTTCAGTTGGAAGTTGGAGTTCGAAAAAACATGCTTTGTATTTCCCATCAACTATAATACAAAGCAGGGGACAGAGTATTTCTAGGGCATCCCGCAACTTTCCAAATCTTGTAATCCAGCCACGGAGTGAAAGCTCATGAACTTCACACAAATGCCTGATTGCAGGATCTAAAAGCATCCACTCAAATGTCCAGGTGCCTATTACAAAGACACCAATCCGCTGCGTGGACAGTCCCCTGGCCTCCAGAAGTTTAGCTGCTGAGGACAGGAGTTACAGACCTTTCTTCCCTTCTGGTTATAAGAGACTAAGAGGTAGTGCAGTCCTAGTAGCAACGAGTAGAGATGCAGAAGAAGGATCCCCAAACTCAGTAGCCATCCTTCAAATAACCAAAGGCTGACGTTCTTTGCAAAGCAACAGCATTGACTTCCTGAATCTCTTGCTCTGAAATCGTGATGCTCTTTGTTAATTTTAGTTTTAAAGATGAAGCGTAGCCAAGCAAACTCCGGCTCTCTCTTTATCTGAGTCTCCTGTTCCTTGACCTGTGTTCTAGAGGTCATCGGGACCTGCAGCCAGCTGTCCCCTTCCCTCAAATTCCCTCAATTCTGTGCAGCTTTCTGATCCGCTATTTACATTCTCAAATGGGGGCTGGGGGCCAACCACAGTGAAAGTGTCAGAAGAAACTCAGGGGAGGAAAAAAATAGAAAACCATCTCCATAGTTCCTTTTACATGTTGCTCTGAAATGACTGCACATTTCATACAGACTTAGAAAAACATCCGAATGTACACAGCGGGGAAAGAGCGGAGCTGAGAAGGAAGCAAGGCTAGGGGAAAATCCTCGGCCTCCTTCGGAAGCCTTGGAAAAGTTGAAATGTGTTAAAATTTTAAAACATCGTCTGCTTTTGAAACTAGCAAATTCCAAATCGTTGGTAACACTGATTGATTTGATGTATTAGTTTTTGTTGTTGAGATATAATTCACTTAAATAGACTTCACCATTTAAAAGCATAAAGTCGAGTGGTTTTCTGGTGACTCACAAATTTGTACAATCATCACCTTGAGCTCATTCTAGAACATTTTCATTACTTCCCAAAGAAACTTCATGCCACACACCTCACTCCTGCTCCCTCTTCCCACGCCAGCCTCTGGTAACTAATAATGTACTTTTTATCTCTACAGATTTGCCTATGTTTTTTAATAAATGGCATTGTATAGCATGTGATCTTCGGTGTCTGGCTTCTTGTGCTAAGCACGTTCAAAGATCATCCATCTTGCAGCATTAGAGTCTTTTATTCCTTTTTCTGGCTGGATAGTAGTCCATTTTGTGGGTATATAACACGTCATTTATTATACATTCAATAGTTAATGGATACTTGGGTTGTTTCTGTTTTATAGACTTTAAAGTCTAAGACCTTTATGTTTCTACTATAAAATAGACTTTATAATGAATAATGCCGCTGTGAACATTCACATACAAATTTTTATATAAACATATGTTTTCAGTGCTCTTGACTGTATATTGTAGGAGTAGAATTGATAGGTCACATGGTAATTGTGTGCTTAACTCTTTGAGGAACCACCAAGCTATTTTTCACCAGAGCTGTACCACTTTACATTCCCACCAATAATGTATAAGGGTTCTCATTTCTCTATATCCTTACCACACTAGTTATTTTCTATTTATTATTATTATTATTATTGCTGTTATCATTATTGCTAACTAGTGAGTGTGAATGGTCACTGATTTTTAAGAGCAAATATTAATGCAAATACAGACTGGAAACGAAGGAATGATCTTGGGCAGAGAAAAAATCTATATCTATTAAGGCCCGCTACGAACTTTGACCTCACCTAACCCAGAGAAGAATAATTTCCCAGCTTGTTTACCTACGTCTTCTGGTGCCAGGGCGTTTGTAGAATCAGAGCATCAGACTCAGAACTGTCACAGAGGAGAGTCTTCAACTGATGCAGGAAATTTCTCTACCGTTGACCTGACAGTCATTTCATTCAGCTCACCCAGTGGACCTCTTCTCCTCACGAGGCTTGCCATTCTATTTCTGATTTCCAGAATGTCCTTCCTTCTCTTTAAAGTTTGTCATCTCATAACTTCCTGTAAAGTTTGAGACCAGGTGGAAAATCTCGTACTATATCAAGCCACCTACCATGTCCTTGTCCTCAATATTTCTGTTAATCTGCCTTCAGACCACTGCCTTTCCTATGAAGACATGGGTTCCATTCCTTCACCATCTCTGATGTCTTCCTCTAGTTATTAAAATGGGTTAATATCCTTAGAAACATGCCTCACTCAAATGTGAGCCCCACGTGCTCTGGGCAGCGGGGGATCCAATGAGAACATGATTTGGCTGACACTGTTCTTCCTCCAATGATGTAGGGGGAAGGTGTTGCCTTTTTGCAACTATGTGACATAAATTAGCTCAACCTGCACCTGAGACAATCAGCTCAAGTCGCCATAGCTTTTGCAAATGATCTGCTGTTGCCCCACTGTTCTTGGGCAGTTGTTTTTCAAAGCATGCAGGACTTTATATTGAAATCGCTTCTCTTAAACTGTAGACTCTGATTCCAGCTTGTGAGGGTCTTTTGGTCTCATGAATCTTCTGTTTCCACTTCACTAACTGCCTCTCTCAGCTTTATGTCAATCACAAATTAGAAAGGTATTTTTATTGGTCTTTGACCAGTTCCTGTTGTGGACCACACAGAAAGCCTCCTCTCCTGGGTAACTCGTAGTCCTGGACACAATAACATTGTACAATTAAGATACCTGTCCATGTGTCTAGCTCACTGTTAAGCTGCACTCTCATTGTTCTTATAATCACTAGTCACTCAATAAGTGTTGAATTGAATTGAACTGAATCTCCCTCTCAAATGCCAACTTAGAGCTTTATTGATAGGACCCCTTGTCAAAACACATGAGACATCTTATCTCTTGCTAAAATCCCAGTGGTTAAACTGTTAAACTATGGACAAGGCAGAAAAAAAAAGCTTTCCATCGATAACTTCTGCTTATCTAGTCAGTTCCTAATACATCATCCTTCATCTTCCAAGTTTTTGTAATAATAGTTTATATATATATATGTGTGTGTGTGTGTGTGTGTCTTCAGGCTAATAGTTAATGAGTTACATATATATATTTTTTAAAGTTAATAGTTAATATGTTAATATATATCTTTTCTATGTTGTAGGATATGTAGTAACCATTTTACATTTGTTATCTCATCCCATCTTTAAAGCAAAGCTGTAGGGTTCAATGATTTTCCATTCTAGAGATGAGGAAACTGAGGCACAGGGGGAGTTTAAGGAAAACATCCAGGGGCATATGTCTAATAACTAGCCAAGCAAGAATATAAATTCAAGTCAAGTCTAATCTGGAGCCAGAAGCCAACTGCCACACACCTTGGCACTTTTTATGAAGTCATAACTTCCACGTGGAAAAGAGCTGAAATACAGGTGAGATGTGCCACTAAGAACATTTCCATTCTAAAGCGAGTCACAAGGGGATCGATGCCTTGGAGAAAGGGGGGCATGAGTGGAGGCCACGGAGGGTCTAATGAGGTCTTACATGTGCATTTCCAGTTATGTTTCCTGTATTTTAAAAAAAGAATGCAAAATTTTAAAATGTAAACACTCACTAATTCAAAGTGCTAGATTTGTGTCTGTTTCGATGTGCTCAACACTTGTCTGTATTTTTCAAATCCCAAAAAATAACATTTCAAAAAGCAGATCCACAGATGTGTGGACATTCTGATACATGTGAAACTGCTGACAACACATTCTTTTTGACACAGTTAAAGGAGGTGGGTCACAGATTTCGTATTTTATCCCAACACATTTAACGTATGCCAGTAAAGACGTAATAAAAAAATCATTGCATAGTGGTTACCGTAGCATTCACAGTTTCTTCTAGAAGATGAATTCATCTCCCAACACTAGAGGAGAGAGAGAATACCCAGAATGCCCCTGGCTCTCTGGACTCCTCCCAGGAGCCCCAACAGCAAGCTTCTGTTTGAAGAGCTTGACAGGATCATTAGGAAATGACTAATACAAATTCTTAGTGCTATGCACATGCACATTTACTGCACATGCTAGCAACCAAGAAGAATAAACGAGTGGTTCACAATGATTATTTCTAAGATCAACAGACGATTTTTTTTTCAGACTTTTCATACATGGAAAAAAAATTAATAAATCCTCTTTTGTCTCCCAGTGCGTTTTGTTGTTGTTGTTTTGTTTGCTTGGTTTTTTCTGGCCGTGCACATGGCATGCAGAAATTCGCAGGCCAGGAATTGAACCCGTGCCATAGCAGCAACCCCAGCCACAGCAGGGACAACACTAGATCCTTAATCGGCCAGGCCACCTGGGAACTCCCTGTCTTCCAACGTTTTAATATTCATCTAGCAGTTTATGTGTCCTAACATAGTGATACCCTTAAACACTATTAAAGTTGTAAGAACTTCAGGTAATTGACTGTCCCCAGATTGCTATCAGTTAAATGCTTTGGGCCTTACATCTTTCTGTTCGTTGCCTCCTTAATAAACCGTCACGTCTTTCTGAATGTTGCTTCTTCCTGTTTTTGTCATCTTCTTTCACCAAGTTCCTATTAAATTCACTATATGCTAGGAAATTAATAAATACATTTTTTAGACCTGTATATAAAATAAATAGACTCTGAGTCAAGGTCTGAGTACATTTGTTGTGGAGGTTTGTTCTAGATCTTTAGGATGGGTTTTGTGACAGCTACTGAAAGTCCTTAGAAGGGAAAAATATTCACCTCTGCAGTTTATGAACCAGAGGACTGAGATTTTTACAAACCCAAACATCTCTCAAGTGAGCCATTTCTGTATTTGATATAAATTCTGTTTACACTTCTCATGTTTACCTTTAGAGGGTAAATGGAAGAAGAAATTATCTGCTTGTTGTGGAAAACAGTGCTTTGAAAATCAAAACAAAGACACATGAGCCACTATGAAGACATAGCAATTTTTTTCTCTTCCCCAACTTCGTTAGGTGGTGAAGCCTCTGATTTTTATCCTGTGCTTTTATTTGGAGCAAGTCCACTGAACAGTTCGTGTGCCAGGGTCAAGCTGTGGGTCTAGACATTATAAACTGATTTGTGAAAAGTGCTGTTTTAATATATTATAAGTGTAGTTGTTGGGTTTTTAAGATAGATTTGGGGGTTTTGCTTATATTCTTCCACTCCCCAAGAAGTCAGTGATTGGATCTATTGTGTTTCAAGGCTGCAGATCATTGCTAAGAGCTGAGCCTTGATTTTCAGAGATGATCGTGGAATTATTTTGACTCCACTTAAGAGTGGCTGCTTATTTGACCTCCTGTCCTTCATAACAGAGACGGATGAGAAGCTGATCCGTTTCATGGGGACATACTTTGGGTTATTCTTTAGGAGTAGAAATAGTTTGCAATGAATCTCCAGTGTTTCTGTCCTCACTGTGACTGTCACATCTAATCGACAAATGGTGCTTCATAGCTTCAAACTATAAATGACCTCTATCGATTCTTACACTGAACAGTAGGCGTAGCCATGGCTGGTGTTACCACCCAAAGAGGAAGCACCCAGAAGACATCTTCTGACTTTAATATAGGGGGCTCCACCTCCTCAGAGTAGCTGATGGCATCTGCTTTTGAGATGGCTGGTTGTTTTGCAATCCAAGGATCCCGGCTGGCCTGTGTTGGCTCGATAGTCTCATTTGTGTTTGCTTCTTAATTGTCAGCTATGATAAAGCATCCTCACTGTAAGGTTTCACCTTATAAATTAATAATTCCAGATCAGAAAGAGTGAAGCCATCTACTATACCGAAGAATGTCAGAATCTCTCCTTTCTAACCTTGGCTTTGAGAAGGACGGATCTTCTGGGGATTGGCTGGCATATATCTGGGTTTGCTTTTTATGATCCATCATAGAAATATGGCTTATAAAACGGGAAGTGGCGTTTTAAATCACATCTATTTGTATGTAAGGCTGGGAGTTGTTTTAATACTTCTACATAATTTATCATTTTGAAGTGAGCCATTTATCTCAATGGCTGTGATCTATAGCTTCTTCTATGACTGATATGCCATATGTCATAATAAAATTGAGAAAGCCTGCAGTTTTATGTGATGAAGAACAAACACCATAGTATTCTTCAGAAAAGCCTTTTCATACTCAGGCTATTTTCAAGAGCTCTTATGTTTCGATAACAATGTAATGTGATCATTTGCACCCAAGAATGGTGGGAAAAGGAAAACA
This sequence comes from Catagonus wagneri, assembly GCA_004024745.2. Taxonomy (NCBI): domain Eukaryota; kingdom Metazoa; phylum Chordata; class Mammalia; order Artiodactyla; family Tayassuidae; genus Catagonus; species Catagonus wagneri. Next base: position 8,899,830 of record PVHT020000077.1, read on the forward strand.
TCTCGGAAGTTGACTTCTTTATTGTCTTCATTGCTTCCATTTTTTCTGTTTGTTTTTTTTTTAAAAAAGAAGTTACAGTAATGGCAGATGCCTTAAGTCTTTACTGAAAGTAGACATATTAAAAAAAAAGAGAGAGAGAGAGATTCATGCTTTTAACAAATACTCACACTGCCTCCAATATGGACTTGGCCATGAAAACCAATGTGTCGATATGAAGTCTTAAAGAATTAAAGCTACCTTCTATTATCTTTGATTTTCATGTTCCGTATTAGCTTTAATTAGTGGACATCTGCCTCTTTTAAGCTTTATTTTCTCTCCAGCTTCTCCCCCACAATTTTCCCTTTACAGGTCACTGCCAGAGGTCACGCTGGCACTGGTTTGGTTTCTGCCTCTAAGCTAGGAAACTCTTGAGTTTTACTTTCAACATTAAAAAAAAATTCATGCATGAATGAAAACTGGCATAAGTTAAATCACTTCACTCCCTTAGTCATTAATTAAGGGAATTTCAGAAGCGTTAGCTTAATTACATTTAAATACCTAATTAAAAAGAAGTACACTAGCTTCTAGGTACATAAAGAGTTGGTGATAAAAGTTTCATGAGGCTCCATTTAAACGTTATAAACTAAATCATGGATACTCATATGTTTGAAATGCTCCCTTTATGTTTCAGAGGTTAACACGCTGAGTCCAAGGCCATAGAGTTATCTGAGATCACGAGCCCAATTTTGATTCCTTCAGAAATTAATACGATAACTTTAAAAGGTAAAGAAGGAAAACCATACAGACACCAGTGGGGCAGCTGATTTGAGAAACCCATCTGCAGAGGCACACGCTTTGGGTGAACAGGCCCAACCTGCCAAAGCAAACAGCCAGGGGATGCACTTAAGGCTGCTCTGCTGCTGCGTGCTGTCCCCCTGCCCACACTGGGGGCCACGCCCAGCCCCGGCTCCGCAGGTGCAGCACATCAACCCTGCTTTGTGCCAGGGCGGCCGCTGAGCTAGGCAGGCTTTGAAATGCCATTGCGAGTGAAAAGAGGGGCTTATTTTGTCTTTCCTCCTTCCCGCAGCTAGTTTAACTGGGTCCTCCCCAGATGACATCTGGCAGGATGCCAAGGCAGCAATCGACTCCACCAGTGGAAATAGAGTGTGTTTGATTAAAGGCTGAAAATTGATGATCTCAGATCTCCAAGTTCAAATATTTCCATAGGGGGAGGATGGCTGGAGCAGGTTTTCCATTTTCTGGAGCTTGGTCGGAAGATGGCTGAGGACCACAGGGATGCTTAGGAATCGTCTCAGGATAAGAGCCCTTGTGCTGTCTGCCAGGCTCTGTTCCAAGGTCCTTAAGTGTGATAATTCCAGAATCCTTTCAGTAATTCACTGCGGGAGGGATGCTAGGATCCTTCCCCCCACCGCCACTTCCACCAGTGAGAACAGTTGATAGGTCGACCTGGAGCCCGAACTAGGAAGTGGGCCAGGAACCTGGATCCAGGCTGCCAGCCTCCAGGGCCCCCACCTCTTCCTGTCAGGCCCCACCACCTCTCGAGTAAGATGGGGAACTCCATCTGCCGTTTCCATGGGAACCGTGAGGTCAGGAAATAAAAGTATCTGTTCCTCGTTGCTCTCAGTGGTACCAAGGCATTATAGTTTTTACTTAAAATTTTAAATGTGCTTTTTGGGTCCTAGATATACTAGTAAGGGCCAGAAAAATATTTTGCTGTTCTAAAGCTTTTTAAAGTTTTTCTTAAAACAAAAATAGAAAGCAAGGAAGGAGGAAGGAAAGGAGAAAGGAAGGTGGTCTCAGCCAACGAGGAGCATAGAGGGGAGTTTGGCGGCGGGGGCGGGGGGGAGGTGGTGGAGGAAGGGCGAAGTCAGAGTACTTCTCTCTCTGTGTCTCAGGGCGTGTCCTGGCTGCGGCTGCAAAGCCCTGTGACCTCAGACCCTTCCTGGCAGGACATCCACGTCCCAGCTTCCTCCAGGTGGCTCTTCCCCGGCATTGGGGGAGGGAAGGTAATGGCTCAGTTGGCCACCGTCTCAATGTCTCTTTCGGTTTGTCAGGGCTCCCATCAACTTTACAACCGATTTCTTTTTTAAAATGGAAATAAGTGGTCTCTGCTTTCGTGGCCCCGCCTCTCTAATACTCCCTGTAATGCCTTTCTTGGAATGTGGCAGCGTGGGTGGCATCCATCCCTTCCAAGAGCGGAGAATGGGCTTAGAAATAGCTTTGCAAGTCCTTTTTCAGTCCAAAAAGTTATATAAACGTAGTGTTTCTTTAGGCCCGTGCTCCCGGTTTGTGACCAGAAATGAAATGATAAACTCAGAGCGCCGAAGAGTGAAGAGGTTGCCTGCGTTCAGTTTAATGCCATCTGGCCACTGCGCCCTTCAAATATAAACCCCTACACTGCCCATAATTATGTGGGTTTTGTTGTAACTGGTTTATCTCACCAGCAAATCTGAGAGACCCAGGCTCTTCTTCCCCCACCCCCCACAACCCAAAAAAAATTTCCAGTGAATCCTACTGGGTAATAATTACAACGTACCTACTGTGTGCAAGGTGTGCGGAGGACACTGAGCTGAACCAGGCTTGTTTTCCGCTCTCCGAGAGCTGGGAGTCTAGTGGAGCGCTTGACCCAGGTGGAGAATGGTCAGTGCCGTGGGAAGGGACACCACAGTTCCTGTTGCGGTTCAGTAGGTTAAGAACCTCACAGAGTGTCCGTGAAGGTGTGGGTTCAGTCCCTGGCTTTGCTCCCTGGGCTAAGGATCCGGCGCTGCCATGAGCTGTGGTGTAGGTCGAAGACGCAGCTCACATCTGGCGTTGCTGTGGCTGGGGTGCAGGCCGGCAGGTGCATCTCCGATTCGACCCCTAGCCCGGGAACTTCCATATGCCGCAGGTGCGGCCCTAAAAAGAAAAAATAAATAATAAAAATAAAGGAAGGAGCACCATGGATGCTCAGAGGAGAGGGATGAGCCCAGCCGTGGTCTTTCCCCATGGAATCTGATTGGAGAATCTGGGGAGATTTTTCAGCAAAGTGAGAGAAGGATGGGCCTTAAGGATGGGAGGATAAAGCAGGAAAAGTGTGTAGAAAGGCTGTCTGGATCTGAGCACGGAGGGCAGCCCTGGGGTATTGAGGGGACAGAAAATGGCCCAATTAGATTAAGGGGTCCCCATGGGGGGAAGCAGACAATCTGAGTGATGGCTGGACACCCTGATGCCAGATTCTTGAGCTAGCTCTCTTTCATAAATTCTCTGTACACATGGTCAGTCTAGTGAGCGCTCTCTCTCCCCCTCCAGGTATCCAAAGCTTGTGGAGCTGGTCCTTGGGGACTAGGAGACTTGTACTGCCCTTGGGACTCACATCCCCAGCCCCTCTCTGCCTCCAGCCCGTTCTTCCCACTCCAATTGCCCCTCTTCAGCCCGACCTTGGCTTTTCCATCCCTTTGGTGGCCCTGCTGACGGCTGGCTTCCTAAGCGATGTGTACATTCTGGGTTGGATCCAAGACATTGCGGGAGGAAAACCAAATGCAAATCGACTGGAAAGAGAGGCCAGAATAAACACCAACTCCAAGATCTCCAGGTAACAGTTTCCAAAGCCGAGCTGGCGTCGGAGCCGTCCTCCAGGGCTCTGTGTCTCAGCCCGAGCTGTCTCCGGGGCCGCCGCCGGAGGACATGGAGACAGTGGAGGGAAGGTCTCTTGGCGCTTCTTCTTAGCGTTTTTTTTTTTTTTTGTCTTTTTGCCTTATCTAGGGCCGCACCCGCTGGCATGTGGAGGTTCCCAGGCTAGGGGTCTAACAGGAGCTGTAGCCGCCGGCCTTCGCCACAGCCACAGCAACGCGGGATCCGAGCCGCGTCTGCAACCTACACCACAGGTCACGGCAACGTCAGATCCTTAACCCACTGAGCAAGGCCAGGGATCGAACCCGCAACCTCATGGTTCTTAGTCGGATTCGTTAACCACTGAGCCACGATGGGAACTCCTTTTTTTTTTTTTTATAAACAACAGAAATTTATTTCTCACAGTCCTGGAGCATAGAAATCTGAGATCAGGGTGCCAGCACGGCTGGGTAGGAGCCCTCTTCCGAGGTGACCTTCTCATGGGCAGGCTCACGTGGCCAAAGGGGTGCACGAGCTCTCTGGGTCCACTTTTTTGTTGTTGTTGTTGTCTTTTTAGAGCCACACCGATGGCATAGGGAAGTACCCAGGCTAGGGGTCAAATCTGAGTTGCAGCTGCCAGCCTACACCACAGCCACAGCCAGCGGGATCTGAGCCACATCTGCGACCTACACCACAGCTCATGGCAATGCCGGATCCTTAATGCACTGAGCAAGGTCAGGGATCGAACCCACATCCTCATGGATACTAGTCGGATTCGTTCCTGCTGCACCACCCTTCTTAGCGTTTTAAAGATCGATGTGACCTCAGGGCTTGCACAGGGAGCCTCTGCTGGTGGAGTGGTCTCCCCCGTCCCCCACCCCACTCTCAGTCCGCTCTGCTGCAGTGTCCCATCACCGCAGCCCCATCACTCCCAGCAGGTTTGTTCCCGGGCTCTCGGGTCAGACGCTCATCTTCTGAAGAATCTTCAGGAACCACTGCTCCCATCTCCACCGGGCACATGCGTCTGGCCCACACCAGCTAGGACACGACGGGGCAGCCGGCTGCCAGTGCGAACTCACCCCAGACTTTCTTCCCGGAGGCAAAACATTGGACCCATAACTCAAAGGATCATATTTACCATAACTGCTTCCTCTTAGGATTCAGGGAGTCAGCGGCCTGTGCTCAAATCCCAGCTTTGCCACTAAAACAATTTGCAACCCCAGACATGTCATTGCACCTCTGCGGGCCACCATTCAACAAATAAGTCACGTGGCAGCCTCGGTTCTGGGCACTGAGGATACCGAGGGGGTACGACATCTTAGAATTTAAGTCTGGTCATGCGAAATGCTCAGTAAATCAGCATGAAAAATCTGGTGCGTGGAGAACTTTAGGACTATTTAGTTGAAATATCTAGTTGAGATATGAATGCCCTTTGACCCCGCAGTTCTCTGTCTAGATATACATGTACTCTAGAGAAATTCTTAAGACGTTTACACAAGAGAAAGAATGAACCTGAAAGAATTTAAATGCCAACTCGGAAGAGAATGAATGATGTGGGATCAAGCGTACAATGGGTGGCGCAGAGCAGTGGAAATAAATGAACCAGAGTTGAACTATCAACTTGAACTGTCTCACAGACATACCATTGATTATAGAAGGATGCCACAGAAAAAAAAACATAACGTGCAAGGCTATCAGTGTGAGGTTAAAATATGCAAAATAATATCACATATTATTAAGTGACAAAAATATTTTTTTAAGGGCTGTCCCCACAACATATGGAAGTCCCCCGGCCGGGGATTGACTCCGAGCCCCAGCGGTGACCTACCGAGCTGTGGGAACATAGTATCCTCTCACCCGCTGTGCTGGCTGGTGACCCAACCTGCACCTCCCCAACTGCCGAGCCACAGCAGTCGGATTCTTGACCCACTGCACCACAGTGAGAACTCCAAAAGCGTTTTTTTTTTTTTTTTTTAATGCATGGGAATGAATAACACCCAAATCATCGCAAGGGGAGGTTAGCGCTTTCCTCTGCGGAAGGAGAAAAGAGGCTGGAATTGGGGAGGGGGACACAGATGATGCTCTGTATCTCAACCCAAGTCATGGTTATGTGGCTTTATATTATAATAGTCTTTGGATCTTGTGTGTATGTTTTAAGGGTCACCTTAATTTTAAAAACTTATTGGATAATGACAGGTGCTACGAAGAGAATAAGAGTGACTGGCATGGGGAGGCACGTGGACTGGGGGGTCAAAGAAAGCTGCTCAGAGATGCAACAGCTGAGCAGCAAATGCAAATGGCGCAGCAAAGCCAGCCCTGGGGATCCCTGGCGGGGAGCTTTTTAGGTAGCGAGAATATTCAGTGCAAAGTGTTGGGAACCAGGAAGGGCCTGATCCTGTTCCCTACTTGCAGGCTTACAAGGTAGCCTGCCAGTGTTGTGGATGCTGGCAGAAAACCAGAGGCATCTGGGTCAGACCAAAAGATCTGACTGTTCTGGGCAGCATGCACTTTGACCTTTGTGTTCACCGGGGCTCTCCGGGCCCCCCGCCATGCCAGACACAGGGGGAGAGTCAGTAGGACTTGCTGATGGGTTCAGATGCTTTCTGAATGATAGAAATTCAGGATGGTTTCTAGATTTGGGGTTCCACCCAAAGGTGAATGAATTGAGGATCCTAGCAAGGGCTGAGAAGGACTCAGAATAATTACTCTGAGCACGGAAGCATCTAAGATGTCCAACAGACATCTAATAAGACTAACAGACATCTTTCCCTTCCCCCGTTTTTTCTTTTTGTAGGGCCGCACCTGCAGTATATGGAAGTTTCCAGGCTAGGGGTCAAATCGGAGCTGCAGCTGCCAGCCTGCACCACAGCCTCAGCCACAGCAATGCCAGATCTGAGCCGAATCTGTGATCTACGCAGCAGATTGCGGCAACCCTGGATCCTTAACCCACTGAGCAAGGCCAGGGATCAAACCTGCATCTTCATGGACCTTAGCTGGGTTCTTAACTCACTGAGCCACAATGGGAGCTCTGCTAATAGACATCTTAGTAGATGCTTAATAGGCATCAAGGAGGAGGCGCATAGGAAGCGGTTGAGTGTAAGCATCTGGGGTTTAGGGAAGAGGTCAAAGCTGGAGCTAAAGACCCAGGAGGCACCGGCAGAGGGCGGGTACTTAAAAGTCCTGGGATGGGAGAAGCTCATAAGAGAAGGCTGTCGTGTTTACCAGACTCCCCTGGTTGGCAGAGCCACCTGGAATACTTGTTAAAAATGTAGATTTCCAAGTCCCATTGGATCTTGCATTTAAAGTTTTTTATAACATAGACATATATCTTTGTATAAATTCACTCTTTTCCCAGTATTTACTGTGCGCCTATTATGTTTCCTGTGGTCTTGAAGAAAAGCCAGGAGAAGCACTGAGATTTGGGCTCTGATCTCACGGAACCCTGGACCTACCTCCAAACTTGTCATTAAGAGGGAAAAATAATCCCTATTTATTTAAGCCACCAGGGTCGGATTTTTTTGTTTGTTACTTTCTTCCAAAAGCATTTTAACCTGATACACATGTTTTATAATTATATTTATGTCTAGTACATTTCAATAAAATAAAACTAATCACCATGGGCGGGAGGGCTTTGATTAATGCTTGATTAACTCCAGTAAGTGAAACTTCTTAAAACCGTCAATCTCACAGACGAGCATCATTTATTAAAATCTCTTGCACATTTTAAACTCCTTGTATGGACTTAGAGTTGATTTTCTGTTTTAGCTTTTCGTATAACCGACTTGGCAAGTTTACAACCAATTAAGCCCAAAGGTTCTCCTAGATTCAGACATCTCTTCTAGGTCTCATAAATTAAATTTATAAACACGTGAGTCTATTTTAATCCTGTTAATGAGTCAGATTTTCTTACATCTTTCAACATAAAATAGTAAGCCTAAATCGATTTCACATTTTAAATTGGAATCAGAGGCTTTAAAAAATTAAAATTATTTAAATGAGAAACATATGCCAGATTATCCTTAACATGAGAGTATCGATGTGAAGGATCTGATTTAGTCCACCATTTCCAGATTTAATTCTGAACATTCTCGGATGGGGGAAGTCACCTCCTCAACAAAGGAACAGATTTTCTACTGCAGGGGAGTCCGTGACCGTGAAAGGCTGGAATCTCAGATAAGTCAAGGGTGCTGAAGTGTCCAAATGAGAAGGGAAGTGAGCACCCAACCCCTTCTGTGGTTACTGTGACAACAGGGCGCCCCTTCAGAGGGGTTTGATTTCAGAAGCTTCATTCCAGTTACCTGTAAGTCATTATTCCTTATTTTTAATGATTAGAAAAGCAAAAGCAGTTAGCAACTCCACCTGCACCCAAGTTAGCTAACTTCCTCCATTACTTCATTGGCTTCCAGGTCCACTTGGCCCTCTGCAGACACTGCTAACGTTTCCGTGTTACTCTAAGGACATTTAAAGGCTATTGAATTTAATCCTGAACATTTGGCTCTGCACCATGACTCTAAAGTCAGGAAAATAATAGAAGCCATTCCTCTTCCTTGTGACTTTCTAGGAATTCCCCCAAATGGGATTACAGCATCTCACCTTTCCTAGGAACTACTGGAGTTGACTGGCAGGATCTCAGCCCCAGGTCCTGGTTTCCCTGGAGCCTGGACATCTTGGACGTTATAACTGAGGCCGCCCAAAGGGGGCGCTGCTCAGATCCCAATCTGAGAGGCATCGGCCTACTCAGTTGGGCACAGGGGTCTCCTTAACATCTCCACCGCTTGTCCTCTTTATTCGCTTCTCTCTAAAGGGTAGAGAAGGATCTCTTTTTTTCAATGCCTGGCTTTTTTTGTCTGAGAGCACGAGGCGGTCACAGCAGAGCTGGAACCGCATTCGTTTGAGCCTTTTTGTTATTTTTAGATACGAGTGGATTGAAACATTACAACTGTTCCCATTTCATCCAGTTCTAAAGGAACACTCTGCTAATATCTGGCAAAATAACAGCTATATGCCCCAGAACTCTCAAGCGAAATATTTATTGAAAACTATATTTTTCTAAAGTTATAAATATTCCTAAAAGTGTTTATGTATTTATTTATTTTTTTGTTCAGGATCATGTTCGTTCACACACGCTTTGAAAACTCCACTATTTAGAAGCGATTCATTGGTGGATCATTGTTCTAAGGTGAATAATCCCTTGTGATTTGTGCATTTGGCTCAAAATGGGGTGCACTTTGTTGGAGTTTAAAAACGTACGATACCTCACACCCTGCCCCCCCACCACCACCTTCACCACCCGGAGAAATCCCTCTTCCTTTCATTTGGGGACAAGCAAATAAGACATGGAAACAGGAACTTTCCCTCTGTACTTCCAGGACAGAAATTTCCATTCTGTGGGCAGAGGCAGGAACGTTTAGAAAGAAGGGGATTTGAGTTCCCTTCTCTATGTCTTTATATTTCCCCTTTGGTAACCATAGGCTTGTTTTCTATGTCTGTGAGTCTGTTTCTGTTTCGTAAATACGTTCATCTGTCCTGTTTTTTAATTTCTACATATAAAGCACATCATATAATAATATTTGTTTTCTCTAACTTACTTCACTTAGTATGATAGTCTAGGTCCATCCGTGTTGCTGCAAATGGCATTACTCCATTCTTTTTTATGGCTGAGTAGTTTCTATATATATCACATCTTCGTTATCCATTCATCTGTTGATAGACACTTAGGTCGCTTCCATGTCCTGGCTATTGTAAATAGTGCTCAGTGAACACTGGGTCACCCGTGTCTCTTCAAATTCGAGTTTTCATCTCTTCCGGATATACACCCAGCCGTGGGATTGCTGGATCATATGGTAACTGTTTTTAGCTTTTTAAGGAACCTTCATACTCTTTCCACAGTGGCTGCACCAAAGTACGTTCCCATCAGCAGCGCGGAGGTGTTCCCTTTCCCCCACACACTCACCAGCAGGTCTTATTTGTAGACTTTTTGATGATGGCCATCGTGATCGGTGTGAGGTGACATCTCATTCTAGTTTTGATGTGCCTTTCTCTAATAATTAGCGATGCTGAGCATCTCTTCATGTGCCTGCTGACCATGTGTGTGTCTTCTTTGGAGAAATGTCTGTTTAGACCTGATGCCCATTTTGGATTAGGCTGTTTGTTTCTGTGATCGAGTTGTAGGAGCTGTTTTATATTTGGGGGATTAACTCTTTGTCAGTCGCATCGTTTGCAAATATTTTCTCCTAGCCCAGAGGCTGTCTTTCTGCTCTCTTTACGGCTTCCTTTGCTGTGCTAAAATGCAGATTTTGATTCTGTACATCTGAGGGGGCTTGAGAGTCAGATTCCAGCCAGCATCAGGTGATGCTGATGCTATTGCTGGTCCAGGACTGCACCATGAGTAGCAAGAATAGGACAATCTTGGGAACCCCCGTTGTGGCCAATAGGTTACGAATCCAACTAGTATCCATGAAGTTGCGGTTTCAATCCCCGGCCTCGCACAGTGGGTTAAAGATCCAGCATTGCTGTGAGATTCGGTGTAGATCACGGATGCGGCTCGGATCCCACGTGGCTGTGGCCTAGGCCGGCAGCTGCAGATTTGATTCGACCCCTAGCCTGGGAACTTCCGTATGCCGCAGGTGTGGCCCTAAAAGGCAAAATAATAATCATAATAATAAAATAATAATAAGACAGTCCTTCTCCCGATTTTCTCCCCTCACATGACACCGATTCTTCAAAGAGTCTAGGCCCATTCCTTATAGAATGGTCCTTAGTCTGGTTTCTTCTGACTGGCGTCGTGGCTCAGTGGTAACAAACCCGACTAGTCTCTATGAGAATGCGAGGTCAGTCTCTGGCCTCACTCAGTGGGTTACAGATTCAGCTCTGCCACGAGCTGTGGTGTAGGTTGCCGATGCGGCTTGGATCCTGCATTGCTGTGGCTGTGGTGTAGGCTGGCGGCTGCAGTTCCGATTGGACCCCTAGCCTGGGAACCTCCATATGCTTCAGGTGTGGCCCTAAAATGCGCGCATTATACACACACACAAAAGACATCATTTTATTTTTCAGTGTTCTGACCAAATGTGAACAGCACGTGGTATTAATCATAGTGATCATAACACCAACAATACTATCAAGAGCCCACAGTGAAAGCTGACGCCTCCCCTGTGCCGGGAGCTCTGCGTGAGCCCCACTCACTGCATCACCGCCGTGGCTCTGAGGTATCACTCGGCTCGTCCTCACTTTACAGATGAAGAAGGTGAGGCTGAGAAAGGCTCGCTTCTCGGCAACCGCCCAGCTGGGGAGCACCAGGAGGGCGGCCTGAATCCCGGCCTGTCTACACTGTGCTGTCCAGACTAATACTTTCCCCCACGCCCCACCCCACCCCAGAGAGAAAGCTGGCAAGAGGACTCCCCAGTCTGTGCCTTTGGGACTTGCTCAGCATCCACAAGAAATCAGGGCTGTGATTCTGGTGGTGTGCGTGGAGGGTGACCAGATCAGCCTTTGGCTGGAGGGCCCTAACCCATGCGCCCGGGCTCCCCCTTTCCTCTCAAGCTTAGTGGTTGGCGAATCCGACTAGGAACCATGAGGTTGTGGGTTCGATCCCTGGCCTTGCTCAGTGGGTTAAGGATCCGGCGTTGCCGTGAGCTGTGGTGTAGTTTGCAGACGTGGCTCGGATCTGGCATTGCTGTGGCTGTGGTGTAGGCTGGCAGCTGCAGCTCCAATTAGACCCCTAGCCTGGGTACCTCCATACGCTTCAGGTGCGGCCCTAAAAATAAATAAAGGGGAAAAAAAGCCTTATTTTTCTCTGATGCTGATCTGTCACCAGCCCCGACTCTTATCCATGATGTTAGCAATGATCTTATCGATGCACTGTGTGACTCACAAAGAAAGGGAAAATAAAATAAAGGGCAGGAGAGATTTTTCTGGGGGGACCTGAGTTAAAAAAAAATAGAAAAGAAAAAGGATGGTGGACAGGGATGGAGAAGTGAGTAGAGTTGTTTGATGAGCACTTATCTGCGCCCTGAGCAGCCCCACCCCCTCCCAAGGGAAAAAAGGTGACGGAGGAAAGGCTGGTGCTGGCACCCTCCGGCCCGTACCATGTGACCCCATCCATTCCACAGTGTGCCTGCCATCTGGAGAAAAAGGTTAAGTGTGTTTTGCGGGGGAGAGCAGAAAAGAAAGGGGACACAGTTAGTGCTCCCCAGTCTACGGAAAACAGTTCTTTTAAGAAAAAGTAAGCAAGCCCTGATTTGTGTGTATGCCGGTGGTGGTGGTTTAAATAATCCCATCACGGGCAATTTCAAGCTACAAATGTTTTCACAACTGGCTCGCAAAATTCCTGAATATTTAACCATCGGCTTCCACAAGCTGGTGCAAGCCAGCTCCAGCACACTCTGGACAGACCAACTAACCATTTTTACATCCAGATGGTTGCCATTCCCATCCACCTACGTGAGCACGCACTGTTCCCTCCTGTGCTTGTGATGTTTTAATTATTTTGAAGGTTACTTATTAAAAACGGGCAGAATAACCATGAAGTCCAGAAAGAGTGTGTCTCAAAAGCACATCCTTGCCTAAGAGCCACTAGGAAGCAGAGAGCAGAAGGCTGTCTGATCAGTCCCACATTTAAATTCAAGAATCATCACCTAGGTGAACTCTTGGGACTGCATTAAATTTTCTGATGATTCTTTCCTCTACGAGTTTTTAAAGAATAAAAGAAAAAAATCACCAGCGACTTTTCCAGAACAATTTTTAAAAACTCAAGGAGTTCCTGCTGTGGCATAGTAGGTTAAGGACCCGGCTTTGCCACAGCCGTGGCATAGGTCCTAAGTACGGCTCACCACCCCTGGCCCGGGACCTTCCATATGCCACAGGTGCAGCCAGAAAATCCCTACAAACTTAAAAACCAGGGCATGGAAATTCATGTTGTGGCTCAGCGGGTTAAGAACCCAACTAGCACCCAGGAGGATGCGAATTCGATTCCTCAGTGGGTTAAGGATACTGGCGCTGCCAAAACGTATAGCGTAGGTCGCAGATCTAGCTCAGATCTGGCTTTGCTGTGGCTGTGGCATAAGCCAGCAGCTGCAGCCCCAGCTGGATGGACTCCTAGCCTGGGAACTTACAGATGTCCCGGATGTGGCCCAGAAAAAAAAAAAAAAGATCATACTATCGCATGTGCTTAGCAAAATTTTAATGCATTTCCAAAGTGGATAAGAAACGGAAGACACCCCACTTGTTCGTCTCTTCTGTGTGTTCAGCTATTCACACTACGGGAACCAGGGCTTCTCAGGGGCAGCGTGCTGGAGTTCTCCCCGCTCCCCTCCGCGCAGAGAGCGGAGCACTGGGGAGCCCGGACGCCTGGAGAAAGAGCAGCCTGTACACACGGGGGAGCAGGGGCGGGGGCGGGGGCGTCGCCTTCCAGCGTCTCCCTGCGCACATCCCGCCTACACGGTCACCATGATCTGATCCAGGCGTTTCCGAGTCAAGTCAGGTACCGTGGCCTCCTTGCTGGGGTACCCCACCGGGAGCAGCATCAGCAGCTTTTCATTTGCGGGGCGGCCCAGAAGCACCCTCAGTGGGGGGCCACAGTTGAGGGGAGTGGTGGGAACGGTCACCAGCCCTGCGTTCTGCAGAGGAGAGGAAAAGAAAACATTTTAACGTCAGCAGGCAAGGGAGGTCTCGCCGTGGCTCAGTGGTTAAGGAATCCGACTAGGAACCATGAGGTTTTGGGTTCGACCCCTGGCCTCGCTCAGTGGGTTAAGGATCCAGTGTTGCTGTGACCTGTGGTGCAGGCCGCAGGTGTGGCTCGGATCGGGCGTTGCTGTGGCTGTGGCTTAGGCTGGCGGCTACAGCTCCGATTGGACCCCTAGCCTGGGAACCTCCATATGCCGCGAGTGCGGCCCTAGAAAAGGTAAAAAGACAAAAATAAATAAATAAATAATAAAGTCAGCAGGCAAAGTCCCAGCCTGATCCCATCCTAGTCCCTGCTTGTCCCAGCATTTCCCTGAAGTTGGGTGGCAAAGAGTCTACCAGATCAGGCAACGGGTCTCTTGAATCTCACTGCTCTCCTTGAACTGCCCAGACCCCCACCTTTTTTGGTCTTTTTAGGGCCGCACCCACAGCATATGGAGGTTCCCAGGCCAGGGGTCAAATTGGAGCTGTAACCACCGGCCTTCGCCACTGCCACAGCCTCAGCAACTCAGGATCCTTGTCACATCTGCAACCTACACCACAGCTCATGGCAACACTGGATCCTTAACCCACTAAGCAAGGCCAGGAATCAAACTCGCAACTTCATGGATACTAGTCAGGTTCATTACCGCTGAGTCACAAGGAGAACTCCCAGACCCCACTTTCTTTTAACCAAACGGTGGAAAACTTCTCAAAGAAGAAAATACCAGTCTTGTGTTTCACTGATGCTTCAGAAATAGGAATGGTTGGAGTTCCTGTAGTGGCTCAGCAGAAGCAAATCTCACTAGTAACCATGAGGACCCAGGTTCAATCCCTGGCATTGCTCAGTGGGTTAAGGATCCAGCTTTGCCATGGGTTGTGGTGTTGGCAGCAGACGCAGCTCAGATCTGATGCTGCTGTGACTGAGTCGTAGGCCGGCAGCTGCAGTTATGATTAGACCCCTAGCCTGGGAAACTTCGTATGCCCCAAGTGCAGCCCTAAAAAGCAAAAAAAAAAAAAAAAAAAAAAAAAAAAAAAAAAAAATATATATATATATATATATATGTGTGCCTTATTGACCACTAGAGGGCAGCAAACTCAACAGTAAAGTAGAAAAAGCTGCTGATTCCAAGGCACGGAAACCACAGGTGAAGGGAGCCCTCTCCAAGCTGAAACTGCTTCTTTGGGGACTCAGATGAGTCGCAGCGCCCTGTGATCTGACGTTACACGGTGACTCCTTTATTTCTCTGTTATAGAGTCAGGAGAATAGGATGCCAGCTCTTTTGGAACAATTTTCAAGGAGTCGAGAAACACATTTTTCTTTTAGGTCACAATGACGATTTTGCAAGGGGGTTTTCAGCCAAGACATTTTTCTTTGAGGTAGTGAAGGAGCACATTGGTTTGGGGGGCTCCTTGTCCCCTGAAAGTGAGATCATCCTCTCTTATAATCCTGTTTGCTGTGTTTATTTCACGTGTGTACTGTCTCTCTCCACCCCTTCCCAGGACCCTGGTCCCCGTTAAAATGTGCGGTTCACGACTGTTCCTGCAGCTCCTAGAATCTGCCGCAAAGAAGGAGCCCAGAAAATATTTGTTGAGTGAATGACTTGACTCGTGCGAAAGGTGGACCCCAGCCCTGCTCTAGTTCATGCTTGGCATGGCTGTAGCTACTATGCAGACAGAATTTTTTGAGGCACTTGGACATCTTTCTAATGCAATACCATGTAAGCTCAACTTCTCAGGGTAGGAATTTTTCTTTTGTTTGGTTGAGGGATTTTTTTGTCTTTTTAGGGCCATACCCACGGCATATGGAATTTCCCAGACTAGGGGTCAATTCAGAGCTGCAGCTGCCAGCCTACAACACCAAAGACACAGGATCCGAGCCGCCTCTGTGACCTACACCACAGCTCACGGAAATGCTGGATTCTTAACCTACTGAGCGAGGCCAGGGATTGAACCCGAGTCCTCACGGATACCGGTTGGGTTCGTTACTGCTGAGCCACGACAGGAGCTCCATGCATAGGGGCTTTTTTAAAATGCTTTTTTTTTAATTAAAACATAATTGATTTATAGGATAGGAGTTTTATGATAGAGTTCCCCTTTAGTTTTTTAATCAGCCCACTGCCTCAGACAACAGCAAGCACAGCTGAGAAACCAGTCGCTGAAACTTTCAGGCTCTGAAGCTCTCTGTGTGTGTTTACCGAAGCCCTTATGGCTTCATGTTGTTACAGACAAAGGCAAACACAATGACCGCTTTTTTTGACCCTTACATGAGGTGAAGTGTAAATTTCCAGGAGGGGTTCCAGCTTGTTTGAACCAACAGCCTCATCGATCCAGGTTTCCAGGGTCAGTTTTTACATCAGAGTTACCTTACTTAGGAATTCAGCTTTAGATAAAGCTCTGCTGCCCCTGAACCAAAAACTCAGCTGCAACTTGCACACTTGGTCCCCAAGTCTCATTTCTCTTTCTTGAGCTGAGTGGGAGGGCGACATACCTGCCGGGTGACATACCTGCAGGGCAGCTAAGAGGATGCCACAAGCAATGGAAATGCTGATCTCATTGTAGTAGTGGATCTTTTTCTTGCCATTTGCAGCAAAACCATGTACTTGTTTGAAGACGAGAATCAAAACAGGGGCCGTGTCCAAGTACTCTTTAATCCAGTTGGTCCTAAAAGAAGGAAAACATAAGAGATTCAGAAGGCTATTACCTTTTAGTGGTTTTTTTTTCATTCCCTTTTTACCATCTTAACTTGTTTACATTAAAGATAAAAAACATGTACTTGTCTCTTACGTTTAAATTGAAAAAGAGCAGGATTTCGTTCAGGTTGTGCTCATCTTTTTCTATCCAAAGTCAATAAACAAATATGCTAAAAGATGCAAAGGCGGATCCTGTAACGCCGAGGTCAGGAAGCCAAATATGGCAAAATGAAACCCGGTAGGTGTTCTTAAAGAAATCTAAGGCGGGATTGATTCCTTTGTGGCTCAGCAGTAGTGAACCCGACTAGTACCCGTGAGGTTGTGGGTTCCATCCCTGGCCTTGCTCAGTGAGTTAAGGATCCGGCATTGCCGTGAGCTGTGGTGTAGGTTGCAGACGCGGCTCAGATCCTGCATTGCTGTGGTTGTGGTGTAGGCCAGCCACTGTAGCTCTGATTCGATCCCTAGCCTGGGAACTTCCATATGCCGCAGATGTGGTCCTAAAAGGAGGGGGAAAAAATCTAAGATAAGTGCATTAAGAGCCCCCAAATGGAATGCTACTTTTTTTTTTTTTTTTT
>PVHT020000077.1:8917342-8928355 GCA_004024745.2 Catagonus wagneri
GGAGGTTCCCAGGCTAGGGGTCTAATCGGAGCTGTGGCCACTGGCCTGCGCCACAGCCACAGCAACGCAGGATCCGAGCCGCGTCTGCAACCTACACCACAGCTCATGGCAACGCCGGATCGTTAACCCACTGAGCAAGGGCAGGGATCGAACCCGCAACCTCATGGTTCCTAGTCGGATTCGTTAACCACTGCGCCACAACGGGAACTCCTGGAATGCTAGTTTTGAAAAGAAATTGTCAGAATGTTCCCAAGCCTTTTCTGCAGGCCGGGTGCTGAGGACCAGGCAGACAAGGGGTGCTGCAGAGAGCATCCAGCGAAGAGATGGGTAAAGGGCCGAGTCAGAAGGCGAGTGTTTGGCCAGCCAGGGACTGTCAGAAGCCTGGCGGGCTGGAGGGTGCGGCGTGTGGTGGGACACGAGAGGGCAGCTGTCACACAGATTTTGCAGGGTCCCAGACTTGGATCAGTGGGTCACGGCAAGTTATCCCCGAGCTTCCGAGCAGAAGCAACCTGTGCTCAGATCTGTTTTAGAAAGAGGCGGATTGATGTGTGCAAAGGACTGGCTCCAAGAGGACCACGCAGGAGACAACGGCAACGGCTCATGAGGACACAGCAAGTCGCGGCAGCTGGGGCTGACGGGTTTGGACAGGAGTGGGCAAGAGAGAAGAAACAGGTGATGGTGAGGTGGAATGGAAGTTCTAGGTGGCCAGGTGGTCTTGCTCTTAGCCTAGGTGTGGAGAAAAGGAAGGAAACTTGGGTGGGAGTGGGCGATAACCCATCAATAAGCAGGAGATGGGCAGCATTCATTTCCTTGTTAGCCTAGTCATACGTCCTTGTTTAAAACACACTAAACCCACTTGTGTATGGTTCCTCTTTCGACACTTACTTTTCTTTTTCTTTTTTGTGTCTTTTTAGGGCTGCACTCGTGGCAGATGGAGGTTCCCAGGCTAGAGGTCAAATCAGAGCTGTAGCCGCTGGCCTAGCCCACAGCCACAGCAATGTTAGATCCAAGCCGTGTCTGTGACCTACACCACAGCTCACGGCCACGCAGGATCCTTGCATCCTCCTGGGTGCTAGTCAGATTCGTTTCCACTGAGCCACAATGGGCACTCTGACACTTAATTCTATAGGTTATGTTTCTAAAGCTACTTTAGTATACTTCAGTCAACTTACATTCGACTAGGATCAATTCGTCTCTTTACAAAGAGGGAGAATGTTCATAGTTTACAAAACAAAAAAACTGGGGTCAGCTAGCTTTGTGGTGTTGAGTAAGCTACTCACTTTCTCACAACTCAGTTTCCTCACATATAAAATGTGCCACTGTCCACTCACCTCCAATGGCTATTGTGCCAAATAGATCAAGTGCTTAGAACAGTACCTAGCATATAGTGCCATGTATGTGTTAGCTAGGATTATTATTACTAAATAGTATTTTACAATGAATAATTCAAAACAATTTTTTTTCTTCTTATGGCCACGCCTGCAGCATATGGAAGTTCCTGAGCCAGGGGTCGAGTTGGAGCTGCAACTGCGGCCTACACCACAGCCACAGCAACGCCAGATCTTTAACTCACCAAGCAAGGCCAGGGAATGAACCCTCATCCTCTCAGAGACAATGTCAAATCCTTAACCAACAACTGGAATGCCAACAATTTTTAAATACAAGGTGAAGAATAAAAATTTGCTAGCTTCAGAGTTAGGGCAGTAATTTTTACCAATTTTTGTACTTATTAATTTTTCCTAGGCTTATATTGGTATCTAATACTTTGGCTTTGTTCAATTTTAGCAAGGATTTATTATGATATCACATTAAAGCCAATAAAAAGACAGCAACATGCCAAGGCCTGTTAAGAAAGAACAAGTAGGAGTTCCCGTTGTGGTGCAGAAGAAATGAATCTGACTAGTATCCATAACGACACGGGTTCGATCCTGGCCTCGCTCAGTGGGTTAAGGATCCAGCGTTGCCGTGAGCTGTGGTGTAGGTTGCAGACACGGCTCAGATCTGATGTTGCTGTGGCTGTGGCTTGGCAGGTAGGTCGGACTCAGACTGTATATCAAGCCTTTAATGACAGCTATGAGTTTCAGACTTGACTCAAACTAATTATTAGGACCTATGTTCATTTGCAATCCAATTTAACAAAGATTCATTCAGTTACCTACAATGCATCAGTGCTCTGTGGTATGAGACTTCTTAATTTAAAAAAGAATGTTTTATTATTATTTTTTGGCCACACCCACAACATGCAGAATTTCCTGGGCCAGAGATCAAATTCATACCACAGCAGTGAAAATGCAGGGTCCTTACTGCTAGGCCACTAGGGAACTCCTACAAGACTTTTTAAAACAGGAGGCCTCTGGACCCCTAGAGTTTTGATGTGTGTGTGTTGGTGTGTGTGTGTGTGTGTGCGCGTGTGTGTGTGTTGGTGTGTGTGTGCGTGTGTGTGTGTGTGCTTGTGTGTGCGTGCGTGTGTGTGTGTGTGTGTGTGGGTGTGTGTGTGTGTGTGTGTGTGTGTGTGTGTGTGTGTGTGTGTGTGTGCGTGTGTGCGTGTGTGTGCGTGTGTGTGTGTGTTGTCTATAGGGAGAGACTGTAAACTTAATCGGATTCTCAAGAGTAACTTGGTGTAAAACAAAGCCTTCCCAAACATGGCCTATAAAACGAGAAGAAAAGTAAGCTACTATGTGAGAATGCTTATTTTATTAATTTTATTTATTTTTTGGTCTTTTTTTAGGGCCACACCTGCGGCATATGGAGGTTCCCAGGCTAGGGGTCAAATCGGAGCTGTAGCCACCGGCCTACACCCCAGCAACACGGATCCGAGCCGCGTCTGCAACCTACACCACAGCTCACGGCAATGCAGAATCCTTAACCCACTGAGCGAGGCCAGGGATCAAACCTGTGTCCTCATTGATGCTAGTCAGCTTCCTTAATCACTGAGCCGTGACAGGAACTCCGAGAATATTTATTTTAAATGCATGGAAAGTGTATCTTGGGTTCTTTGAGTGTATAGACTAATTCTGCCTTAGTAGGGGAAGGATGGGGCTGGCAGCATTTTAGAGGCACTGCGTAGACAAGCACAACATCTCCCTAAGGAGAGAAACTTGACTTTACCCATCTCTTTCCTCATGAATATGCAATAAGATCTATATATCCATTATTAATGTCCTGCGCTTATTCTAGAGAACAGAAATAAGTTACAACACCAATAGACATCAGTTTCCGTAGGGTTTAAATATTTCAGGGAAAAATTCTCCTCTGGGGCCAAATAAAGGAAACAGGAGCCAGACTAAGAGACAGTCTTTCTCATCACCCGGCTCTAACTACCGGAAGAGAAGTTCCTCTTTTCTCCACCAGGTGGCGATCTCATTGCCGTTTCCTGTGCCTGTATCTCAGTGGGGGGTTGGCTGGCTGGTGCCCGAACAGATGCTAAAGGCCCCCAGCTGATCACCCCGAGGCATGAGTACCTCTCCACTGGCTTCCTTTCAGGGCCTTTTGAGAGGTCTGGACCAATATCTGTGTCCCATGCCCCCTCACATTCAGCCTGAGAAGAGATTAGAGGGGAAAGGAGATGCATTTGTGGGGAGTGCACTGTTTCTAAAGAGTGCACTCTTTGTGACCTGCGTTCATAATGGCAATGCTGAGTCTGAAAAAATTGAAAGCGACTATTTTTAATTACAAAAATGACTTAGACATTACGGAATCCATCCTAGATATTATGAAGGGTGACTGGTCCTTGATGGGGAAAGAGGGCTCCACAAGGCTTAGTTAGTTGTAGCTACAAGGAAAAAAAAAAAAATGAAAAGTTGCACAAGTCTACACTAATACACTGAGGCTCCACGGTAAAACCAGTGACACTGAATCCCAATCCACTTCTTTCCTGGAGACAGGGAAGCTCACAAAGTGATTAACGTCTAATGGATATGACGCTTGTACTAAATTGGTACTTTTCCTAAACAAGTTATTAAAATTAAAGCCTCCTGTATAGCACTGTGAATACAACTAGTAACTTATGATGGAGCATGATAATGTGAGAAAAAAGAATGTACACACGCATGTGTAACTGGGTCACCTTGCTGTACAGTAGAAAATTGAAAGAACACTGTAAACCAGCTATAATGGAAAAAATAAAAATCGTTATAAAAAAAGAAAGCCTCCAGCCATCCAGCCTTCAAAATAAAAATAAAAATAAATTAAATTAAAGCCTCTGAGTAAGATCATTTGGAAACTGTGATCATTGTAGTGAAATATAGTTTATTTCACTCAAGATCCTGAGAAGCATTTCACAATCTTAAGTTGCAGATGGAAACAAAGACAATCCTCAAAAGTTTTATTTTCTAATAATAAGTTGGGTCAGAACCTACTTACCTGCCAGACTCATACGGCCCTTACCACGTGCCATCCCTGTTCTATGTGCTTACAAAGTCATCCAACGTTCCTAACGAAGTAGATGCTAGACTTATCCCCATTTCACAGATGAGGACACTGAGGCACAGAGAGGTGCATAAGTGGT
The DNA here is from genome assembly GCA_004024745.2 of Catagonus wagneri. NCBI lineage: Eukaryota > Metazoa > Chordata > Mammalia > Artiodactyla > Tayassuidae > Catagonus > Catagonus wagneri. The sequence continues at coordinate 8,921,850 of PVHT020000077.1, forward strand.
AGACCCCATATTCGGACCCAAGCACACTAGCTTCTAAGTCCTTACCCTCAGCCCCTAGTTTATTCAATCCAGACACCACACTTTTTACATTATTATTTTGGATGACAAAACGGAAACGTAGTGTGATGCTTGATCTTATGTATCAACGTGACTGAGCCACGAGGCACCCAGATTTTGCTTAGACGTTATTCTGGGTGTGACGGTGAGGAAGTTTCTGGAGGAGAGTAACATGTGAATTGGCAGATGGGCCTCTCCAAGGTGGGCAGACCTCACCCAATTCACTGAAGCCCCGAACAGCGCAACAAAGATGGAATAAGGGAGAATGTTCTCTCACTGCCTGATTGTCTGAGCTGGGGGATCATTGTTCTCCTGCGTTTGGGCTCCAGCTTTGGACTAGAACATACGCCATTGGCTCCCCTGGTTCCCAGGCCTTTTACTCAGGCTAAAACTATTCCATCGGCTCCAGCTTGCCAACTGCGGAGCCGGGGACTTCTCAGCCTCTGTGATCATTTGAGCTCATTACTCAAATAAATCTCTCTCTTTCTCAATGTGTTTCTATTTCTCACCGTCTCCCTCTCCAGTGATTCTATTTTCCAGACTTAGCACAGTTCAAGTGAGCAAACGCCCAAAGCAAAGCTCTTGCAGTTGGAAAACCAGAGCCAAGATGTGAACCCAGATCTGATTCCAGGCTGCATTCTTAGCACCTGCCCCATCCGTCTGCTCAAGGCAACGTTCCATAATTTCTCCCACAGAAGAAGGAAACTTTTTACCACCTAAAACAAGACCAGAAAACTGAATCTTATCTATTTCATTTGAAGGGGCCAAACCCAACCTGCCTAATTCTCCCCTCTTTTTACCTGAGTTTCTTCAGGTCTGTAACCCATCGAGGTCCCATCCTCTTCAAGTAGTTTATCTTCTCTTCCTCCTCGACGATTTCCCGAATCTTATGTTTCACATCTGGGTCCTTCACAGCCACAAAGGTCCAAGGCTCTGTGTGGGCCCCACTTGGGGCTGTTCCTGTCACCCATTGAATGAAAATCAGAAACGAAAACTGTAGGAAAATGTGGGACCCCTCCTGACTAAGAATAAATATAAATCATAAATAAATATTTGCTCAGAATGAAGTCAGAGCCTCTAGCACACAGAGTGCCTGGCGGTGGCCTCTGGAATGACTGCCAGCCCCATTTTTTTTTTGGGCATCGCAGTCCATGTCTCCAAACCAACTAGCTGAGGTCAAGGTCAGCAGTTCTAGGGCTGTGGGTATTCATCGTTGCTTCTCTAATTATGAGGGAGAAAAAGTCCTTAAGGAACTGCACCCTGACCAATAACAGAGCTCAAGGGGGAAGTTTTGACAGCCCAAAATTCTCCAACCTGCTCTTTGTTTTGATATTCTTAAATAAGGTTATACATGAAGGTTATTGGAAATGATAACATTTTCTTTTCTTTCAATTTTTTAGGGCCGCACCTGAGGCATATGGAGGTTCCCAGGCTAGGGGTCCAATCGGATCTGCAGCTGCTGGCCTACACCACAGTCGCAGCAACTCGGGATCCAAGCCGCATCTGCGACCTACACCACAGCTCACAGCAACGCCGGGTCCTTAACCCAGTGAGCAAGGCCAGGGATCAAACCCACATCCTCATAGATTCTAGTCAGATTCATTTCTGCTGCGCCACAATGGGAATCCCCCCAGCCCCAGATGTTTAGATCCAGAGGTATGCACAGAAGAAATTTAGTAACTGCTATTAGTTAGATAAAGGACTCACCAATCTAGTGCATTTGTGTTCGTCACTGACATGAAACGTTTTATTCTTACTTCCTTTCAATTTGGGCAACGGGTTTCTAATAGTCATGCAACAACTTCTGCAAACGAATTTAAATGCGATTTCTAGGAATAAGAATCCAGTCAGAGGAGACTCTCAGATCGGGGGCTTTCTCTTACATCTTCTCTCCCTTTTTCTATAATTCTCATCTATTCCTCTGGGGAGATATTAATTTACATTGAAAGTAGGTTTGCCTTGCTTTGATTTACTTTGCAAATTCACATGAGTAAATTTTGCTAGTTCAGGAGATATCGCTAAAGCATCACGGGTGTACAATATGAGAATTTTGATTCCAAAAAGAGAAATGTGTAAATGTGAGTGTGTGTGTGTGTGTGTGTATGTGTGTGTGTGTTTCAAGGGGAAGTAAAAGTAAGATCCTGTTCCTCTTCCAATGAGTAATCGTGTGTGCAGAAATTCTCATTTTTAATAGAAGTTTATAATACTGAGTACTTTCAGAAGTTGTGAGCTGTTGTCACCCCTGCTCCCAAGAAGTTTGTAAACAGTTAAAAGTTTGCAGAAAGCGGAAATCATTACGTCCCCGGCAGTCCAGCGACGCGTGGGTAAGACTTTACAGGGAAGCCTCTCTCTCCAGGGTTTATTCACTGTTTGAACGTTAGCATGGCTCCGCTACTGTCACTTCTCAAAGACCAAGTGCGCCCTTACAGACCTGCTGCTTTGATGACGTTGTTGATGACGTCCATTGGGACTGGCTCGTTACTTATGAATCTAACCGACCGTCTCTTATTGAGAAGCTCATAGAATTCCTGGGATCGCTTAACCATTTCCTTCTCAGGATAGCGGGTCTGGGAGAACGGGATGTGTTCCACCTCCTCCTCCGGCTCTTGCCATTCACCGCCATCTGCCAAGAAGAACAAGAGGAGTTCCCGTCGTGGCTCAGTGGTTAACGAATCCGACTAAGAACCATGAGGTTACAGGTTCGATCCCTGGCCTTGATCAGTGGGTTAAGGATCCAGTGTTGCCGTGAGCTGTGGGCAGACGCGGCTCGGATCCCGCGTTGCTGTGGCGAAGGCCGACGGCTACAGCTCCTCTTAGACCCCTAGCCTGGGAACCTCCATATGCCGCGGGTGCGGCTCTACATTAAAAAAAAAAAAAAAGGAACAAGAAAGGCAGCGGATTAAACACGCTCTTGGTCACCAAGGGAAGAGCAAGCTCTCCCCACAAAACATGCCTCCTCGGCCCAAGGACTATTTTTTGAGTTGATTATTTTTAGGAAACAGCAGACACAGGAGAAGCTCTGAAAGCCAGAGCAGAAGTGATTCTTTGTCGGAGACACTGACATTTATAAAGGAAATCTCCATTTGCAAGCGTCTCCTCCCTTTCTGTGCCTGGAAGAGTAAGGTGGACGCTAAACTGTAAGAAATCTTGCCAACAGAGAAAGTGTGGACTTAAATCTCTGTAATCACCCTACCCTAATTTACTCTGCTTTTCCTGGCAACCTCCCGTAACTGGCTCTCCCCAGCCCCCAACACCTTTCGTCTTTCTTTGAAGATGGCATTGAAGGTGGTGCCTTGGCCATTGGGAGGAGTTTTCCTGGGTCTCTCCCCTGTGCAGAAGAGGTGTACATATTACTAAACTTCTGTTTGTTTTTCTCTTGTCAATCTGCTTTTATTTATTTTTTTTGCGGGGGGGGGGAGCCTCAGCCAATACACCCTAGAAGGACAGAACGAAAATTATTTTTCCTCTACTGTAGCCACTGGGAAAAGCCCCTGGGAGTCACTGGGAGAAGGAAATGAAGTTCTCAAAACTATCTGTAACATTATGAGCCCAAAAACACCAACAAAAATTGAGGCTAGGTCTACAGAATCCTGGACTCTGATCTTAACAGCTCCAGACTTACCCAAAGATGAGACGTGCAAATTTTTGTTAATGGGGAACTAGTTTATGTGAAAATTTTTCCTATTGGCTGAAAACCACTAAGCTTTGGAAATAATTTGTTTGTTTGTTTTTGCTTTTAAGGGCTGCATCCATGACACATGGAAGTTCCCAGGCTCAGGGTCAAATCAGAGCTGCAGCTGCCACCTTACACCACAGCCACAGCAACATGGGACCTGAGCCGTGTCTGCGACCTATACCATATTGGGTGGCAACGCCTGATCCCTGACCCACTGATCGAGGTCAGGGATCGAACCCACATCCTCATGGATGCTAGCCAGATTAGTTTCCGCTGCACCACAATGGGAACTCCCTGAAATAATTTTTTTATTTTTATTTATTTATTTATTGCCTTTTTGTCATTTTAAGGCCATACCCATGGCATGTGGAGGTTCCCAGGCTAGGGGCTGAATCGGAACTGTAGCCGCCTGCCTACACCGCAGCCACAGCAACGCAGGATCCGAGCCGTGTCTGCAACCTACACCACAGCTCACAGCAACGCCGGATCCTTAACCCACTGAGCAAGGCCAGGGATTGAACCCGCAACCTCATGGTTCCTAGTTGCATTCATTAACCACTGCGCCACGACGGGAACTCCTGAAATAATTTTTTTTAAAAGCTCCTTTAAAATCACTGAATTGCATGGAAACGCTATAAAACTGAGTTGTGATGATCACTGCACAACTATAAATGTAATAAAATTCACCGAGTTAAAAAAAATTAAAAAAAATAAATAAAGCCATTGAATTGCTGACAGCACAGTAAGAAATTCCCAGGCCAAAAACGAAGGGGAAAACATGACCTCGTAGAGGTAAATAAACACAAAAGCTTCATTTGCCCTGAGAGTATCTGCTAATCCATTATATATGAGTTTCTATTTTTATGTCTTCAGGGATCAAGAGGGACAGAAATCAAAGCCCAGGCCCACGTATAATGGGCCTAACAAACTAAGACCCCAAGACCGCATCTTTAGAAAAAGCAAAACTCAAATAAGTCAGCTCCCAGGGGATGGCAGCGTTTTGATGGGTCCTGCCTCAAACCTGGACAAGGTGGTCCTGCCTGAAAATACCCTCAACACTCAGTTGAAGCAAATCCCAGCATACAAATCATTTTAAGGACAGCAATCAGCAACCCACCAAAGACAACCAGGCATACAAAAACTAAAACATCTTGAGCAAGAAACAGTGGAACTGCTTTTTAAAAATAGAGTCAGATACCTGAAGTCTCCAAATACTGGAATTATCAGACTCAAAAGATAAAGCAACTCTGATCACTAGGTTTAGAGGGGGGGAAAAAAGAAAATGTATACAAATCTGTGGCATAGAGGACAAGACGAAAAATGACCTAGAAAATATTTTAAAACAGAATGTTTAGAAATGAAAAAGAAAACACTAGCATTAAGAACTTGGTGGGTGGGGTTAATGCAGGTTAGAATATACCTAAAGAAGGAATGAACTGAAGATAACTCAGAAGAAAATATCTAGAATGGAGAAAGATCAAAAGATGGCAAACCTGAAAGAAAGAGCAAGGAAAAAATAAAGCAGAGTGAGAAAGTCTAATATACATCTGACGGTTGTCACAGCAGGAGAAAGAGAAGAGGAGGTGGCAGAGGTTATATTTGAAGAGAGAATATCTGAGATTTTCCAGAACTAATGAAAGATGCAGAATCAAGAGGCTCAATAAATCCCAAGCAGTATAAGAAATAGAAACCCACATATTTTATCGTCAAATGCAAAATATTAAAATCAGCTAGAGGAAAAAAAGGTTACCTTAGAAAGGGGCCCAGTAGCTTCATGAGGGAGTTCTATCAAACATTCACAGAAGAAATATTGCTAAAGTTTCTCAAAACTCCCTAGAGTAGAAATAGAGGAAACATCCCCCAAACTCATTTTATAAGACTCGCCAAGCCTTGCTACCAAGCCTGACTAGAAAATTAAAAGAAGGAAAAAAACAACAGGTGCAACTTCCTAGTAAACATAAATGCAAAAAATTCTAACCAAAGTATTAGTAAATAGAATTGAACAATATATTAAAAATAACAGGGAGTTCCCACTGTGGCTCAAGCTGATTAAGAACCTGACTAGGAACCATAAGGATCTGGGTTTGATCCCTGGCCTCACCCAGTGGATTAAGAATCTGGCCTTGCCGTGAGCTGTGATGTGGGTCGGCGTTGCTATGGTTGTGGCCGGCAGCTGCAGCTCTGATTTGACCCCTAGCCTGGGAAATTCTACATGCTGCGGGTGCAGCTCTAAAATAATATTTTTAAAAAATAGACATTGGCCAAACTCTGGTTATCCTAGGAATGCAAGGTGTACTTAAGGTTAGAAAAACAATCAGTGCTGCTTGCTGCACTCACAAGCTAAAGGACACAAACCATGTAATCATTGCAGTGCAAAAGAAGTGTTGGATAAAATTTAGCATTCATCTTTTAGTGGTAAATAGGGAGACGAAAGGAACTTAATCTGATAAAGTCTAACCATGGAGAAAAAAAATCCAAAACAACTCAGAGCCCAATACATAGGTAGTAGCGAAATACTGAAGCTCTTCTATCAGGAATTGAAAATCAATGAATACTACCTGTTCTCACCATAGTTCTAATTATGAAGACTGATTTTTAAAGCTTTTAAGAAAGAATATATCGGAGTTCCCGTCGTGGCGCAGTGGTTAACGAATCCGACTAGGAACCATGAGGTTGCGGGTTCGATCCCTGCCCTTGCTCAGTGGGTTAACGATCCGGCGTTGCCGTGAGCTGTGGTGTAGGTTGCAGACGCGGCTCGGATCCTGCGTTGCTG
>PVHT020000077.1:8936785-9003745 GCA_004024745.2 Catagonus wagneri
CCCTGGCCTTGCTCAGTGGGTTAAGGATCCGGCATTGCCGTGAGCTGTGGTGTAGGCTGCAGACGTGGCTCGGATCCCGTGTTGCTGTGGCTGTGGCGAAGGCCGGCAGCTACAGCTCCTGTTAGACCCCTAGCCTGGGAACCTCCATATGCCGCGGGTGCGGCCCTAGTTAAGGCAAAAAGACAAAAAAAAAAAAAAACATGGAATGATCACTGTGCCTGCCTCACCGTATCGTTACGAAAACGAAACGATTCACCATAGGTGCCATATTACTGTGTATGGAAGGATGGCCACCGGGCACCCGCTGGATAGCACAGGGAACTCTCCTCAATATTCTATATAACCTCTATGGAGAAAGAGTCTGAAAAAGAATGAATGTGTATGCATGTGTAACTGAATCACTTTGTTGTACAGCAGAAATTATCACAATATTGTATATCAACTATTTGTCAATAAAACTTTAAAAAAAAATGGAAGAAGGGAGTTCCCGTTGTGGCTCAGTGGTAACAAGTCCGACTAGTCTCCATGAGAATGCAGGTTCAGTCCCTGGCCTCGCTCAGTGGGTTAAGGGTCTGGCACTGCTGTGAGCTGTGGTATAGGGTGCAGACTCGGCTTGGATCCGGCATTGCTGAGGCTGTGGCGTAGGCTGGCAACTGCAGCTGCAATTCGAGCCTAGCCTGGGAAGCTCCATATGCCACAGGCGCTCCCCTAAAAATCAAACAACAAAAACTTGACTACTAAACCCGTGGCCACCCTGCCTGTGATGTGTCCCTTCAGAAAGATTTTCGCAGCCAGAACAGGGCTGGAGCTAGGGAAAACATCAGTCCCTCAGTGGCTCTTTCCTGGGGAGCCAGGAAATAGGGGGGGATGGTGCCAGCAGGTGACCAGCTGACCACCCAAGAGAAATGAACTGTCTCTGTCGCAAGCTACTTTGTTTGTGCAATAGAGGCTGATGATGAAACTGACCTGCCTATGTTTCTTCCTCTCCATAAGGGCCATCCATCTGCCCTCATCTTAAAGGTACAGACGGGGGAAGCGGAGCAGCATGGCCGGGATCCTTACCTTTGTCCGCCTGGTGGACGTCAGTGCTGTCTTTCAAGTCTTCATCCACCCAGGGTCGAGGCTCGGCCCTGGCTCCAGGCTCCTCTTTCCTTCTCTTGGTGCCTCCATCAGCGTTTTTAAAGATCCACACCAGCAAAATGCAGACAACGGCTACCAAGACTGGAGTCAGAAGAAACATGGTGGTGAGGCCGATCCTGACAGGTGCTCATACTTCCCAGGCTGCTGTTTAAACAATCAGGGACCAGAGTGGGGAACGCTGGGAGTCGGAGTGAAGGCAGGGAGAGGTGTGCTCAGGGAAGGAGCGGGGTGAACTCTGACTCTACGAGGACTTGGCAAAGGAGCAAAGATCACAGCCATGTGCATTGGGCTGTGTCATGGGGCTGGAACGGGAGCCTGCCCTTCGATAAACTGTGTGCTCAGTCAGTCTATCCTTAGATAATAATTGCCAGGATCCGAGGCAACACTGTGATGCACTAGCTCTTCGCCAGCAGTGGTGGAAGGCATTTAATCTCCCTCTTGCAGAAAAACGTGTCTTCCACTTGCCAGGAGCCAGGAATCAGCGGGAGTTGGCCCATTCTCAGCCAAGCTCCCACTCCCTCTGAGTGGTTACCAAGCCTCCTGGGAGAGTCCCCTGTGCTTTTGGGGACTGGGGCAAGGATCGCCTCGCTCGGGCCTCCCACTCACATTTGGCCGTATATGTGAGTCTACATTATTTGAATTTTTTTTCAACTAGCATGTGCTTTTTTTTCCCCACTTTTTTCTTATGATAAAATATAATAAAACAAAATTTACCCTCCTGGCCCCTTTTAAGTGCCCAGTTCAATGGCGTTCCAGTACATTCACAGAGTTAGAACCCATTACCACTCTTTCCAAAACTGCTTCATCGTCTCAAACTGAGACTCTCTAGCCATTAAGCAATAACCCCACTTCCTCTTCTCACAGCCCCTGGTAACCTCCAGTCCACTTCACGTCGCTCTGGTTCTGACCACGCTAAACACCTCGTGTAAGTGGAATCATACAGTATTTGCCTTTTTGTAGCTGTGGCTCTTCGGCTTAGTGGAAGGTCTTCAAGGTTCATCTGTGTTTTAACATGTATCACAACTTCATTCTTTTTCGTGGCTGTGCATGTGCTATTTATTTTTGTAATTAAAAAATAGATACTGGGAGCTCCTGTTGTGGCGTAGTGGAAACGAATCCAGCTAGGAACCATGAGGTGTTGGGTTCGATCTCTGGCCTCGCTCAGTGGGTTAAGGATCCGGTGTTGCCATGAGCTGTAGTGTAGATTGCAGATATGGCTTGGATCTGGAGTTGCTGTGGCTGTGGCGTAGGCCAGTGGCTACAGCTCTGATTTGACCCCTAGCCTGGGAACATCCATATGCTGCAAGTGCGGCCTTAAAAAGACACACACACACACACACACACACACACACACACACACACACGAAAGATATTACAATACAGTGCACTGAGTGCTGTGATAGAGGTACGCTCTGGGTCCCTCATTCAGTCTGAGACAGGACCTGACCCCACTGGGGACAAAAAGGTTGTGCTGTCTCGACAAGCCCAGTGTGACTGGGGACAGTGCTACCCAGGGAGCTTGTGCCAGAATTTAATCAATGCACCGTTTCCCTCGTTGAGAAACTCCTGCTGAAAAAAAGAAAAGAAGGGAGGCAAAAAGGTCAGCTGACCACCACGGTGTGTTCGGTAGTGATGCGGTTGATTTGCCTGATTTTCGTTCTAGCGTGTGCTCCGTGTCTCATTTTGTGACTGGTCATCAAGAGCCGTGGCATGAGCCAGTCTGCGGACCACACTGTGAGTTGCATAGCCCAGAAAGCCCATTTTCCCGAGACACACGTATGACTTTTAACCTCCAAAGCTGATGCTGAATCTGATTATCCCTGACCCTGTTTCCTTTCTGCTTTGGTGACATTCCCTAAGTGTATTTGCAAGGGAAGTCCAATGAAATGAAAGAGAACTCTCCAGGAAGGGGACTTCCTGGGGCACTGAGTGAGAAAACACGGTTCTAATGGGTGGTACAAGCAACTTGTCCTCAAGCCTTTCTATCCAGGGCTCATTTAGCAAGTGTCAGGTCGAGGATTCAAGGTAAAGGCTTGGAATAGGACGTGCCTGTGTCGGCACCAAAATCTTATCTCAGTTCCAGTGCGAAGCTGGGAGAAATTTTTTTTTCAGTGTTCTTAAACCTGAGTTCCCTGGTGGCCTAGGGATCTGGTATTGTCATGGCTATGGCTCAGGTTCCACCCCTGGTGGGAACAGTCTGCATGCCATGGGTGCAGCCTCCCCAAAATTAAATTAATTAATTAATTAATTAATTTCTTAGACCCCATCGGCCTCGCATATACGCAGTCCACACTCCCTAATAACATCAACACCATCAAAGGGCATTTATTACACAGAGATCTAATGCCCAGAGGGCTGTGTCTTGCCGAAGGGTATGTTACTATGTGCGAGCACTGTGTTGATTCTTTATCTACATTATCCCATTTAATCCACAGGATGAGGGATTTTATAAGCAATTCACTGCTTCAGAAATTCCACTACTGGATACATACACAAGAGAACTGAAATCAGGGTCTCCAAGAGATATTTGCACACATTATTTTCATAGCACCATTATTCACCATAGCCAATGGACAGAAGCAACTCAAATGTCCATGTATATATGAATGAATAAACAAAATATGGTATATACAGACACTGGAATATTATTCAGCCTTAAAAAAGAGGGAGATTCAGACACATGGTGCAACATAAATGGGGATTTTGAAGACGTTTGCTAATTGAAAAAAGCCAGTCACAAAAAAGAAAACCATTGTACAACCCGCGTATACGGGGCATCTAATGTAGTCAAATTCATAAAGACAAAGTAAAATGGTTGTTGACTGTGGTTGGGGGGGGGAGGAAAGGGACTGTCTAATGGGTGCAGAGATTCAATTTTGCAAGATGAAAAGAGTTCTGGGGATGGATGGTGGTGATGGTTGCCCAACAATGAAAATACACATAATACCAGTGAACTGTGCACTTTAAAATAGCAAAGATTGTAAATTTTATGTTGTATGTTTACCAAGTTTTTTTTTAATCAAAGCCAAACACACAAAAAGAAAACAACATAAAACTCCACCGCCCTGAGAAGAAAGTGAAGAGTTTGTACACCTTGGTTAAGGTGCCGTGACTGAGTGAGACCAAGGTCCTCAAACTGTGACACTGGGTGGTCACTGCCAGTATCCCGGGGGATTTGTTGGAAACGCAGATCTTTGGCCCTACTCCAGACCCACTGAATCAGAAACCCTGGGGGTGGGCCCCGCACACTGTGTCTCCAGAAGCCGTCCAAGTGGCTCTGCCACTTGCTCAAGTCTAAGAACCATGGGACTCAAGGAAATGTTATGTCCTCATATTCCCTACTTTACCCCAAATTCTCCAAACCCAAGTCCTCGACCCGTACAGAAGGGCAAAGTACAGGAATCAACAAAAGCTTATTGAAACTTTCTCCTACGTGGGGTCTCCGTAAAGCATAATGTTCTGTACATAATAAGCTCCCACTCACCGTCAATGCCAAGTTTTAGGAACGGAGGTGATGTTTTAAAAACTATATTGAGGAAGATTAATCTGGTTACAAAATCAGGTGCTGATGAAAGCTGTGACCAGGAAGGCCACTCAAAGAACCATGGCAGCAGCTGAGATGGGAGCTAACAGGGGGCTCCTCTGGGGAGAAGACGGTGGGACTGGGGAGAGGAAACGGTGGCATAAAATTTGGAGGTGGTGGAAGAGACAAGGTCCAGATGCGGGTGGTGGGGACTGCAACGTGGGCGTCAAAAATAACATCCCTCCTTTTCCAAGCAAACCACATGCTCCAATCCGTGCTTTGACTCCCTCCTTACTCTCCCTGGGGAAAGAGGGTAGGATTTCATCCACAAGCTTCGTGTTATTTCACCCAGTGAGCATGTAAGTGGAGAGACTGAAGGGAGAGCTCTTGGCTAGCAAGAGCTCTCTGGAAAAGAAAACGGCTGCAAAGAAAATATGGGTCCACATAGCTAGGGACTGTTCTGGAATGTGATTCATCGAGTGGACTGTCTTGCCCCCATCAAAACCTGACTTCTGAGGCTGGGAGATTTCCCAGGCGTTTCTTTTCCTCACGCAAGCAACATGCACACAGCACTGTCAGGCCATGGATTGGCGCCACAGAAGAAAAATGACAGGAATTTTCCAAACAATGCCTTTTTACAAAAGAGCTTAGTCACAAACAAAATGTCCTTGCTAGACAAGAAGACAAAAACATTCTGGTGACGTTAGAAATATTTTTAATGGAAAAATGGTATGTTCGGAGCACTATTCTTTAGCATTTATCCGTACTATAATTGCTTCCTATGGAGATTCATTATTGCTTTTCTGCCCATCTAAGGAAAAAAAATTATCGTCTGAACTAGCAGTTGTGTCTCCATCAATTACCCTCCAAGGATAAATTAGGAGGCAGAATTTTGACAAAACAAGATGGCTCTTGAGAAAGGCACCGGTTACTTGCCATTTAAGGGGATGGTAGGTGTATTGATTTCCTGGGGCAGCTGAAACAAAGTGCCACAAACTGAGTGGCTTAAGGCAACAGAAGTGTATGGTCTCACAGTTCTGGAGGCTGGAAGTCTGAAATCGAGGTGTCAGCAGGACCGTGCTCCCGCTGAAGTCTCAAGGGGAGGATGTGTTCCAGGCTTTTCTCTTCCCTCCAGGTGGAGGCCAGCTTTGAGCTCCTTGGGCTCCCACTCCAGTCTCTGCCTGTCGAGTCACATGGCGTCCTCCCTCTGTGTCCTCAAGTCCTCTTCCCCCGGGTCTGTCCCTGTGTTCCTCCGCTTCTCCCAAGGACACCGGTCGTCTTAGACTCAGGCCCACCCTGATGGCCTCATCTTAGCCTGACCACACCTGCCGAGACCCTACTTTCAAATAAGGTCGCTCTCCACGTGCTGGGAGGACGTGAGCATATTTCTTTGGGGACACAGTTCCACCCATAACACCCGGTAGAAGGGAAGTGAAGGCACCTCTGCCTGCTTCCTGTGAGGACAAGTTCATTGCGAAACATTAATCAGATCTCAGAGTCTCTGGGTTTGGGATCTTTCCGATTGTAAAGTGGGCAGAGCGCGGGAAATGGCGTTCATATCTCTCTCTCTCTCTCTCTCTCTCTCTCTCTCTCTCTCTCTCTCTCTCTCTCTCTCGCCTTGAAGGCCAAGGGGTTCCCTCAATGACCCTGTGTGTAATCAGTTCCCTCTTGGGGGCGAGGCTCATTAATGACTAACCTGCATAGCTGGGACTTGGAGATCGCTCAATTCAAATGTTGAATATTTGTTTTGTTTCTTTTTTGGTACGTCTAGATCCAGCCTTGGACTCTGGAAAGGCTAGAGGTCCAAAAGTTATGTATTTTACTATTCTTTCCATGTAAAGTTTGAATCCCATTGTAGTGTTAATTACAGCGTCTGGAGTCTTTCTCCCATGCCCTCCCTCTGACCTCCGCCTCTATTCCCCTTTCCAGTAGGGGAACCTGGGAGAGAGAGGAAAGAATTTCTCCTGATTACAGTGGGTCCGCCCAATAATCCAGAATAATCTCCCCAGGAAATATTACCATTAAAGAGTATTTCCACCGGCCAAGGAAGACATTCAGTGCTTTTCTGCAAAGTAATGACTTAAATTTAATACCACGTTCTAAGCCTGTGGGCTGTTTCTCCACTCATGAGTAGACCGAGTAAACTAAGCCTCAAGTCAATGGCAAAATATTCTTTTTAAGAAACTGTGGTAAAATATGCATAACATAAAACCTACCGTTTTAACCATTTTTAAGTGTACAGTTCAGTGGCCTGAAGGACATTCACGAGGTAGTACCAACATCACCACCAGCCATCTGCAGAGCTTTTTTCATCAGCCCAGACTGCAGTTCTGTACCCATGAAATTCTAAGTCCCTTTTCCTTCCTGCCCCAGCCCCTGGAACCTGCCATTCTACTTTCTGTCTCTATGAATTTGATGACTCTAGGCACCTCATATAAGTGGAATTATATATGTAAGTATTTGCGTCTGGCTTATTTCACGTAGCATAGTGTCTTCAAGGTCCATTTATGTTGTAGCTTATATCAGAATTCCCTTCCTCCTTAAAGCCAAATAATATTCCACTGTATGAATATACTACATTTTATTTATTCCCTTACCTGTTGATGGACACACGGGGGGGTGGCTGTTGTGAATAATGCAGCTATGAACACTGCTGGGCCATGCTGTGCTTTTGAACACTACTAACGAAATAGTTCAATTTGAGAAACTGAAAACTCTGACTCTAAAGTTGCCCAGAAAGCACGGGGGCTGATATGCAAGAAAACATTATACGACACAAGTAGCTAATTTTTCTGAAACTTGATTTTTTTCCCTAGTTAGCATTACTATTACCCTTAAATTTCTGTATTTTAATTTTTAAAAGTTTCCCTAAAAACAAACAAATAGTAGCACTAGTTCTTTAGGGGCAAAAAAGAGTTTGATGTACATTAGCAAATGTAAAAAAGGAAAATACAATTTAACAAAATTAGAACTAAGATCATATCTAAAACAATGATAAAGGGATATTTTAAATTACATCATGCTTTATAGAACTCAATATGGATACATTTTAAAACTTGATAAAATGGGTAATTCCTGGGGAAAAAACAAGCAAGATTCTAAAACTGACCAAAAGTATCACTGATTATGATAAAAATTTAAGTGCATTGTCAAAGACTGTTACGTTTAAAAAAAAAATGTATACTAGCTCAGATACACTTTCAAACACTCAAAGAACAATATTACCCAGGCTAGATATAATGCCTCAAAGATGTACACATGAAAAGCTGCACAATTTATTGACAAAAGTAGTATAATCCTACTAACCAAGCTCAAGAAAAATAGCAGAACAAAAAACAAACAAAAAATCAATCTTACTTATAAATCCACTTATAAATTTTATTTTATTTTTGTCTTTTTAGGTTCCCAGGCCAGAGGTCGAATCGGAGCTGTAGCCACTGGCCTACACCACAGCTCACAGCAATGCTGGATCTTTAACTCACTGAGTGAGGCCAGGGTTCGAACTCGTGTCCTCGTGGATGCTAGTTGGGTTCATTACTGCTGAGCCATAACAGGAACTCCCCTTTTAAATTTTAAAGAAAGAATTAACAATTTAATCAATATATTTTAAATATGTCTTCACTAAATACAGTCAAAGAAGATTTATCCAAGGGATGCAGAATAATTAAATATGAGGAAATCTAAATATATTATATAACAAAAATCAGTCAAATTTTAAAATTATGTAATAATCAAAGAACTCCAAAAACTTTCAGACATTATTTAATACCCAACCTGACTTTTAGGAGATTTAGGAGTTCTAAAATGAGTTTCCTTGTGGTGCAGCGGGTTAAGGATTCACAGCTATCACTGCAGCTGTTCAGCTCACTGCTGTAACATGGATTCAATCCCTGGTCTAGAAACTTCCACATGGCATAGGTGCCCTCCCCTCCCCCTAAAAATGTCCTAAAATATCTCTTTAACATGGTTTTTAAAAATCCACCTTTCAGATGAATCAACAATATCCTTAAAGATAAACACTAGAGGCAATATCATTAAAATCAGAAATCAACAGAAAAAGAAGGAAGGAAGGAAGGAAGGAAGTGGGGGTGAAGAGAGCTTACTCCTGAGCATTCTTGTTCCGGAAATTCTGGCCAAGATATTAAGAATGAAACGTTAACAGAGCCTCTAGACCATCAAAATATGGGTGCTACATTCTCCAACTGAATTTTGCCAGTAATAAAACTAAGATTTTTGTTCTAACTCTTGAGTCTATCTCTGAACTCCTAGTAGCAGAGAGAGCGAGATGATTAATTACTACACTCAAATTCCAATGCCAGGCTTTTTTTTCTTCCAGTTTTAGTGAGATATAATTGACATACAGCACTGCAGACGTTTAAAGTGTACAGCATAATGACTTACATACAACATGAAATGATTATCACAATAAGTGTTGGGAGCATCCATCACCTCACAAAGACACAGAATTAAAGAAAGAGGAAACAAATTGTGTGTGTGATGAGAAACAGTAGGCTCTGGGGTGGGGAGGGTGTTAATAAGGCAACAATTCAAAATTCACAATATTTCTCTAAACTTGAGACAATTCTAAAAAAAACAGTTTTTAATTTTTTAATTAAATGTGTAGCTGTATAGTCTTAGTGAAATTATTCAGTCCCTCTGTGCCTCTGTTTCCTCATCTGTAAAATGGGGGTGATGGGGCTTGCACACGGGGCCGCCGTGAGGACGGTGGGAGACCCAGAATCCGGATTGAGTGGAGCCGTTATCAGCTTCATCAGAGATGGATGCTGGCTGCTGCTGGAGTTTTGGGTGAGTAGCAACAGAGGGTCAGCTCGAATGTCCCTGGACTCCACTTCCTGGTTCCAAGTGAACACAGTCCCCCCGCCCCCCAGCTCTGTGTGCCGTGCCCTGCTCAAGTGGGTAGACCACAAGCAGAACTTTTTCCTTCCTCCACCATGTTGCTACTTGGCCCAGGGCACGTGACCTGAAAAGGGACGACAGGAGTGGGGCGGGGGAGGCTGGGATGCCCCTAAGAAATTAAAGGTCTCCAGAATGTCATTTCTTTAATGTCCACCTTGCAAGGGACCCTGCAGAAAGCGAGGCTATAAATAGAGCCGGCAGTGAGAGGCAGCGCGCCGACCCCAAGTTCCGGAAGGAGGGGGGATTCCTGTGGTCCTCGGTTTCCCTAATCTGCAAGCCGGGGCAGGACACACTTAGTGCCACCAGGCTCTGCAAGGGACCGTGTTTTCTGGCTGTCTCTTTCTCCTAAGAAAAGGGAAGTCCCTGAGCCGCTCTGACCTCGGGCTGGGATGCCAACTTCTGTCCGTTAGGGGGCGCCAGAGCCTACGTTCCCGGTCTTGAAGGACCTCTCCTCCCATCCCAGGGCTGGTGCATCAGGCCCCAAAGGGTTCCAGAACCCTCTGCTCAAGAGCAGACGTGCCCCGAGTTGGGGGCTCCTGAGAGAGCCGTATCCACCCAAGTCCTCTGCTCTTTTCACCTGTTCCTGCCCTGGGGCCTCCCCAAGTGCCCTTGTGCTCCCTCCCCGGGGAGGTAACTGAGTCAAGGCAGGAGGACCCAGAAACTGTCTGGCAAGGGGCAGGGAAGGGAGCGGACAGCAACCGGCCTTCCGCTTCCACTCACTCGTGGCTCTTCCGTTGCTTGGGCCTGGGGCTGGAGCGACAGGGGTCACCTGGCTCGCTGACCGCCTGCCATGGGCGCGGGTCGGAGCCTGGGGCAACGGGCCTGGGTCACGGCAAGTTGATCTCATGCAGGTAGTGGACCAGGACCGAGTCCCGCGTGTCCTTGAGGGCATTATGGATGGACTGTGTGTCCGAGGCCCACGCGCAGTGGCTTAAAAAGGAGCAGGAGCCGGGCCTGTCTTGCCACGGTCAACGCCGTCCACACAGCCGGCACACGGCTCCGGGTGCACGTCCAGTATGAACTTTCCCGCCACCTCAGCATCCTGCTCCAGGGGCCTGGGGACAGAGGTGGGGCAGCCAGAGCCCACGGCTCATGAGGCAGAGGGAGACTCTCCCTCCTGGGACCAAGATCAGCTCTGGAGACCCTGTTCCTGATATGGGTGAAGTCAGGGCGGCAAGGCCCATCCGCCAGGTTCCTGCAGCCTGCCGCCATCTTTCTCCCTTAGGCGTTTTTATTATTCTTGTTATATACAAGAAATCAAGGCTTGGAGAGAGGTCAAGCAGCGTGTGTGCACCTGCTTGGATTTGTCCCCGCTGCGCGCCTGTGATGCAAACAGTACCTGGCCAAACTTGCTCAGGGCGTAACTTCCTGTCCCCACACGGGGGCTGCAATGGCCGCATGATTTACAGCAATAATAATAATAATAGCGCCAAGCAGGTTTCCAATCAATAGCAGAGGACAGTGTTCAAGGAAATATTATTCTGACGCTGGTTAAAAAGGACGAGTAAAACTCTATTCAAAGGACCGCTGCCAGGGGCTAAGTGAGCATTCACAGCCAAGGAGCGGGGTGGGGTCAGTGGATGGAAAATTACTAAGAGGAAGCATGGGGGCAGCAGGCATTCTGGCTAGACCAAATAGGGTTTTTCCCAAAAGCTGGCCAGAGTGACAAAAATGCCAGGACGGGGGAAGAGGAATTTGATCAGACAAGCAAGGATGGCGGATATTGGTTACACCGACCCGGCCGGGTTCTCGATAAAGCTGGACTCTTGGCCAAGCATGGAGTCCAAGGTCTGGACCAAGTTGAAAAGAGAGCTCAGAGGAGCCTGACTCAGGTTTAGTCAAGGAGGTAAGTGATTCCTTTGAGTCACATCCTCATCAGCATGTGACATTGTCTTCAGAGGGGACACACGGGGTGGCCTACACTTGTTGAATGCATGAGTGTTTCCACAGGGTCAAGGAGAAACCTCAGAAGGTAACTGGGCAGGTGCCGTCTTGCTCTTGATCAAGAGGTTGCCCCGTAGGTGATGAAGCCCAGCAGCAAGAGGCTGAGGGCGCCTTTGAGAGCAGGACCTGAAGGGAGCTGGAGCTGGAGCAGGTGACCATGGAGCCGCTCTTCCGCTTCGTGAGCACACTGCGGGCACACCTCTCACCAGAGCACCTGGTCCAGGAAGCACTTTTTCCATGTAAGAGTCCTGGGTTAAAACAAGAGCAGAAAACTTGATAAAATGCACTAGAGAGAAATTAAAAACATCTCTATATCCAAACAACACGTACAAAATCAGAACGTAGTTTAAAAAGATATGACTAAGATAACATCTTTCACGCTTCCTACTGGGTAAGCTGCCTGCCTGCAGAGGTCCAGGGTCTCCAGAGCTGGCCTTGGTCCCAGGAGGAAGCAGGAGGCTGAAACAGTGGAAAAGTTCATCCTGGACTTGTACACGGGGCTGTATGCTGGCTGTGTGGACGGCACCGACCGGGGCAGGCATCTGTTGAGAAGGCGTCGTGGCCCAGTGTCTCCCTCTGCCTAGCTCCTCTTCTCTCCTCTCCTCGTACAGGGTAGACCCCAGGAGCTGTCTGATAAAGAAAGGCCTGTGTGAAAATCCCCATCTCAGAGTCTGTTGGCAGCTCGTTCCTGGGAGCTTACACCCTAGTCAGAGAGCCGGCAAGCAAACAACCAAACAAAGCAATCAAAAACTTCTGAAGGTGATCAGTTCAGGAGAAACAGAAAACAGAAAAAAATTGATAAGCAATAATGAGACGGGGTAGGGTAGTCCAGGGAGACCACTGAGAAGCTGACTTTGAGACTGAGACAAAAAGCATTGAAGTCCAAAGTCAGGATTAGCAGGTGTTTGCTAAACAGGAGGACGGCCACTGAGCTGGATGGGGCGATGCTGGCCGAGGGTGGGAGAGAAGAATTAGAAAGCGCCCTTGCTGTAGGAGACCATACAGGCTTTAGAGCAGTTTGGAGAATGAAAAACTGGAGGATTTTCAGGGCTCGAGAGACCTGATCTAACTTAGGTCGTAAAAAGATGATTCTTGCTGCTAGGTAGAAAAACAGATCAGAGAGAAGTAAGAAGAGAAGCAGAAAGACTACTCAAGAGAGTGCTGCCTTAATCCAGGCCACTGTTTCTCAAAATGCAAGCTGCAGCCTGTCAGCGGGTTGTGAAATCAATTCACTGGTTATAAATATTTTTCAATGAAATAGCCTAGGCTAGACTTGACATACAATAGAATCGATAATTGAGTGTGTGACATTCTGTAAGAGTAAATGTGGTTTCATGGTGCTCGATGAAGTTTAAAATATTTTTATATGTGTGTACAAGATTAAAAGTCAACTTCTTACTGTACATCTTGGTCAAAGGTTTTTTGTTTGTTTGTTTGTTTGTTTGTTTGTCTGTCTTTTTAGGGCCACACTCACAGCATATGGAGGCTCCCAGGCTAGGGGTCGAATCAGAGCTACGGCTGCCGGTCTATGCCACAGATGCAGCAATGTGGGATCCAAGCTTCGGCTGTGACCTACAGACAGCTCACAGCAACACCAGCTCCCCAGACCACTGGGGGAGGCCAGGGATCGAAACCCCACTCTCGTGGCTACTAGTCCGATTCCTTTCTGCTGCGTCACGATGAGAACTCCTTGGTCAAAGTTTTAAAGCCACAATCACCATTGATTTATATTTGTGGGTTGGGTTGATTAGCCAAGACCCGAAAATGACTTAAGAAGTAACTAAGAATAGGACCAAGGACAAAGGAAGTGTGATGTCCCAGAGTGCTCAGTGAGGCCGGGGACACTTGTGAGAAGTAGCAGGGACAGAGTGGAAAAAAACAGCCCACAGTCGAGTGTTTCGAAGCCCCGTGCAAAGGCCAGAGTGTGGCTGAGTCGATCTGGAGGCAGAGAGCAGCTGAGGAAGTGGCCGCCTCTGATGGCTTGGGCTTTGGGGCCGCCTCAACCTCAGCAGGGACAAAAAAGCTCTGCTTTCACTTGATAAAAAGTCGGGGGCGGTGGGGGGGGGGAGTAGCAGCCACAACCAGTAGATGGCAGGCAAGCACTTAGGGTCTCCGCTTTGGTTTAGCGCAAAGCCTGGGCTTGGCAGGGTCAAGCCTCCTGTGCAAGATGCCCAAAATGCCTGAGCACATCCTCCCCCCGGAGGGGCAATTTCCATGGTCTCGGGGAGATCGGAAGAGAGGAACAGTGATGTCCGAGCCTGGAAGGCACCAGAGCAGTGTTGAGGGTAACGTTCAAGATTGAACTGGAGAGGGAGTTCCCGTTGTGGCTTGGCGGTAGTGGACATGGGTTCGAGCCCTGGGGCTAAGCACATCATTTCCCGTATCTGTTCCCCAGGCCATGAATTCCTCAGTATCCTCTTCCATCCAAACGTTCTCTGGACACTTGACTTAGAGAAACCCTTGGACTCTGTATCCTTTCTTCTGACCAGTTAAATTATGTGCTCACCGCCCCCCCCCCCCGCCCCCAACAAAGGTATGCTGAAGCCTTAACCTGGGCGCCTCAGGGATGTGACCTTATTTCGAAATAGGGTCATTGCGGATGCAGTTAAATAAATGAAGATGAAGTCAGACTGGAGGAGGGTCGGCCCGAAGTCCAACAGGCCCGTGACCTTCTAAAAGAGAGAGATAGACGCACAGACCGAGGGGAGACAGAGCTTAGAGCGAGGTGTCTATAAGCCAGGGAGGGCCACGCCGGAAACTAGAAGAGACAGGAAGGACTCTGCCCTACAAGTTTCAGAGGCTCCTGCCCGCACCTTGATTTCAAATTTGTTGCCTCCAGAAATGGGAGACCAGACGTTTCTGTTATTTTCAGCCACTGGTTTGTGGTACTTTGTTTCAGCAGCTCTAGGAAACCAGTGCACCGAGCGTCTCCTGAAATGCCAAGCAACCAGTATCTTTCCAAAATAATACACTGCTCCAGGGTCACTATTTACACAAGGCGTTCTGAAGACCCAAGACTGCCACGGTTTGAGACATACCAATCTAGAATATTGCTTAAAAGACACCAGGAGTACCCATTATGGCTCAGCTGTGATGAACTCGACTAGTATCCATAAGGATGCAAGTTTGATCCCTGGCCTCGCTCAGTGGGTTAAGGATCTGGCGTTGCCATGAGCTGCGGTTTAGGTTGCAGACGTGGCTTGGATTTGATGTTGCTGTGGCTGTGGTGTAGGCCGGCAGCTGTAGCTCCAATTTAACCCCTAGCCTGGGAATCTCCACATGCTGCGGTGCAGCCCTAAAAAGAAAAAAAGACACCATTCTAAGAAAATTATGCTCTCGCCCCAATCTATATCATCTTTTCCATCTGGATACTTCATTTAGTGTATCATGTATTTGATCCCACATTCAGATGGCCAACCAGGAAGGAAGAGGTTAAGCCCTCGGATTATATTTCAGAGAAAACCCCAGAAAGCTCAGAAACTTGGATTCACGGTATCAGCCCAAGCTTCCCCACCGGCTCAAGGTTCACTTGGCAGTAATGACTTCTTCACTCCTCCCTGGTCGCCTGCCAGCAAGGCTGCCCACCCCATCTGCCTGCTGGCAGAAAAGAGCTTACAGGAGAAGGCCCTCGGTGGATGCTATTTGTGTTTTCACCTCACACCCTTCATCTGGGTAGGAAGAAGGTCAGGGGAGAGGGCTTGTCTCTTTTCTGGAGGATGTGTCCATGTGGATGACAACATATTGAGAACCAGAAGCTGTAACCCTCCATCCCAGTGGAATAAAATTAAATCAGAGGGTGAAGTGTTTCAACAAGACTGATAGACTCGAATGGTCTTTTAACTAAGATGCTTCCGGCTCATCCTTCCCTCTGTTTAATAGAGCGTCAGCATCCATTACCACTGCTCTGCGGTCAAACAAGGCACAGCAGAAGGATGCTAAGAGCAGGGCGGCCCCAGGACTGTTGAGCAGAAGTGCAGGACCAGGGGCTCTCAGGAGGGATGGTGGGACCACCTCGCCCAAACAAATCCATTTCCTCCGTCGGATTTGAGCTGGAGTTGGGATGATGTGAACTTATTTCCTCTGCGTCTCCTTTGGGAGGAGTGGGGGGTGTGGAGGTGTTGCCATAGTTACCGTGGAAATCCAGATGCTACGCAGAAAGCTAAATCTCACTAGTGATAGGGGACAGGTGCATTTTGGGGTCAAAAGCACGGGCAGGAAAAGACGGAAAATACAAAACAAAACAAGAAAACCACCACTGGCAGGAAGGAAACGCGGAGGGGACTTCAAGGAGTGACATAAAACCCAAAGTAACCACGACATCCAGAATTGAGACTCTGCAGTGCCCTCTTGTCGCTCACACTCTGAAATGACAGTTTTCCTGGAGTTCCCTTCGTGGCTCAGTGGTTAACGAATCCAACTAGGAACGATGAGGTTGCGGGTTCAATCCCTGGCCTTGCTCAGTGGGTTAAGGATCCGGCGTTGCCGTGAGCTGTGGTGTAGGTCGCAGACGTGGCTCGGATCCCACGTTGCTGTGGCTGTGGCGAAGGCTGGCAGCTACAGCTCCTGTTAGATTCCTAGCCTGGGAACCTCCATATGCCGCGGGTGCGGCTCTACATAAAGGCAAAAAGACAAAAAAAAAAAAAAAAGAAAGAAATGACAGTTTTCCTAAGGCAGAATTACAGGTAAAGCTAATAAGTGTGGTTCTGCAAGACATAACAGGACTTCCTGCTGTATTGTAATTAGACAGGCAGCCTGCCAGCAGCTCACAGCAAAGCCAGAGCTTAATTTGGGATTTAGGCAGCACAAATTGCTTAAGGAAGTGTGCAGCTACTGAAGGATTTTTCTGATTCCCCAGTGATTTTTCAGCCTATCTGTACTCCTAGGAAAGGAAGAAAATCTTGCTGGAAAATATCATCCTGGGTTCCTCATTTCCACATCTGAGAATGACTTACTGGAGGTCAGCAGAAGGGGAAAGAGTACAGCCCACTTCCCCACGAGCCAGCGTCACAGAACCTCAGGGGTCTCCCCAGCTAATTGCAGCCTCTCACTTTCCTGTTGAAAAATGGCCCACGTAGGTTGCACCACGCATGACCTGCAGATCTGAAGTTTTGATATAGGAGTCTATATATAAACGAGACTGTTTTAAGTTGTTGATTTCTTAATTGCACGTGCATCTCCAGTGTCCTGCATTTGTGCTCTCTTCTCATGATTTCTGATTCTGGTAGCACAATTGTGCATGGATGATTTAGTATGTTTACTGTATATATGCCTTTATTGGTGGGCCTTGTCATTTGTGGTGTTTTTATTTCTGGTTGTGGCCTTTTTTTTCTGCCTAGAGAAGTTCCTTTAGGATTTGTCGTAAAGCTGATTTCACGTTGCAGAAATCTCTTAGCTTCTGCTTATCTGTAAAGGTTTTGATCTCTCCTTCAAATCTGAATTAGAGCCTTGCTGGGTAAAGTAATCTTGGTTGGAAGTTTTTGCCTTTCATCACGTTAAGTATATCATGCCACTCCTTTCTGGCCTGTAGAGTTTCAGCTGAAAAATCTGCTGATAACCTTATTGGGATTCCCTTGAATGTTATTTGTTTCTTTCTCCTAGCTGCTGTCAATATTTTCTCTTTGTCTTTAATTTTGGTCATTTTGATTAATATGTGTCTCAGGGTGTTCCTCCTTGGGTTTATTTTATATGGTACTCGTTGCGCTTCCTGGATTTGACTGAGTGGTTCCTTTCCCATATTAGGGAAGTTTTTGGCTATTATCTCTTCGAATATTTTTACTGTCCCCTTCTCTCTCTCTTCTCCCTCTGGCACCCCTGTAATACAGACGTTGGTGTGTTTAATGTTATCCCAGAGTTCTCTAAGCCTCTCCTAATTTCCTTTCAATCTTTTATCTCTTTTCTCTTCCACATTAGTGATTTCCACTAATCTGTCCTCCACCTCACAGATTTGTTCTTCTGCCTCCTGTATTCTACTGTTGGCTGCTTCTAATGAATTTTTTTATTTCTGTTATTGTATTTTGCATCTCTTCCTGCTTAATTTTTATATCTTGTATTTCTTTGCTCAGTGTTTCCTATAAATTATCAATCTTTGCCTCCAGTTTACTTCCAATGCCTTGCATCATCTTCAGCATCAACAGTCTAAAATCTGTTTCTAGGAGGCTGATAATCTCCTCATCACTGAGCTGTTTTTCTGGGCCTTTTTCTTTTCCCCTTATCTGAGTTATGGTTTTCTGTCTTTTCGTTTTTATAGGTTTTTGTTGTGTCCTTTTTGCAGACAATAGAGTTGTAGCCTCTCTTAGTTCTGGTGTTTGCCTCCCCTGTGGCTGAAGTTGGTATGTCAGGGAAGGGGGGGCTTGCTGTAGGCTTCCTGATGGGAGGGACTGGTGCCTGCCCACTGGTAGGTGGGGGTGATTCCTATCCCTCTGATGGGTGGGGCTTTGTCTCTGGATGAGATTAGAGGCTGGCTGTGTGCCTGAGGGGTCTTTAGGCAGCCTGTTTACTGATGGGTGTGGCTGTGGTCCCACCTGGATTATTGTTTGGCCTGGGGCTTCTCAGCGCAGGTGGGAGGGACCAGATTTTCCCAAAAATGGCCCCCTCCAGAGAAATGCAGGCTGATGAATGTTCCTGAGAGTGTCACCTCCAATGCCCTTCCCCCACAACAAGCCACAGTCACCCCTGTTTTCCCAGGAGGTCCTCCAAGAATTGCAGTCAGGTTCCACCCAGATTCCTATGGAGACTTTGCTTTGCCCTGGGACCCAGTGCACGTGAAAGTCTGTGTGCGTCTTTCAAGAATGGGGTCTCCTCTTTCCCCCAGTCCTGTGGAGCTCCTGCACAGAAGCCCCACTGGCCTTCAATGCCAGATGCTCCGGGGGCTCTTTATCCCTGTGCCAGACCCCCAGGCGTGGGGACCCGACGTGGGGCTCGGAATTCTCAGTCCTGTAGCTGAGTCTCTGTGATGCAGTGACTTTCCAGTCTGTGGGGCTTCCCACCCGGGAGATATGGGGTTGCTTCTATCGCGTAATCGCCCCTCCTACCTCTTGATGTGGTCTCCTCTTTGTCTTCTGGAGTAGAATATCTTTTTGAAAGTTTACAGTCCATTTGTTTGAAGGTTGCTTGGAATTTGGTTGTAATTTTGTTGTTCTTATGAGAGAAGTTGAGCTCCAGTCCTTCTATTCCACCATCTTAATCCCGGAAACACATTCCTTAAGAGACTTTCCCAAAGTGCTAGGATTTGAATTCCTTAATTCAATTTGATTCATGTTTTTGTCCATTAATGGTCCTCGGATTTCTTTAAATGAAGTCCATATTGGAGTCCACAGACAGCAGAGTTCTGAAAAACTACCTGGGATCCAGGGTTCCAGGATGCCTATTCTCGTGACCCGCAGATCTAAAACATTAACCAGATGTCCTAAATTTTCTCCCCACCCAGCAGCCTGGAGTTATAGTCCTGCACAACCGTTTGACAGAGTGTTTGACCTTCAACAGGTTGCCTAATGTCCCCAGTTCTCTTTTTCTTAACTATAAAATGAGCACTGCAAATCTTTTTCTTTCTCTGTCTCACAGGTGGTTGCGAACTCAAGTGAAATGTGTAAAGAAAGTGCTCCTCGTTGGCAGACACATTTACAAAGGGAAGATACGAAAGGACTTTCCCTCGGTGGGCGGGACTTCCCTCTGCCCCGGCAAGAATGAGATGGTTGGCCCCAGGGCTCCTGAGTCCTGGCCAGGAAGATCCTCCCAGAAATACACCAAAATCTTCAGCCTCTGAAGAATAATTTTAAGTACTTACTGTGCAGAGTCTGACATAGGTTAGGAATATCAGACTGCTGGGACAGCAGACACACCAGAAAGAGTTCCAGCAGATTTATTGTCAAATGCTCTGAAAAGAAGCATGGCGCTGCCTCCGCTTTTTCCCACGTCCCTCAAGCTCCAGTGGCTCCAGTGAGTCCTGACCTGTCACCAGCGCTTGCCAGAGGGTAAAAGAAGCCGGGGGATGTAAGGAAATCTCCGGTATCGCGGTTCCCCTTGCTTATCCTTTTAGCCAGACTTATGATTTAACCTAAGACAGAAGAGCAAGGACAGTTACTATAAGATATTAACTACCTTCCTTCTATTTCAGCTTCCTTTTTGTAGACTAGTTCTAATCACGGTTTCCATTTTCTTTTTTTTAATTTAATGACTTATTTTTTCTAGTTTCCACTTTCAAAACATGCTGTGAAATAATAGG
The DNA here is from genome assembly GCA_004024745.2 of Catagonus wagneri. Lineage (NCBI taxonomy): Eukaryota > Metazoa > Chordata > Mammalia > Artiodactyla > Tayassuidae > Catagonus > Catagonus wagneri. The sequence continues at coordinate 8,956,531 of PVHT020000077.1, forward strand.
AAGCGTCATTATGTCATCTTTTAGTCCAATGCCTGAGTCTAAGATTAAATATACTTTGAAAAGTGATGGGGTGGTTATGCGGTGGTCGTCTGCCAAAATGCCTACCGTAATGGGCGTGCAATAAATATTTATTGAAAGAATAAATGAATGGAGAATATTCTTGACTTTAAAAATATTTAGTATTGCCTATAGAAAAATAGGGAATTCCCGTCGTGGCTCAGTGGTTAACGAATCCGACTAGGAACCATGAGGTTGTGGGTTCGATCCCTGGCCTTGCTCAGTGGGTTAAGGATCCGGCGTTGCCGTGAGCTGTGGTGTAGGTTGCATACGCGGCTCAGATCCTGCGTTGCTGTGGCTGTGGCGAAGGCCGGCAGCTACAGCTCCTGTTAGACCCCTAGCCTGGGAACCTCCATGTGCCGTGGGTGCGGCCCTAGAAAAGGCAAAACAAACAAACAAAAAAAAAGTTGCAAACCTTTATAAGGTTGTGTTCTTAAAGTATTGTTTTCAGGATAGAACAATTGTTGTTATTGTTATTGTTATTGTTATTATTTTGCTTTTTAGGACTGCACCTAGGGGTCGAAACAAAGCTACAGCTGCCGCCCTTCGTCACAGCCACAGCCACACAGGATCCCAGCCGTGTCTGTGACCTACACCACAGCTTACAGCTTTGCTGGATCCCTGACCCACTGAGCGAGGCCAGGGATCAAACCTGCCTCCCCATGGATGCTAGTCGGATTCGTTTCCGCTGCGCCATGACAGATACTCCAGATAGAGCAATTATTCTTTTTAAAATATGAGTTTTTTCTCTCCATCCATAACATGCATTCCTTTTCCATCAAATAAATTCACCTCCTTAGTTGTCCTGGCTCATTCTGAGCATGAGATCCAACCCCAACCTTCATCTGCAACACGTATACTGAGCACCAGGCCCAGCAGTGGGTTCTAAGGGGACAGCTGTTGACGAGGTGTCTGTCTTCCTGGCATTTATATCTCCGAGGACCAGAGAAACAAGTGAGCAAGCATACGGAGGCCTGCTGATGACAAGCGCTGCAGGGGAAAGATGAGGGGGCTGAGGCGGGAAGGATGGGGTCAGAGAGGAAAGCGAACAGGCCGCCAAGGGGGGGTACCACGAACAACAAAACCAAGTGCCAGCAGCAGGTGCCTGGGCTCTGAGGGCCTGAGGGGCCCAGCCGGGCTACAGGGCGAGAGTGCTCGGTCTGCAAGGAAGCTGAGAAATGGCTTAGGTGGAAGCCTGAGTGTATTCTAGAAGGATGGGAAGCCACTGAAAAGAGAGACCTGTTGAAAACAAAGATTTCAACTATAAATGAGTAATTTACAGTTTTGAAGATTATTCTCTTGATTTTGGTAGCGATTACATGAATCTATACACACACACACACACACACACACACACACAAAGGACTGCAACTAAAACCAGTGAAATCAACTCTGCGGATTGCGTCAGTGTCGACTTCCTGTTTTGCTTTTGTCTTTTTTTTTTTTGTCTTTTTAGGGCCACACCCACAACAGATGGAAGTTCCCAGGCTCGGGGTCAAATCAGAGCAGCAGCTGCTGGCCTACACCACAGCCACAGCAACACCAGATCTGAGCCACGTGTGTGACCACAGCTCAGGGCAACACCGGATCCTTGACCCACTGAGGGAGGCCAGGGATCAAACCCGAGTCCTCATGTTTACTAGTCAGGTTCATTACCGCAGAGCCATGATGGGAACTCTTATTTCCTGTCTTTGATGCTGTTCGGTTAGTGATGCAAGATGTTACCTTTGGGGGAAACTGCGTGGTGGGTACATGGAGTCTCCCTGTATATTGTTTTGGGGAATTTTCTGTGTATCTACAATTACTTCAGAATTAAAAAAAAAAAAAAACTTAAAAAAAAAAAAGATCATTCTGACTCCAGTATGATGAATGGATGTGAGGATTTGCAGCAGACGCAGGAAGAGATGTTGGGGCTTGGAACAGATGGAGGTAGAAAAACGTAGAAGGATTTGAAATTGGGTTTCTTTTGGGCATTGGCCTCAACCACAGCATGTAGAAGTTCCTAGGCCAGGGATCGAACCCAAGCCACAGCAGTGATCTGAGCCAGAGCAGTGACAAGGCCAGATCCTTAACCACTACAAAAAAGGAACTCCCAAAATGTGTTTTAAAAGTAGAAAAAAAACCGGAGCTCTCAACAGATCAGATGTTGCCTGGGCCAGGGATGGGCAAAAGAATTATGCCAACTGAGTTTTCGGCTTTAGCAACTGGCTGGATGGTGGTGATATTCTATCGATTTATTTTGGGGAGGAAAAAAAATCCCAACTAGCCATCACTTCAAAATAACAAACCTAAATAAGCATCTTGGGGAGCGGGGGAAGGTGTCATTAGAATATTGGGGACAATTTTTTAAGGGAGTAGATTTCAGACAGCCTGGGAATTGAATGGAAGTTAGAAACTCTGGACTCTAATCAAGGTTTTGCTCTGAAATGTGTGACACTGAACAAGACATTTCATTCCCTTAAGTCTCAGTTTCCTCATCTGCAAGAAAAAAGAAAGACTAGAAATCCTCTGAAATTCTGGCTTTAAGATTCTGTAAAGCATGAGCTATTACTGTTAAAGCTGGGTGACTCTTCGTGTCTTTGCTGACCTCAGGCATGGCAAGTAGCACAGAAGCGTGAGTTTCCTCTGGTTACAAATTCTCAGAACATCAGTTGCCTTTAATTCTGTTCCTAGGCCAGCTTCGCATTCCAGGAGGAGCTCCTCGTCCTAGGAAACCAGCATCTTCGCAAGATACAGTGGCCAACGAGTGGGTGGTAATAAATACACTGGAACGCTCATTTATCTTGATAAACTGCCCAAGCTCCACTCGGTCTGCAGCAGGATTAGCTGAGAGATACGGGGAAGCCACTGCCGACGGGGCTGAGACCGTAACTGGGCCTGATGGATGTAGCAAGTCCACGGCCTGGCTCACTGCCGGGACGCTGCACATCCGGCCTCCTGGGCTGCTGTGTTAGGCCACGTCCTTCTCTCTTGCCCTAAACTGCAGGCCATCTCCCTGGAGGTTCTGTTTTGAGTCTGATTTTTTTTTGTCTTTTTTTTTTTTGCCTTATCTAGGGCCGCACCCGCGGCATATGGAGTTTCCCAGGCTAGGGGTCTAACAGGAGCTGTAGCTGCTGGCCTTCACCACAGCCACAGCAATGCGGGATCCGAGCCACGTCTGCAACCTACACCACAGCTCACAGCAATGCCGGATCCTTAACCCACTGAGCAAGGCCAGGGATCGAACCCACAACTTCATGGTTTCTAGTCGGATTCATTAACCACTGAGCCACGATGGGAACTCCTGATTTTTTTTTTTTAAGGGCTGCACTTGTGGCATATGGAGGTTCCCAGGCTAGGGGCTGAATCAGAGCTACAGCCACTGGTCTGCACCACAGGCACAGCAACATGGGATCCGAGCCGCGTCTGCAGCCTACACCACAGCTCATGACAGCGCCGGATCCTTAACCCACTGAGCGAGGCCAGAGATCGAACCCGCATCCTCGTGGATCCTAGTGGGGTTCATAACCCCCTGAGCCACAATAGGAATTCCCCCAAAATCAAAGTTTGAAAGAACCCGACCAGCCTCATTATGGTCCAAACAGCAACATCTGGCCATGTCCTTCTCGGCCTTGCTGCCCTCCGCTCTGCATCAGGGCCGCTCATTCACAGCCCTTCCTGGTGTCTGTCTTTTCAGGCAAAGCCACCGCTGACTGTAAGATATAACATTGCCTTCTTCAAAGCAAATTCCAGTACGAGCGATTCTGATGAATCATCGTTTCCCTCCTGGGTAACACTTTAATTCCAAGTCCCCTCCTAAGTTGACAAAACAGACTCTATGCCCTTAAGGCAGGCCTCCTCCTCCAATCCAGTTGTCCCCAAGGGTTGGGATGGGGGAGGACAGCCGGGGAGGCGTGGGTTCTTGCGGTGTCCAGGCGCACAGCCAAGGAACATGTGTGAGAGGGCTGTTTTTCTGGCAGGAAGCTAAGTACGGCCAGCGCTGAAGCCCTGGACGATCTGGTCTCAAGCCAAGGCCGTGTCTGGTGGGCCACTTGGAGAAACGGGGGGGAGGGAGGCGGCGGGCCCTGAAGACAAGCCATCTATTTTATGGTCTCGCTTTAGGCGTGGAAATTTACCAGCCTGCGCCATCTTCCCATGAGCGCCATTGGCCTGCTCTCTCTATGAATGTAAGTATTCATATGTATTAAATAAACAGAATTCTCTTTGTTCTGATTCAGAAGATACCTATTTTTTCAAACAGCCGAAGTCTGAAGGTTGGTGTGCGAAAGAACTGTGGGCCAGAGGTTCCAAAAGCCATGTCCGCATTCCTCCTCCAGCAAAGGCGACAACAGGCCAGACCACAGTGAGTGCCACCAAGGGGACAGGCTCAACTCTCTCCAGGGCTACCAGCGCTTTCCAGCTTCTGTCCGTCTGCCAACATCAGAGACAGCAGGGCTGATCTGACCTGAAATGACTTCAGGTTCTAAAAATGATCGTTTCCAAAGATCACATCATGGAAGTCATCTAGGCTGGGCCTCACACGTGTCACTTCAGAAAAGAAAACCATGTCACTCTCCTCTTTTCTCTGTTTGTCATCACTCTCTCCCTACCTCCTCCTTACCTCCTCCTCTTCCTCCCTCTCCTTTTGCAGGTGCTCTGAAATGCTAAGCAAAGTCCCCAGCTAACAGGGACTGCATTAAGGGATGGAGCCTGGGATTTAAAACTCTCTGTGGGTGCTCTCTTCCTGAACTAGTAATTCTCCCATTTACCGTTAATTTGCAGAGGTCAAGTCTATCATCAGCACTAATGTCTGCTGGAATGATGTTGAGATGTTAAATTTAACCAAAACCACCTATCTTTCATCAGTCAAGGAACAGGGGCAGTCGTGCGGTGGTACAGCGGGTTAAGAATCCGACTGCAGCAGCTCAGGTCACTGCAGAGGCACTGGTTCAATCCCTGGCCTGGCACAGTGGGTTAAAGGATCCGGCGTTGCCCCATCTGCAGCAGGGATTCAGTCCCTGGCCCTGGCACTTCCACATGACGTGGCTGCAGCCATAAAAAACACTAATAAAGGAAAAGACAGTTGGCTTTTCTCTAACCATTTCTTTCAAAAATTAACCCGGGAAAATCTTTAAAATTGTTTAATTGAAGTATAATTTACTTACGATATTTTATTAGTTTCAGGTTTATAAAACAGTGATTTGGTATTTTTATACATTATAAAATAATCTCCACAGGCAAATATCTTTTTTTTTTTTTTTTTGTCTTTTGGTCCTTTTAGGGCCGCACCCGTTGCATATGGAGGTTCCCAGGCTAGGGGTCTAATAGGAGCTACAACTGCAGGCCTATGCCACAGCCACAGCAACGCGGGATCCGAGCCGCGTCTGCGACCTACACCACAGCTCACGGCAACGCCGGATCCTTAACCCACTGAGCGATGCCAGGGATCGAACCCACAACCTCATGGTTCCTAGTCAGATTTGTTAACCACTGAGCCATAACGGGAACTCCAGGCAAATATCTTTTAAGACCTTCCAGAAATGAGCTCTTATAATCTCTGCTGTTGAACACACCTGCTAAAGGTGCAGAACAGGCCAGTGGAATGTGGGAAGAATAGACTGTTATAACTACACACATTTATTCGCTAGGTACCTGCCCTTAGCGGGGTGGAGAGGGCCTTAGACATGGCCTTGTCTCAAGTGGCATTATCATCCCGCCCCGTAATTACAGCCAGCTCTTACTGGGCACCTGCCCCGTGCCAGGGCTTCACATGCATTGCTCCTAATCCTTATCACCATCTCCTAAGGCAGATAAGAGACGATTTAATTGGGGGATGGGGCCAAGTATATAAACGATAAATAAAACATAGACATATATCTAAAATTTCAAATACATGATAAGAAAACCAAGTAAATAAAGTTTTGATAAAGGCAGTCAACTAGGACTGCCTTGTTAGGCTTCCAGAAAGTACAGGAGAAAAAGAGGAAGGCCTTTCAGGCTGGGCTGGGCAGCCCAGGCCGGGTTTCAGAGGCAGGATTTGTGCCAGGGAACTGGGGGAAGAGGACAGGCTGGGAGGGAAAGGAGGGTGGCGTTGCTGAGATGACTCAGGCCGGGGGGTGGGGAAGGGGCAGGCAGCAAGCTCTTTCACTGGGTTGACCAGATCTCCATTTCTTTGTGCATCTGTTTGGGCCACAGAAGTTTCCTAAACATACTACAGTTGGCTCAGAACGCCCAGAGCTCCCTTTTCCAGACCGAGCTTGCCTTGCTTCCCAGGAAGACTTCTGCAGCAGCCCCAGCTCATGACATCACTCCCTTCCTGACAGCCCAGAGCACCTGTGGTCCTGGAGCTCAGATTATCATGTGGTGGCTTCCCCCCCGCCTTTTTTTTTTTTTTGCTGTTTTAGGGTGGCACCTGTGGCATGTGGAGGTTCCCAAGCTAGGGATCGAATCGGAGCTGTAGCCACCAGCCTACACCACAGCCACAGAAATGCAGGATCCACACCGCATCTGTGACCTACACCACAGCTCACGGCAACGCCAGATCCTTAACCCACTGAGCGAGGCCAGGGACAGAACCTGCGTCCTCATGGACCCTAGCCAGGTTCGTTACCACTGAGCTACGAAGGAAACTCCTCAGGTGGTGGCTTTTATAACAAGTCACTCTCCAATCCATCATAACGTACATCTTTAGTGTGTCTGACAGAAAACCAAACTCTTGGAGACCAGAAGCAGCATTTTACACTTCCCATCTCCTGCTCCCTGACTCTGCATTTTCCTAGGATTCAGCCCTTGGTCTTCTGATCTTCTCCATCTAGAGGAATCCTTCAGTATGTCTTCCAGTCTCATTTTAATCTACCATTTATTAGCAGATGACTCCTGAACTTTTATCTCCAGGCCTTCCCTCTCACTCAAGTTCTACTCCTGAATCTCTTAATTGTCCACAAGATACGTCCATGGCCGTGTCTTATCATCATCTCAAATACAATATATCCAAAATAGAATAATCTATATTCACTGCAGACAGCTCCTACAACTTCCCCTCCTCTGTCAAATATATCACCATTCACTCAAACATACGACCCTTCTGCAAAAACACAAACGATACAGGAAGTGTTTCTTTCACTGAATTCCAGCACTGAGTCCGGTTCTACGCGGTCAAGTCTCTGTGAAGTACAGCAGTGGTCCCAACAGCCCAGATGCTTGCAGCGTCTCTGTCATGGAGCCCTCACTGGTCCAGCAGCCTCCCACATACTGGACAACCCAGAAGTGAGCTCGAACGTTCGATACATTTTTACTATTATCAAGGAGCGTCAGTAGCCCGAGTGATGCCCAGAAAAGAGTTGTGATCCAAAGTCTATGGCGTTGCCCATAGGAGAGGCTTCTCAAGGTCTTGCTCAGAGCTTATTTATTCTGACTTCCCATTCCATCCCCACAAAAATACTTATCTGGCTTACAGCTTCGTGGAAGCTGCATAAAAGTATACAGGAGAAGGGTCCCCACCAAAGTGGGCAGCAGAAGGAAGGCTCTCTGGGTGAGGAGATGAGTTTAAATCCTTGGAAAAGGGTCCAAAGAATGGCAGTCTGAACCCACTTTAGAAAAAGGCATAAAACCTTACCCCATCCTGAGAGCAACTTCATTTTGCAGGAGAGCTCAAGTTATTGTGAGTAATAACCACAGACATTTGCCTAATATTTCACATTTTGCAAATTGTTTTCCAGATATTTTGTCTGCTTCCTCAGCCATCTTTCGAAGGAAATAAGTCAAGTATCATTCTACTTTTGTATTTAAGGAAATGGAGACAGAGATGGAATGGCTTATCCAAGGCACAGAGAATCACTTCGTTCACTGTCTCTCTGTGCCTTTTTTGGAAGAGGTGATAACCCAAATCATAGCCACATTTTAAGACTCAGTGTAATTGCCACCTCCTCCCAGGAGCCTCCTTTGATTGCTCTAGCATTCATTAATTTCTCTCTTTTTACAGCACTTTTTTTTTTCTCGGTACTTTCCAGTCTTGCCCTTTGCTAGGTATTCTTTCCAGTTGATTAATACCTCGTAGTTGTCTCTCTAACAAGGATTATGTCCTACTCACGTTTGTGGTCCCCTTTACAACTCTGAACATAGGGCTGGACACTATATATTAATTAACCAAAGGATTAAGAGCAGATTCTCAATAATCATACCCTTATTGCTTGACTCAGTAACCGGGGATGTAAATCTGGCTGAGGTCAGTCTGAGTTGCTGTCATAGGTTCAGAAAGTAGCCCAACTGCAGGGTGATTATTTTGAGCTTGGGTATCCTCCGCTAGGATACCCTCTTTCCTTCCAGCTTCTGCTTATACTCACCAGCCTTTTCTTTAGACTAAAACCACTCCTCACATCCAGCTGGCCTGGGACAAGCAGAATTCACTTCTTGGAAAATGCATTACCCACTAACTCAGAGAAGACCATTCTGCAGGAATCCTGTAAAATTAATGATAAGAGTTCCCAATGTGGCAAAGTGGGTTAAGGATCTGGCGTTGTCTCTGTGGTGACTCAAGTCTCTGCTGAGACACAGGTTCAATCCCTGGCCCTGGGGCAGTGGATTAAGGATCCAGCATTGCTGTAGCTGTGGCGTAGGTCACAGCTGCCCCTCAGATTCAATCCCTGACCTGGGAAATTCTGTACGTGGCAGAGGCGACCCCCCCAAAAATTAGTTATGAACTGAGGCTTCCAATCTCATAAACTCTATTTACTTTACTCCAAACACTCTTTTCAATATTTAAAAATGAACACATGTATTATGGAGCTATAATCAGTGTGTTCATGCTGTTTTGAGTTCTGTTTTTTTTATTTGCATTATTTCAAATGCTATATCCATATTAATTGATATTTTCACATAGCGTCTTATTAGCTATCTCATATCCCATTATGTTTGAGTAGCATAGTTTGCTAAGTCTACAAAACACTCTTTAATATATATTTTCAGCACACTGCATGGTGGAGGTACCACCTGCACTGAGCCAGTGGGGCCCCACCATGAAGGAAAGCTGACATTTCATTTCTCTTTCACAGTTGCTGCCGCAGATCTTTTTACAGTAGCTGCCTCCAGCTAAATGCCAGATTGCACCTCAAGAATGTGGATGGGAAAGCTAATTTCCACTCCTGTCTTTCACCCGTCTCTTTCTATTAGAAGCTCAGTGGAGGCAATTTCATCACTGTGGGAAGGAAGTCAGACTTCTGGTTGGTGTTTTATTTTTATACCCACTTCTGTCCTTTTGCGGTCAATGTGACACTAAGAATCAAACTTGGGGGTCAGTGAGTTCCCATGATGCTGGAGCTCACTGGGATTCCTGTGTGGCAAGTGGATGGAGTCCCCATGCTCTCAACATGGCCAGGAGGGGACAATCCCTAAAGCCCAGGGAGGTGCTGTTCCCACACTTCCTCCCTCTCAGTGCCACTCACCTCCATCTGCTCCATCCAGACACAGAATGCAAAGTCCCTGGGAAGAGCCAAGAGGCATCATCTGAAAGGGAACCCTGCAGAGACATCTGGAAAAATGGACCATAAGAAACCTCTGCTGAGTACACGTCATCTGAATATCCATCGAGAGAAGACTGGATAAAGAGGAGGTGATACATATATACAATGGAATATTACTCAGCCATAAAAAAAGCATGAAATAATACCATTTGCAGCAACATGGATGGACCTAGAAAATGTCATCCTGATGGAAGTCAGTCAGACAGTGAAAGATAAACATCATATGATATTGCTTACATGCGGAATCTGAAAAAAGGATACGGGAGTTCCCACTGTGGCTCAGTGGGTTTAGAACCCAACATAGTGTCCATGAGGAATTGGGGTGAATCCCTGGCCTCGCTCAGTGTATTAAGGACCTGGCATCGCTGCATGCTGTCTCAGTAGGTCTCAGATGTGGTTTGGATTCTGAGTTGCTGTGGCTGTGGCGTAGGCTGGCAGCTGCAATTCTGATAATGGCCCCCAGCCCAGGAACTTCCATATGCCACAGGTGCAGCCCTAAAAAAATAAATAAATAAATAAACAAATAAATAAAACAAATGGACTTATTTGCGGAACAGAAACAGGTTCACAGACTTTGAAAAACTTACAGTCACCAAAGGGAACAGGTGGTGGAGGGAGGGTTGGAATGGGGGTTTGGGACCGGTGTATGGAACAATTGGCCGTGGAGACCTGCTGTGTAGCCCAGGGAACTCTACGCAATATTCTCTGATCATCTATGTGGGAAACGAATCCGAAAAAGAAGGGATGTGTGTACAGGTATAACCGAATCACTTTGTCATACGGCAGAAATGATCACAGACCGGTAAACCAACTACACTTCCATGAAACTTAAATAAAAGAAAACAGCACATGCCGTTTGCCAGGCCCTGGGGATGCAGGTGCAAATCACACCCAGTCCCCGCGTTGGCTTTCCAAGGGGAGACAAGGTCTGCTGCTTGCAGAGCCAGCGCTGTCGCCCAGGTGCTCACCGGGTGTGACGGGAACTGTAGCATCTGCTACCCGCTTCTGTCACCCCAATATCTGACGAGTCACTGCTGCCCTGTCCCCAGCCAGGCAGATGGGTGGAGCTGACTTCGCCAGATCCCTGGAGGTGGGAGAGCCCACTTAGTTTATGCTAATTAGTGTATCTCTTCTTGGCATCAGTGACAAGTTCAAGGATAGACACTTGAGCCAAACAGCCGATATGGCAGGAAGAGATTTGCAGGGGTTTCGGGGGAGGAAACAGTCTTCCTGCTATTAGAACCACAGGAACAAAAGCTCTCATTCCCTTTGGATGTGGTGCAGGCTGGATGTAATCGCAGGAGGCGCTGGCAGCCACCTCTAACCCGCCTCAGACCTGAGAATGGGGCCAGTGTCACAGAAGCAGAGCCAAGGAGAGAGTGGGGCCAGTGACAGCACAGGGCCCTGAGTCCGGCCAGGCCTCCCGCTGTGCCTTTCGGTGACATAAGTAAACAAATCGTCTTGATGCTCTGAGCCTGCCTGCTTTGGATTTTCTCCTCCTTGTCCCACAAGGATAGAAGTTGAGCACTGCTTGGCTGGAAAAACTGGCAGGCCAACAGCTAGCTCTAATATAATGTGATAGGTGCCTTTTCCACCAAAGTGAAAACCGAGCAGAAGAAATGATTTGCTCTGACTCAGAGGGGAGGGTTCCTCTACTTTACAGGCGGGAGGGAAGGGTGTCAGGAGGGAAGGGTGTGGGGGGACGAGACTCCCTTGTCAGGCATTTTCCCTGGCAATTAAAATGCCCGGCCCTTAAAACCGTTTAGCTGCCATTTCACACTCAGGGAAGAAAACTCCAAGTCAGAGAGTGAGCACCTTGCCTGAGGTCTCAGAGTTACATGTCACAGTTGGAACCAAAATAGTGACCTATATATTTTTTAATGATTTCCCTAATTTTGTTTTTTTTGCCACAGTCACAGTATATGGAAGTTCCTAGGCCAGGGATGAAACCTGAGCCACAGCAACAACAATGCTGGATCCTTACCCCCCTGAGCCACCAGGGTACTCCTGATTTCCTTCATTTTAATCGAACAAAGCTTTTAAAGGCTTTTATTTGTAAATTCAAAAGGTGGTTTGGTATTTTAAAACAGTAATATCCCCTTCACTTGTTTAGCCCTAAATCCAGCTTTTTTCTTCATTTGGACTCACCTGGATTGTTAAATCATAGATGGAGGGGTTGGAGGCCGTAGACGCTTTGCAGAGTGTCCCACCACATGGCAGGTTGTGCACCAGTTAGACTCACTGATGTTTGAGAGAGCGGGGAAAGGGGGGCTTGGGGGATTTCAAGGCTCTGTATCCCAGGGCAATGAGGATGGAGGCTTTTGCAGAGTCTTGAGGCTGTAAACAGAAAGGCGGTCTCGGTCCTGGAATCCAGCATGGAAGAGGCAGCACGAACTAGAGCAGAAAGAAGTGAACCTGAGGCAGTGGAAAGTTCCCCCATATTCTTGCAGGGGTGGGGGCGGAGTGGCAGAGGACGGGAGGGTTACCAGGAGAAATAATCAGTAACATTCACTATGTTTCCTTTGAGTATAATTTTACAAGGAGAAGGGGCCGGCGGAGGAGGGGGAGAAAACAAACCCTAGGAATAGCCTTTTCCACGTCGCAGGATGCGATGAAGAACGTGAGGAAAAAACAGAGCATGGACTCAAGTTTCTTGTTTTCGTTTTTTCTTTTGAGGGCAGCACCTGCAGCCTACGGAAGTTCCCAAGTTAGGGCTCGAAACGGAGCCGAAGCTGCCGGCCTACACCAAGCCACAGCAACTCGGGATCCCAGCCGTATCTGCGACCTATGCTGCAGCTTGTGGCAACACCAGATCCTTAACCCACAGAGTGAGGCCAGCGATCCAGCCAGCATCCTCATGGACACTATGTCGGGTTCTTAACTCGCTGAGCCACAACGGGAACTCCCCAAGTTTTTTAAAAAGATCAAAGAAAGGGGCAAAATTACGACTATGGTGAGTGAGTAGGGTAGTAGAATAAGTCACCCCAAAATTATGACTGTAGGGGTTCAAGGACTTGCCACCCCAAGATACGGCACTTGGCTTACTGATTATTTTGAGCTGTAGGCACTTGAAAAACGGCAAATGCAGGGAATGGTTTTCTCCAAGGCCCCATTCTCTGTCTAAAGACACTCGCTTATCAGCCCTCTCTCTCAGGGAGTGTCATCAGCCATGGAGGACGGACTCACCCAGGAGAGGAGGCTGGAGGTCAATGTCCCGCCTGGACTTTGTCCCAAACCACCGCACCTCCCACAGAGTCCTCCTCGAGGCCCATTCATCTTCCATGAAAGTTCCCTAGGAAAGCTGCCCAGCGCCCCTCCCCAGCTCTTTCCCTATTAAGATCGTATTTAAGTCTAAATTCTAAGCTACCTGCAGGAGTTACTCACCCCCCTGGGTACTTCCCATGGACGGGAGCTTGCACGTTAATAAACCGCTACTTGATTTTCTCTCCTTATTCTGACTTTTATTACAGGTCTCAACCGAGAACTCAGAAGGGCCGAGGGAAAATTCCTCATCCTCGTTTATATAAGAATGTGAGTAGACAGTGTATGAGTCAGGGTTCTCCAGAGAAAGAGAACCTAGAGGAGCTGTACAGATGCATAAGATGAGATTTATAATAGAAAGCGGGAGTTCCCGTCGTGGCACAGCGGAAACGAATCCGACTAGGAACCAAGAGGTCGCGGGTTCGATCCCTGGCCTTGCTCAGTGGGTTAAGGATCCGGCGTTGCCATGAGCTGTGGTGTAGATTACAGATGTGGCTCGGATCTGGTGTTTCTGTGACTGTGGCGTAGACTGGGAGCTGTAGCTCTGATTGGACCCCTAGCCTGGGAACCTCCATATGCTGCAGGTACAGACCTTAAAAAAAAAAAAAACGAGAGAGATCGTCTGCCCATTTTTGGATCAGGTTGTTTGTTTGTGTTTGTTTGTAGATTGAGCTGCATGAGCTGTTTGTACGTAGTAGAGATGAATCCCTTGTCAGTCACTTCCTTTGTGAATATTTTCTCCCATCCTGTGGGTTACGTTTTCATTTTGTTTGTGGTTTCCTTTGTTGTGCAAAGTCTTTTAAGTTTCATTAGGTCCCATTAGTTTATTTTTGTTTTTATTTCCATTACTCTAAGAGGTAGATCCAAAAAGGTATTGCATCTGATAATAGCAAACTGCAATTATGATTGTTATTTGTTTTGTTTTGTTTTCGTCTTTTTAGGGTCGAACCCTTGGCATATGGAGGTTCCCAGGCTAAGGGCTGAATCAGAGCTGTAGCTGCCAGCCTACACCACAGCCACAGCAACACAGGATCTGAGCCCATCTGCAACCTACACCACAGCTCACAGCAATGCCGGATCCTTAACCCACTCAGCGGGGCCAAGGATCGAACCTGCGTTCTCATGGTTGCTAGTCGGGTTCACTAATCATTGAGCCACAATAGGGACTGCATGATTGTTAAAACCATTTTTCCCCTCTCAGATCGCAAAGCAAATAAATCCTAGTGATGACAGAAAATTCTTCCATTTTCTAAAGGAGATGAAAGGTACCTTCACTTTAGGAGTTCAGAAGGCAAATGAAATGGTCAGAACTTAAAGCCTAGATGACAATTCCCTGCGTGCATTAACGATGATGGTCAGAACAGAGTCTGGTACGTGGTCTGGGCGGATGTGGGAATCTCCATCTTTACAAGCATCCAGGTGACCCTAGGCGGGCAGCCCAGGATCTGTAGTTGGAGAAAACTCACCCAGAGCAGTTCCTGGGAGAAAACGTTAGCAACCCAGATCAACTCACCTGGATGAGGAAAAACAATCAGAAGTGACATAATCTTTCGTCCTCCTGGAATGGATGGTTTACTAGTGACTCACAGTTGGTTAAAAAAAAAAAAAAGACTCACATGTGAGGTAATGCATTTTGTTTTCTTAGCTTTTTTAGAGCGATGGTCTCCCCCGCCCCCAATCCTTTCACTGTGAAGTATTACATTTATTTATTTATGTATTTATTTATTTATTTGGAAGTTCCCAGTCTAGGGACTGAATCAGAATTATAGCTGCTGGGCTATTGCCGCAGACACAGAAATGACCAGTCCTAGCCATGTCTGTGACCTACCCCACAGCTCATGGCCAACACTGGATCCTTAGCCCCCTGAGCGAGGCCAGGGATCGAACCTGCATCCTCATGTATACTAGCTGGGCTTGTTTCCGCCGTGTCACAAAGGGAACTCCCACTTTTATGATTTTTAATGTAATAGTCAAACAGAGCTTCCGGTCAGCATGACATAACCGGTCCTGTAGAGCAAGACGGCCCAAATTCAGGTCCAAAGTGAAGAACCTTGATTTTATATCTGGGTTGATAAACTCATGCTAACGGGCAGGTAATATATAATCAAGCCTCCAGGGGAGTGAACCCAGCTGGGCAAAAGTCAGGACAAGTTGTAGCTGACACCGTCTTTCCATTAGGGAGACAGTAGGTAACGGTGGGGTCTGCGACAAAGCAGAACAGGACACGCCCGTCTAAAGAAGGCTGCGGTCGGCAGGCTCCAGCCTGTCATTGCTGCAAAGGCATGTGGCCAGACTGCCCAGTTTTTCAAGAGTAGCCAACAATCCAGACACTTTTAAAGTGAAATCTCCTGGTTTGAAAGTGTTGCTAATTTTCGTAAAACACAACTGTGCTGCCCTGAGAACGCATGTCCACTGGCTGGATTTGACCCTGGGCCGCCAGCCCGATAACCTGGCTATGGCCAGTGTCAGTACAAAACACTTCCCTCCCAGCAGCAAATGCCCAAGTTCCATTCCATTTTGGAAGTACAACTGACCCGAGAACAACGCAGGGAAGTCAGAGACACCGACAGCCCTTGAAGTTGAAAATCCACATAGAACTTTTGACTCCCCCACAACTTAGCTGTTAATAGACTACTGTGGCCTTACTGATAGCATAAACAGTCTATTAACCCATACTTTGTATATTTTATGCTGCATTCTTACAATAAAATAAGCTAGAAAAAAGAAAATGTTATTAAGAAAATCGTAAGAAAGAGAAAATACATTTTCCATACAGTACTGTATTTATCAATACCATAAACTTATGGTCATCGGTTTATGAGATGAACCAACTGTCTATCAGCACCTACAACTGTATTGTTTTATGATAACAAAACATTGTGATGCTATACCTGTTACTAATGCTAGACATCACAAATGAAAAGGTAATGTGAGAAAGAAATTCACATTTATTTACAAGTATCACGATTCATGCGCTGATCAGAAGCAGCAGTATGGTTGTTTGATGGCCAACTCTTGTCACCAACAATTTCGCAGTAGACTAGCCTATATGATAATGAGTGGATCGTCATCAAATTTTTTTTTTTTTTTTGTCTTTTGCTTTATCTAGAGCCGCACACGCGGCATATGGAGGTTCCCAGGCTAGGGGTCTAACAGGAGCTGTAGCCGCCGGCCTTCGCCACAGCCACAGCAACGTGGGATCCGAGCCACATCTGCGACCTACACCACAGCTCACGGCAATGCCGGATCCTTAACCCACTGAGCGAGGCCAGGGATCGAACCCACAACCTCATGGTTCCTAGTCGGATTCGTTAACCACTGAGCCACGACAGGCACTCCCGTCATCAAATTTTTATGGCATACAGTATTAAGTCATATTGGAAACACTGTTACATTTTTTTCAAAAACCAGTTATCTGTGATGGGGCGGACAGGCAATGTCTCCAGTTATGAAAGCGAGTGAGGCCTACAGCATGTTAATGCCACTCTTTGAAAGCAAAGTTATAAAACAGTACCAAAGCAAGCACATAATTAATTTTATATTACATATCACTCACCTTATGCCCATAAGAATGGACTAGTATCTGCATATATTTTATGCATTCATGACATGCCTAATCTTTTATTAATTTTTTCAATACTTCTAGGCTACACAGTTTATCTGCAAGTTTTTTCGAATTGTGGAAAATCTCCAAAAATTTTTCTGATGTATTTACTGAAAAAAAATCTTCATATAAGCGGATCCAGGCAGTTCATACCTGTGTTATTCAAAGGTCAATCGTATGGAAAAGAACTGGCCTGGGGACCCTTGTTCCAGAGCAGAGGATCCGAAATCTTCCTTAAAAAGCCGGATAGTAAATGCTCCAGGCTTCGCGGGCCACTGGGTCTCTGTTGCACCTGCTCTTCTGTTATGGCCTGAAAGCAGCCACAGATGATTCCTAAACTAGCAGATGGCACGGTGTCCCAGTAAAACTTTATTTACAAAAACAAGCTGCCAGTACGGACCACAGTTTGCTGACACTTTCCATAGAGTGTCTTGTTCTAGAAATCTTTGACATTTATTTTATCTGTCTGGTATGTCTAATTTTAATTTTTTTTTTTTCTGTTTCTTTTTTGGCTGCACCCAAGGCAGGAGGAATTTCCCCGGCTAGGAACTTCACTCACCAGCAGCCTGAGCCACAGCAGTGACAGTGCCAGATCCTTAACTTGCAGAGCCACGGAGGAACTCCCTGTCTAATTTTCAAAAGAGAAATCTATTTTTAACTGTTTAAGCATAAATTCCCTTTTTTTTTTTTTTTTTTTTTTTTTTTGCATTGAAGGCTACACCTGTAGCATATGGAAGTTCCCAGGCCAAACTGAAGCTGCAGCCACCGGCTTACACCACAGCCTCAGCAGTACTGGATCCAAGCGACATCTATGACCTACACCACAGCTCATGGCAATGCCGGATCCCTAACCCACTGACCAAGGCCAGGGATCAAACCTGCATCCTCATGGATTCCAGTCGGATTCGTTTGCACTGCACCACGAAGGGAACTCCCTTAAGCATAAATTCATTGTGATGGGAATCTTTCAGAAATAACCTGGCCCCCCTTGTGTAGAGTTGTTGGCATACACCATGCAGGTAGTATAATGAAGTGGAAAGTGTCCCCCCACCCCCACCCCCTGGCCCCATTTGGCCTGCCACCTGCAGTTCCAGCTCAGAGACCTGCTTATTATCAGCCTCCAGCTCTGCTTGTTCCCTGGGCGCATTGCACTTCCCAGCTCCCATTGTTTTCCACCCTCACCACAGGCCATGCTGCCGGAAACTGGGCTTAGCACCCTGAATCCTTGGGATATTGCTGGTCAACACCAATAAAGCCACATGCTAAATTTAGCACAACCCGGCCTGGTGAATCACACAGAACTGTCAGCCTGTAATTGCAGTCGGTAACACTTTCTAACTGCTAGATTCCTGTGGATTTTCCCTGTGTCAGAGTGAAGCTCAGCTTCTCACCTGCAACAAACTTGTCATGGCTGGCTTTGATCTTTGTCCCTGGAGCTGCTGAAGCCACTGGTTTATGCCAGCTGATCCCCCATGGCCCAGGAGACACCCCAAATGCTTCAACCAGTGCCAGTGAAGAGTGTGATGAATTGTTGCGCTGAAGGGGCAATAATAACCGGTCCTAAGCATCCTCCTGTGAAAAGCTGGGTGGAAGACTACAGGGACCACGCATTTAAAGATGTTCCTAGTAAGCATCGTTTAGGAGATGCCAGCTTGAGGGTGAGAACTGAGTTGTGGCCAGGCTCTAGGGACCAAATGTCAGCAACTAAAGCCATCGTCACCCTGCAAATACACCTGAGGGGCCCATGGACTAGAGTTTCATATACTGACTTCTTTGCCTCCTTGTCCAACTCACTACCCAGGGCCCTGCCACAGGAACAGCACGGAAAAGCAAGGCCCCTGGGAACAACTCGTGCCTGGTGCCAGGCAGCCTCCCCTCCCGCTCAGCTCTCATCAAGCAAGTCACTAACTGGCATGATTCACCGTCCAGACTAACCTGATGTGCCCCCATCTTCATGGGAATCTGAAGAGCTGACACTAATATCTTGGCGACATCCACCAATTCAGCCTCATCAGAGAAGAGCCTGGAGTCCCTGCTTTGCCTGTGAGAAGGCTTCAGAGACCTGGGGAGGCAGATACATGGGTCATCCCCGAAGTAACTGAGTCCATCGGGGCGCCCTGAGTTTGCCTGCACGGAAGGGAAGAACAAACATGGGCTCTGACCCCCCAGAGGTCACAGAAAGGCTCTTTTCTAGGAATCCGAGACAGCCGCATGAAGCCGCCAGATGCCCTGGGCCAGAGGCTTTTTGCACCAATCATTTTTTTCCTTCCTAAGAGTTTGTCAAGATTAGTGGGCTTCCACTGTGGCCAGTGGCACAAAGCAGCCCAGGGCATCATGGGTAGGGAGATCCATTAGCAGCCGAAACAATCGCTCCCCGTCTCCTTGCCCTCGAATCTGCTGATAGACGAAGCATCCAGCTGCGCAGCCGTGGGTGAGCCCTGCCTGTTCCCCGAGGCCATGGGGAGGAGGCAGTCACTGCCTGGCAGTCCTCGCCCGGATCTCTCCGGTGATGTGACAGAGAGAGCGCCGGCCTGCGAGTCAGAAGACGAGGAGGGCAGATTCGCGGCTCCTAACTCAACCTCCTGGAACCCTGGCTTCTAATAAGATGGCCCTGCTGGAGGAGAGTCCTCCTAAATTCCCTTCTAGGAATAACTCGGCTAACGTCTTAGGACCGGTGCCTCCGTGTTACTGCTACTCCCGAGCACACAGGTGGGTGTCCACTGCACAAAAGCCGGTGTGTGCTGGAGTTGGTAGAAAATGAAGAAAAGCAATTGTTTAATCCGGATCTTTCCTTAGAAGTAGTTTTCACTCGCGTCTGCTCATGGTTCGGCCTCACACGGCCGGTACTTAGCTGGGAGGGGTAGAGCAGCAGGTCAAACTCAAGTTCTGTTCGCTGGTGCTCAGAGCCTTTCCTTGTCCTGGGCATCTTTTCCAGTGGATGGCCAAAGCTCCTTCTGGCCAGGAGCATGCCGAGCCTTCTACAGGAGACCTCTGTAAGCCCAGGAAGACAGCGGCTTGGGAATGACGCTCTTTGGGCTGATCTAACCTAAATTCATCTCATCTTCCCTCTCACGGCTGCCTGCATTCCCGCTGCTCACCCCCGGACCAGCTCACCAGCTTACTTTCTCCTTTGCTTAGATCCTCCATGCTGGGCCCTGCTCTGGCCCTGGACGGGACCTGTAGAGGGATACTTAGACTTCGAAGGATTTCTTTGTCGTGCTTGGAGTTCCCGCTGTGGCGCAGTGGGTTAAGAATCCAGAGTTGCTGCAGCTGTGGCACAGGTGGCAGCTCCAGACTCCGATTTGATTCCCGGCCCTGGGAACTTCCATATTCTATGGGTTCAGCCGGGGCAGGGGGGAAGAACCCCACTGTTGTCCCCTCTTGCCAGCAGTCATTTCAGGAAGCCGTCTTGCAATCAGATCCGCAGCCCCAAGCAAGGCCAAGCCAACCTCTGGACAATAGCCTCCCACAGACCCTGGGCCAGAACCACCTCGCAAAACCACGCTTGGGTTCCCGACCCACGGAGACTGCGAGATCAGAAACTTTTGTTACTCTCAACCACTTCGTTTTAGGATAGTTATGCAGCGATCAATAACAGATACACTAAGTAATCTCTTAGGAGATTGAGAATCCAAATCCTAGATCGTGGCTCTTGCCAGTGGCCTGAGGATATTACTGATGCTGGTGTTACGGAGAAGGGCAGGCATTCGGTGAGAGCTGTGGGCGAGAGGGGGCTGCAATAGCATCACTGACTCTCTCTGCCACTTTTTACTTTCTTTTTAGGAAGGCTGAATTCCACAGACATTGTCAGGGAAGCGAGCAGAGCCCCCGGACAGAAATATTCTTGTTCTTGAGGTACTGGATCTCTGGCATCTTTTGAAAATTTTTGGCCTTTGGGGAAAAAAAGGGGGGTTTCCCTTCGTGGCTCAGTGATTAATGAACCCGACTAGGGTCCATGAGGATTCGGATTCGATCCCTGGCCCTGCTCAGTGGGTTAAGGATCCGGTGTTGCTGTGAGCTGTGGTGTAGGTCGCAGATGCAGCTTGGATTCAGTCCCTGGGCCAGGAACGTCCATATGCTATGGGTTCGGTCATTAAAATTTTTAAAAATGTGAATTTAACAGACAGAAGAAAAGCACAGTCACATCAAAATGTGCCTTTTTCTCAATATGTGTGTACGTGGTGGGAACACTCAGAAATTTACTCTTTTCAGGATCTCCATGAGCAACGGGAAAAACTTATTTTTCATTCACCCAATAATAAAGTGTGAATTGTGTTGAGTTATGGCAGAAGGGGTCAAGACAGATGAAACTGAAAGCAGCACTGTCTGAGAGTGAAGCCTCTTTTCCAGGAGCGGTGGGTGACATTCTGGATGTGACAGCTGGTGGTCCCGTGCTAGTGCTGCTACGCTGTCCCTGTTGGCCTCTGAGCCCAGGGCTCTGTTCCAAGACACACAGAGCTCACTGTGTGGCTTCTGTGTTGTCACTAGCGTCAAGAGAGCCTGGAAAGATATTCTCCGGCAAAGCATGTTTCCTAGCGCTCCCAAGAGACTGCAGAAACCCACGGAGAGGAGTTCCCACCGGGGTTCAGCAGAAACAAACCCACTAGTATCCATGAGGACGTGGGTTCGATCCCTGGCCTCACTCTGTGGGTTAAGGATCCGTAAGTAGGTGGCAGACTCGGTTTGGATCCTGAGTTGCTGTGGCTGTGGTGTAGGCCGGCGGCTGCAGCTCCGATTCGACCCCTAGCCTGGGAGCCTCCATAGCTGCAGGTGCGGCCCTAAAAAGATTAAAAAACAACAACAACAGCAAAACCCACAGAGAGAGAAAAAGGGAAGCGGGGAGGGAAACTTAAAGTGAAGTGGAAAGAAGCTGTTTAATAGCTGCCAGCCGGAAAGTTAACATTCTTTTCTTCTGAGTCACTTTGGAGCTCCTGCAGGCGAAGGAGGGTGGAAGGCTGCCTTATAAGCGCCCTAACCCAAGAGCCAGCTGGGGGCGGGGTGGCCCATATTATTCAAACTTGCCCTTGCTGACCCCAGGACATGTTTTCATAGCGCCCCAGACTTGCTCACAAAGGTGACAGCTATAAACAGCTCGGCCCTCACGGCAAGGTGTAAGCACTGGGAAAGTGGGAAAAAAAAAAATGTGAAGTCGTAAACGCCTGAACAGTGGAAGCGATCTTTGCAGCATCCTGCCAGATCTGCCCTGGAGCTGCCTGGCCATCTTTCGGTGTGTCCTGTCTGCACCTGCTGGGCTGTAAGCTCGAGTCCGGGTGCAGGGAGCACCTGGCCTGCAGCGCCCTCCAGCAGCACGGACACGCTCCGCGTCCCCAGACGGCCCTCAGACGCCCCGCTCCGCCCATCTCTGCCCTGTGCCCAGGATCCTCCTGAACCCACCTGGTCAACGCCACTCCTCCAAGTCCCAGCTCCTTCTCCATCGCCCGTGGGTCACCTCCACTGCCCCTGCTCTGCACGTGCGCACCCAGTGCCGGCCTCTCAGAGCGAAGCTGCGCTGTGTCATCCGCGGCTGCCGCAGCCTAGTCCTCCCTGGATCCAGGAACTAGTTGTGAGGCCCGTGAGGGTAGTTTTTCTGGTCTGGGTCGGTTTGGCTGGTGGCACGTGGTCTCTAAGGTGCTCTCTTGCCTTTCTGGGGCCTTGGCTGGGCTGGCTGGGATAACGGGGGCAACTCGGATAACCGGGATAACTCGGGGAACTGGGATAACGCGCACTCTCATCCTCCAAGAAACCAGCCCAGCCTTGTTCACAAGGTGGTGGAAATTTCCAGCAGCAAGACAGGGCAGGACCCAACGTGCACGTACTTTCAGATCCTCTTCTTGTGTCATGCTGGCAGTTGTCCCATTGGCCAAACAATCACACGACTAAACCTAGACTCCCTGGGAGAGAACCACCCAGGGGTGTGAATCAGCTGGGGCTGCTTGGCAACGGGCCGTCCCAGCAGAGACGTGTCTCATCGCGGATATCAGATGGTCCTCGGGGATCTCACAATGAGTGAATAGATCTCTCAAGATTCATGACGTGAATAAACACGATTACTTATTAGGATAAAATAACAATGCTTAATCTATAACTAATGAGATCCTTGGAGCCAGGCCATGCGCTTAGGAGGTGAGTCTGCTTGATAGGAGAAGCAGGACCTGCGTGGCGCTCTCAAGGAGAAGCAAAGGGAGGCAAACACTGCACAGGCGGGGGTCAGGTGGACTCCGCTGAAAAGCAGGTAACTTTATTCCCTTTTGTTTCTTTTTGGCCAAACTGAAGTATATGGAGCTCCCAGGCCGGGGATCAGATCCAAGCTGCTATTGCAGCAACACCAGATTCTTAACCCACTGTGCTGGGCTGGGGATCGAACCTGCATCCTAGGGCTCCCAAGACGCCGCTAATCCCGTTAAACCACAGCAGGTACTCCTAACTTTATTCTTTACATAGACAGCATGCGGTCAGTCTCCACTGGCCTGCCCAGATCCGCCAACTGCATTTCCCTTTCCCATTCTGAGACCGGGGAGGTCATTCCAGAGAATCTGCAGACTCTGGGGTGGTTCCGCGAGTGGGAGGTGAAGGCCAGAGTCCAGAGGGTGGAGGAGACAGAGACCAGGATTTACCCCTCCTTCCCCATAGAAGCCACAGCTTTACAGGAGCAGTGGCGTCTTCCCAGACCACAGCCTCTGATGAGCAGCCCCTCCTGAGGCTGGCTCCTGTGACAGCTTATGACTCTTTTTATCTCCCGGAGCAGATAAAAGCAGACCAGCCGAGTCACATGTGGTGCCCCGTCAAAAAGAACACACATAGCCCGCTGTTCAAAAATTAGTCCATCGATGGCCAAACGAATCAACAAAAGGTGACATATGTTCACAATGGAATATTGTTCAGCCTTTAAAAAGGAATACAGTGCTGTCACGTGGATGAGGCTTGAAGACGCTATGCTGCATAAAAGAAACCAGACACAAGAGGACCGAGTATTGCATGATTCCGCTTATGTGAGATAAGTGAAGTAGTCAAATTTAGATGCAGAAAGTAGAATGGGGGTCACCAGAGGGAAGAGAAGTTGGGGAGTTAGGACTTAAGAGGTGCGCAGTTTCAGTGTGGGAAGACGGAGAAGGATGTGGGGACGGTGGAGCAAGAATGTGTGTACTACACAACGTGAAAATGGGGTTTTCTTTTGTTTTCTTTCTTTTTAGGGCCACACCTGCAGCATATGGAAGTTCCCGGGCTAGTGGTCAAGTTGGAGCTGCAGTTGCCGGCCTACACCACAGCTCACGGCAACGTAGGATCCAAGCCACATCTGCAACCTATGCTGCAGCTTGCAGCAACGCTTGAGTTGGTCTCCTGTAAAGCCTGGGAGCTCGAGGGCCGGAGAGGCAAAGTGGTTGTGCAGGATCAGGGATGAATCTTAGGCTGGAAGCCAACGCCTGAGTCTCAGGATGGCCTGCAGTAGGAATAATTATTCAAAGTAGGAGAACAGGAGTTCCCGTCGTGGCACAGTGCAAACGAATCTGACTAGGAACCTTGAGGTTGCACGTTCGACCCCTGGCCTCCCTCAGCGGGTTAAGGATCCAGCATTGCCGTGAGCTGTGGTGTAGGTCGCAGACGCGGCTCGAATCCCGCATAGCTGTGGCTGCGGTGTGGGCCGGTGGCTACAGCTCTGATTCGACCCCTAGCCTGGGAACCTCCATATGCCGCAGGTACGGCCCTAAAAAGCAAAACAAAAACAAAACCAAAAACAAAGCAGTAGAACAATTATATGCTGTTTCTGCAGCCCTCGGGACCACAGCAATACTCTTCTCCAGGCTGTGTGCGTTTGTCATCACATTTTGCCCACAGTAAGAGCTGGCAAACCTGTAAGTGCAACCAGATGCTTCAGTGAAGTGGGATTTAGCTCCCTGGGCTCAGTTTCCCCCTCGAGAAACCACCCCGCAGCATCTCTAGGAGTTGCATGGTGTAACTCGTGTCTGCTGGGCATGGCACTTCCCAAGTCTTTCTCCTGGGAGGTCATTCTTTCCTTTAATATCCAAGAAAAGCTTGTCTCTGCTGTTGCCAGGCAACCCCCTCCCTCCCCAAGCTTCAGGTCAGGGCTCTGACCGTGGGAATGACTTCCTTTGTCCTCGTGTGCACCTTCCTGCCTTCTAAATGTTCTCTGGTGGCTGAGAGCACCCCACCTGTGAGACCGGACTGTATCCGGATCCGTGCTACCCTAGGCATGTCTATTTCCGAGGTTTTTTTTTCCCCCTAGGAACCCAAAGGCCTTTTCTGTGTGTCATGGAACTTATACAATCTATACGCAGACAGCATATATGAACACATTACACATGCAAACGGAGCTAGCTCCTTGGAAGTTCCCTGTTCCTTTCTTGCCAGCTGCCAGATTTGGCAGGCCTGCCGACACCCAGCCAGGCCATTTTATTCATCATGGCACAAAACCTGGGTTTGGCCCCTCTCTTCCTAAGAATCACAAAATACAAAGACTGGGAAGGCGTCAGGGCCGGGGGGGGGGGGGGGGGGGGGTGGTGGTGTCAGTTCTCCCTTGACAACGCTGGCCCTTTCCTGGGGGCTAAATTAAGCTTTTCGCCCCACCTATTGTGAACCTGTCTTCCTTATGATGGAGCACTTGTGGCTTTATTCTTTGAGGAGCACCGAGACAGTGTCTAAAGAAAAGCTGGATATATTTATATATGTAAGAAAGAGGGCCATCTTGGCCTCTGGCCATCAGGACCCGAGGTTTCTATGTGGCAGGAATATGTGTGGCATGACAGAAACCCTTCCATTTCCTAAAAAACTTATGATGCAACTCAAGTGTCTGCTTGGCATGGCAGTTCCCAAGTCGTTCTTCTGGAAGTCATTCTTTCCTCTGATATCCAAAAAAAAAGATTGCAGTGTTGTCTTTCTCTTTCTCTCTCTCCCTACTCCTCTCCCCTGCCCCCCTCTCTTTCTTTCCCTTCCCTCTTCCTTTTCCAGCTAATGCTTCATTCTCATGCAACATCACTCCACCCTATGCTGTCCCCCTTCCTGCATTTCCCAAAGCCCCACCAACACAAGATGCGTGAGGAGAAGATGGTTTAGTGAATCTTGGATCATAGTGGGAGAACTGCAACACAATTCAGAGGATGGAAAATCGAGCATCTGACACCAGTCTGGATCTCCCCAGCCACCCCCACCATAGAGACTTTCTCAGGAACCCTTGGATGTCTTCAAGGTCCTACCAGTTACCTCCTCTTTCCGAGCCTACAAGACCCTAACCCAGAAACACTGCTACTTAACAACACAGAAAACATCGATTCTTTAGGTTAAGCCTCTTGCACCCAGGGAAGAAATGTATTTCCTTCTGGACTGAAAATATTCTAATGAATTCTTTTGACCCAGTCTACACATGAAAAGTATTTTTAGTCCTGCTGATATTCACATGAGAAAAGTCCCCTTAAGAAAACAATCCTGAAATCACTTGCAGGCTTTGCTGTCCTAAAGATAAATGTCATCCCCGTCTACCCGTGGAGATTGGTAGCAATCATTGTTCTTGAATTTGTTTTTACTAACTTTTCATTTCCAGTTAAAAAGTCATCCTAATGCTAATGGGAAAACTAAAATCCCCAAGAAAGTAAGTCGCTCCCTTCTCTCATGAAGTAGTGGTTCCCTCATCTGAAAAAATGAGTGATTGTGAACTAGATGATGCCTACGATTTCTTCTGGCCAACACTGTGCTCTGTCTTCTCTTCCCTGTAGACTTAGAGGCTGGGGTGGAATGGCAGGGAGTGAACCCAGTGGCTCCTAACACACCTGTTAGTGATACGTTGGGATGACTCTAAAAGAATCAACTGGAGAGTCCGTGAACTAAAATATACTCAGTCCCAAGACCCACTCCTGAAGATTCTAATTTAGAAAACTGGGCATGAGATTCTGTCCAGTACCTACATTTAAAAAAAAAAAAGCCAACACCTCCACGAGTGATTTTGATGAACAAGAAAGTTTTGAAACCACTGGATTCTTGGGACAATCCAAAGTGATAACCAAAATGCAGGTTAAGACAATCAGCTGGAATATCAAAGAGGAAGATAATATACAGTTATTTCAATAGATGTAATCAATGTCTAGGGCACAAGACAACACGAATTGGCTTTTTCCAAATATGACATCGAAAATCAAGAGGCTCTCCAAAGGGCGTGTTGATTAAATATTTATTATAATGGAAGTTTCAGCAAGCCCAAAGGACAGAACCACAGTACCCCCCAAATACACAGCTGAGACTAGCAACCAGGAGTTGGCAAGGCCTCTAATATATACATGATCTGGTGGCCCAAACTAAGCCATTTTAGAGTAATTAGGGACATCTTTGCAAGTAAGGTATTCCTTAAAATAATCCAACCTATACTTTCCCATTAAAAAGCACTACATATTTCATCTTTCTTTGTAGTATTATAAGAAAAATATCTTTAATGAAACTCTGACGTTTGAAGCATAAAGCTTGTTGTATAAATTATGAAGTCAGTTGCAAGTCTTTACCTTATGTTAGACAGAACAAATATTCATAGTTTCTTTCAGTTCTCCTGAAAGTAATAGAAATTTTCTCTTTAATGTAGAAAAGGGACCATTAAAAGCCAAAGAACTGGAGTTGCCGTTGTGGCTCAGCAGGTTATGAACCTGTCCAGTATCTGTGAGGATTCAAGTTCAATCCCTGGCCTAGTTCAGTGGGTTAAGGATCCGGTGTTGCTGTGAGCTGTGGTGTAGGTCGCAGATGCTGCTCGGATCTGGTGTTGCTCTGGCTGTGGCCTAGGTCGGCAGCTGCAGCTCCAGGTTCACGCCTAGCCTGGGAACTTCTATTTGCCATGGGTGTGGCCCTAAAAAAAAACAACAACAACAACAGCAAAAACAAACTAAAAACTGCTATTGAAAGGGCAAGTACATTTTAGTTTCAAAATATGTTTTTCTAGCTTCTGTATTTGTTGTCATTGCTATATTGTAAATTACACCAAAATCTAGTGACTTAAAAAGATACACATCTATAATCTGAGAGTTTCTGTGAATCACAAATCCAGAAGTACCTTAGCTGGGTGGTTCTGGCTTGAAGTCACATATGAGGTTACAGTCAAGTCCGGGGCTGCGGTCACCTGAAGGCTTGACTGGGGCTGAAAGATCTTCTTTCGAGTTGGCTCACTCAGATGCCTGACAGGTTAGTGCTGGCTGCTGCAAAAGGCCCTAATCCTTTGCACTGACCTCTTGGTGGAACGGCTTGAGTATCCTCACAATATGGCAGCTGACTTCTTCCGAAACGAGAGCAGACAGAAGCAGCAGAGTCTTTATGGCCCAGCACTGGAAGTCACACTCTGTCATTTCCATAATATCCTGTTGGTTGCCCAGATCAGTGCACCCAAGGCATATGGAGGTTCCCAGGCTAGGGGTCCAAATGGAAGTGTAGCCACCGGCCTACACCACAGCCACAGCAATGCAGGATCCAAGCCGTGTCTGCAACCTACACCACAGCTCACGGCAACGCCGGATCCTTAACCCAACGAGGGAGGCCAGGGATCAAACCCGAGTCTTCATGGATACTAGTCAGGTTCATTACCACTGAGCCAGGAGGGGAGCTCTGAGGTAGATTTAGATAGAACCTATGAGCCCATCTTAAGAAACTTGATTTAAATCCAAGTTGAACACAAGCAAAGAGATGTCAGAATTTTAGAGGACATTAAAAATAGGGAATGTGCATCTTAAAATCAAGAAAACACAGTACACCATCTCAGTGGAGACTTGGGTAAAATGTACACAAACGGTTTACAGTTAGCATTCTTTAGGACAAAATGCCAAAAATGGAGTCTTATTTTTGAAAAAAGAACAGAGACTTGGTCCATCTGCTGAGTTCTGCTGGCCAATACCGTGTCCTTTCTCACAGCATTTTCTTAGACTCCGCTAATTACAGAAGCAGAAAATGAAGAAATGCAGCAAGCTGACGAAGGGCATCCATGTAAAATCAGTAGAAAGAGAACGAATTTTGGATGAGATCCACTTGAATCCTTCGTGCTATACAGTAGGGCCTTGTTGTTTAATAAAGTATTTTTAAATCAAGACATTCCACTGTGGTTTAGACATAATGCACACTTAATAGACTACAGTACAGGGTAAACATGGCACTGGGAAGCAAAAACTTAAGTGACCTCCTTGATTGAGATGGTTGGGACGAAACCTGCTATGTCTCTGAAGTCTGCCCGTAAATACCAACCCCTGGGCGGAGGTGGGGGGCGTCTAGGGCAGTTGGATAGGTTAATTCCACTGGATCTCAAATGCATGAGCATACTACAGACTTAAGGCCTCTCCTCCCTGTTTTCTGGGGTTGAAGGTAACGACTCCTCTGCCTGCTTCAGAGGCTCAGGGAAGCAGTTCAATTTGCTCCGGGTGTGGTTTGCAGCAGCTCGCCCCTCTCTTTGCTGGCACTTGCCATCTCAGCTGGCAGGAGGCAGATATTCAGAATACCACTCTAAACCGATGGGATTTCGGGCTCTTGCCACCGTTAAGAAAAATGCTTCTTTATGCTCCTGATTGTTGCTTAGAACTTAATGAGCTCAATTCAGTTGCTGTAATTCACTTCGATAGCACCTCCAGGCCTCTCAGGGTGTTACACTAGATGGAAGCAAAGCTCGAGGCTCCCGGCCTCATAGAGGGGGTTAGGATGCGCTCGAGGAAAGTGACATGTAAGCAGTGTAAGCAATGGAGGATACGGTACAATTTAGTAGGGAATTAAAACAGTCTTTGATTTTGTAATCAAGTGATTTGCATACGGAAACAGGAGATTTGAAACAAGTAGCAATAACCAGAGGCGCTGCCATTCTCGAGGAACAGCAATAACAAAGAAAATGACAAAGGAAACCAACCAGAGCACACGATTCTTAATCAATAGTGAGGCTGAGCAACTGGCCCATTTGCAGATCATTTCACAGAGACGGAAATGAGGCCACCAAAGGCCAGTGGCTTGTCCAAGGCCACCCAGCCAGGCAGTGGTAGAGTGAAGGCTGGACTTCAGTGTCCCAGGCTGGGAAGCAGACGTCAGACACAGACTTCTAATAGCAAACTGGCTGAAACCACGGGATTTAAATCTTTTTACTCAGACAGTTTCTTATTCTTCCACTTAAGGAAGTGGGCATTAGGTTGGGGGCCCAGGACTGTCGTGCTTACATTTTTGTTCTGAAATAACAGTACCCTTTTCACTCTCAACAGTGTCTGGCTGGAGAGTAAATAATACGGTCCCCCTAGTGTTTGGCTGGACAGACGGCCAGTGTCTGCCAGGGCTCAGAGACTAATCAGAGGGGAAGTGATCCCTGACTCAGCTTTGGGACAGGTCCCCTGGGGATGGGGCTGGTCCCCTTGGGATGGCCAGAAGCCTGTGTTCACAGCGCACTGGTCTTCTTCACCAAAGCTCTTAGCTTAGGCATCGAGTTCAAAGTGTCTTTTGTCCTGTACATTCTGCAGTCATTTCCTTCTTGCACAGAAGCAGACCTGTTCGAGAGTAGGAGGGGCAGACCCCACCTTTCAGGACATCTGCACCCGCCCCTCAGGTCAGCCCTGGCCCCTCCCCGCAATCACGGAGCCGAATCTTGAGAAAACCCATTCGCCTGGAAGGTATGGCTTTGAGGTCCGGTGCCCTCTGGGAACAGAAAGATTAGAAATGTTTCCTTGGTGCTGAAAAAAACAAGTACCTAAGTCTGGACAGAAAGGAGTGAGAGGTAAACAGCAAAGGAGCCAAAGAAACACTGTGACGAGCCATCCTGACATTCGATTAATGAAGGAAGCGGGTGGAGAGGGGATCCTGTCTTGAGCAGGTTTCAAAAAAAGTGACCTGAGGACCCCCTGCAGATTCCTGACCTCCAGCTGGGACCCTGCGGATGAGGTCTGAGGCGCAGCTACAAAGAGGATTCCAGAAGATTCCAATAGGCACCAAGTGCTGGAGAGAAGCTGGTTTAGAAAATGGTTTCAGTGAATAGACTCCGACCATGCTTCTCTCTTCACGCTTTTTTGCACTGCCTTGTGATGGCTTTTTCCTTGTGGGCCTTTTCCCTAGAACTGAAGATGCGATCCCCAGACAGATTTTGATGACAGAAAGAATCAATCCATCAAAGAGGGATAAGGAGAATCAATCACCTGAACATCGATCTCTAGCATTTGCAGCTGCTCGGTGGTGGACACCCTCTCCCCTCTCCCCCTCAGATAATGCAGCATGGCTGGGCTCACTGATTCCGATACTCCCTTTGTGTTGTGCAAGTGGGTTACAGGTCTGATCCCTCAGAGGTCAGCTGGTCTGTCGGCTCCCATATGCCATTAAGCCTCTTTTTCTATGCAGCTTGGGGTATGAAAAAGATTGGGAAGGACTGTAATCATTCCACCCCAAACATATTTATTAGCCTTCTAGTGATTCTGCACTCAGATCTCATGTATGTGTGGGTATGTGGGTGTAGGTGGTGTGGATTCTCCACCACCAATTCCCCACAGCAGGAAGGGGTTAGACAATCCAACTCAGTCCTGACACGATCTACCTGGAGATGGCATCAGATCTCACAGCTTAAGAGCTCAGTCTTATAAGGATGCCTTCCCCACCCCCACCCCCAAGCCCACTTGCCGGTCGGTTGCAAGCCCAGATTGCCACCTGTGCTTCTGACTGAGCAGCTGTAGACTGAAGGTTCCAATGACCCACCTCCTTAGGTTGGATTCATTTGCCGACGGTTAAGGATCTGGCGTTATCACCGTAGCAGTTTGAGTGGCTGCTGTAGCTCGGGTTTGATCCTTGGCCTGGGGAACTTCCAAATGCCATAGATGCAGCCATAAAAAATAAAATTAAAATAAAAATGTACTACTTTGGATTGTCCCTTGTGGCTCAGTGGGTTAAGAACCCAACATAATATCCGTGAGGTTGCAGGTTCGATCCCTGGCCTTGCTCAGTGGGTTATGCATCCAGTGTCGCCACAAGCCATGGTGTAGGTCATAGATGTGGTTCAGATCTGGCATTGCCGTGGCTGTGGTGTAGGCCGGCAGATGCAGCTCTGATTTGACCCTGAGCCTGGGAACCTCCATATGCCGTGAGTGTGGCCCTAAAAAGAAAAAAAAACGTGGTTCGCAGAACTCAGAGTAACATTTTACTTAGAAGATCACTGGTTTATTATAAAAGGATATGACTAAAGAACAGCCAGATGGAAGAGGCGCACAGGGCAAGGTACCGCAAAGGGATACAGAGCTTCCCGGCCCCCCAGGAGCACCCTTCTCCCCAAATCCCTACGTGCTTACTCACCCGGAAACTCTCTGAACCCATCCTTTTGGATTTCTCTGGCGGCTGCATTATATGGACACGATCACTTCAATCGCTGATTAACTCAACCTCCAGCCTCCTCCCCTCTCCCCAGATCAAGGGGCGGGACTGAAAGTTCCAAACTTCAGAAGACCCAGTTGGTTCCCCTGGCAACCAGCCCTCCATCCTTAGGTGACCTAGGAGCTTCCCAAAGTCATTTCATTAACATAACAAAAGACACCATTACCATTCTCAGCACTTTTAGGAAATTCTAAGGGTTTTAGCAGCTCCGCGCCAGGAGCTGGGAGGAAGACCAAACACATATCTTTTTAACATTATGAATCGCAACATCGTACTTTTCTCTTCACAGGTTGACTTCGGAGAGGAGGTGCTCTCAGCTCGCTCGCCCTTGAGCCTTGAGCGTAAGGAGGAGGCAACCTGGTCAGATCCACGTGTTTTTTGTCAACATCCGACAATCAGTACAGGCCTGACTTATATCACCAGGAATAGTTGGAAGAAAGTGCTGCTAAGCTGGCCTTCCCTTCAGAAGAGGCTGAAGCTCGCCTTGCTAATCAGATCCGCAAACCTCCCAACCGGGCTCTCTGCTCTCCGCTGGCTTGCTTTCTTTCCCGGTTAACTTCTCCCAGCCCTGGTTCTGGGTCCTGGGTGCTTCTGATGGGTCAGCAATAAAAAGCAAACGCTGAGGGTGGAATCCGGGTGGAAGGAAGGAGAAAGAAGGGAGGTGCTGAGGTGAAGGTTTGGCTACCACGGGTCATTCCACTGCAGCTCATTCTCTTGGAAAGATCGAGAAGGCCATTCCTTCCAGACGTTTCACATCCTTGGAACCCTATAGATCGAGGAGAGAGAATGGGCGTGGCGTTTCCGCTGATGAGAGAAGCATTTTAAGACTGATTTTGCCATTATTATTATTATTATTATTATTATTATTATTATTATTATTTGCCTCTTTAGAGCCTCATCTACGGCATATGGAGGTTCCCAGGCTAGGGGTCAAATCTGAGCTACAGCTGCCAGCCTACACCACAGTTGCAGCAACATCAGATCGGATCCACGTCTATGACCTACATCACAGCTCATGGCAACACCGGATCCTTCACCCACTGAGCGGGGCCAGGAATCAAATCTGCGTCTTCATGGATACTTGTCGGGTTTGCTGAGCCACGACGGGAACTTCGGATTTTGCCTTTTTCAGTTCCCCAAGTGCAACTCATTTACATTGAACCTCAAACCCAGACCCCAACTTCAGCTGCTGTGAGGGTTGGTTGCTCCCCCAAGAACGGACCGACTGGCCTTCTGCTCTCAGCCAACACTCACTCCCAGGCCAGGCCGGCCGGGAGACCTCTGAGCAACAGGCACAGGCAGCCACGCCGTAGACACTCTTTTCCAGAGTGAGCGCTTGCAGGCTAGGCGGACACACTCCGGCCTGTCGTGTTTCGAGTAAGACAGAGAAGGAAAGCCATCTGCTAATGTTTTGTGTGCTTAAGGAGCAGAGTCAGAGCACATGTCAAGGGAGTTGGGGAGATGCTGCCCACTTAGTGAAGCCTTTGTCTGACACTTTTTTTCTAGAATAAAAGCCCTAATTAATTCAAGGCACCCCCTCACACCCTCGTCCCCAGACATCTGTCAGCCCCCTGACCGTCCTACCAAGCGGTTTCTTTGTTGGTGGGTGCGGGCCTTTCTTCATATCGTCCACACAGCAAGGGGCCAAAGTGTATCTATCATCGTGGGCCTGAAAAAAATGCGCTATGACCAAACCAGGGTGTTTTTT
This sequence comes from Catagonus wagneri, assembly GCA_004024745.2. Lineage (NCBI taxonomy): Eukaryota > Metazoa > Chordata > Mammalia > Artiodactyla > Tayassuidae > Catagonus > Catagonus wagneri. Next base: position 8,990,006 of record PVHT020000077.1, read on the forward strand.
TTTTTTTAAGTTCACTATAAAAAAAGAATTTTCTGGCACGGTGGTGAACATCGCAGTGGGAAGTGGTAACGTCTCCCTGGCGAAGTCCCTCCAGGAGGAGAGGGCCCCAGCTCTGTGAGAAAGACAGCGCTCAGATGGGCGAGGGGGCTGTGCACTAACTTGTCCTCTTGGATTGCTTTTATTTATTTATTTATTTATTTTCATTTTTTAGGGCCACACCCATGGCATATGGAGGTTCCCAGGCTAGGGGTCCAACCAGAGCTGCAGCTGCCAGCCTACACCACAGCTCACAGTAACATGGGATCCAAACCGCGTCTGGGACCTACACCACAGCTCACAGCAACACCAGATCCTTAACCCACTGAGCGAGGCCAGGGATAGAACCTGCGTCCTCATGGATGCTAGTTGGGTTCTCTAACTGCTGAGCCATGACGGGAACTCCCAGTCAACGAGTTTGATGGTAGCTTTTGATGCCAGGATCACAGCTGGGACGGTGTGTGCCTGGGGCCAGCGTTAGCAACGGCCACTTCCTAATCCTGAAGTGCGGCTGAGTGGTGGGACTCTGGAGCCCGGCAATCAGTACCGTGGTTTGCTGATTCCCCAGATTCCTGAAGTTCCTTTGGTGATTTTGTTCCGCAGTCCTGTTCTCCTGAGAGTCATTCCTGAGGGCCCAACTTAAAATCCCAAGCCTTTAGCCCTTCCATCAATTTCTCAAGCAGCTAATGCTCTGTGTTAAACCCCTTTCTTACAGACTCACAGATACAGAGAGTAGACTTGTGGTTACAAAAGCGGAAGGATGAGTTTGAGATTAACAGATACACAGGACTATATATAAAAGAGATAGCCAATGAGGAACTGCTTTCTGGCACAGGGAACTATATTCAATATCTTAAAATAACCTGTAATGGAAAAGAATCTGAAAAACGATATATATACATATTGTAGCTGACCATTGTGCTGTGTCTCTGAAACTGACACACTATTATAAATCAACTATATGTCAATTAAAAAAAGGTTAATTGGTTAAAAAAAAACTTTCTTTTTAAAGTAACTGCAGTGGACTCTGTTATCTGCAACTGAACCGTGACTTCCATCAAAGATGTGCAGAATGCCCCTGAGGCCAGGCCCTGTGCTACCTGATGGGAGTACAGACGTTACACCATCTGTATTGAGCACCTCCTGTGTGCCACAGGTCATTCTAATATTCTTTCCCTTTGAAGCCTTATTGATGATAATTACATTTGGATAAACATAAAAATAATTACAAATGGTACATTATCATACAACCAGTCAGCGCTCTAACAGGGGATCCAGATAGAGTTTATGGAGGAGCAGAGAAGTCAGAGACCAAGAGCTGGACGAGCTTTCAAAAGTGGGATTCCATGCCCCCTAAATGTCACTCAGCTATCTATTAACTGTTCCTAGGCTGCTTCTAAAGCCCATCCTTTTCTGTTTGGCTACCTGCCCGCTGGGGTTCAGCATCTTTCACTCCAGCCAGATTGGTCTTCTCATGATTTCCCACTTCATCGTCTTTGCTCATTTTATCCCTCACACCTTGAATGTTCTCTTTGCCCATCCAAACCTGACTCCTCCTTCATCCCTACTTTCTCTGAATGTCTATAGCACTTGGGGGCCACACTTGGTTTTGTGCTCAGTCTTCCTCATGGGGGATCCATATAGTTTGTACTTGTCACCCATCGGTTTATCCCGCTCCACCAGCCCTTGGAATCAGGGGACTATGTGCTAAGCAACATGACAGTCATTGGATAAGGTTCTGGGTACATCTGATTTGTGAAGAGCTGCGTGATCCACCTGTTTACCCACACAGCCCTTACTGCCCTGAAATGAGATCAGTACAAAGAGAAATTCGAAGAAGAGGAGGTGGGGAAGTGGGGGATTTACTCAGCCTAAGAGTAAAGAGAGGACAAGAAAGGCAGGAAAAAGGGAGCGTAATACACAAGAAATCATATAAAAAAGGGAAGGGAAAAAAATACTTTGCCCTCAGGCTACACAATACTTTTCTGTCTTCCCTTGATGGCACCCCCATCCTGGATGGTACCAGTCTGACTTCCTAAGTGCCTGTTCAGATTGTATGAATCGTGTTGGATTCTTCTAACTCGCAAGAGTGTGATGACCACGGGTCAAGTTCCCAATAATGACCTCAGTCTGTCATTCACAATCACTGTCAGCTGAAGTGGTACAAACCACTGGCATTTTTGAAGCAGCTGCTTTATTTCCATCATCCCAGTACCAAACACAAAATGTTATCCTTACTTTTCTGTCCACCAGACTGCTGGGAAAACCAACTTGCCTCTCTTCCTCTGGTGAGCTCCCCAAAATAAATCACTTCTCTTCGGAGCAAACTAGGATTTACAAGCCTTTGGTTATTTATTTCCACATCTTTTTCTTCCATGTGAGAGTGTAAGCATTAACTCGTCTGTACTGAGCATCGCCTAGGTGCTCCAGACAAATCGAATATCCTTTCCTTTCAAGAATTTATCGGCGATAATTACATTTGGGTAAACAAAACATAATTGCAAGAGGGAGTGGGATGAATAGGGAGTTTGAGGTTAGTAGATGCAAACTATTACATTTATAACGGATAAGCAATGAGGTCCTGCTCTATAGCACAGAGAACTCTATCCAATCTCTTGGGACAGAACCCGACGGAAGTGTATATATACATGTATGGCTGGGTCACTTTGTTGTACAGCAGAAATTGGCACATTGAATGTAAATCAACTGTATTTTAATTAAAAAATAATTACAACCAGCTAGTGCTATTGCAAGCATTAACATGGGAGCAAGCCAGGGTTTGGAAGCATTTATTTAATCTCCTCGCCCTGCACATCTCCCCATATAAAGTAATACAGCTGACCAATGAAAAGATCTTGTCAGCTGAGTGAATATACCGTGAGCAGGAATAAACACCAAAACCAGCACATGGAGATACATGGCTTTTAAATGGGTCCAAGATTTTGGGGGGGTTTTTTTGGGTTTTTGTTTTATTTTGTTTTTAACGTGGAACTTATCGGCCATTTAAATGTTAATCTCATGCAAAACACCGTCTCAGAAACACTTAGAATAATGCCTGACCTAAGCATCCTGTGGCCCAGCGAAGCTGACACATAAAATTAAGCATCACAAGGTGCCGCGAGGGCACAGAGCGAGAGCCCCAACTCTGATTCCAGGATCCCCTCAAGACTCTCTTCCGTATCCTTCCTCTTTATTCCCACAGCCCTTATTCCACCCCTCTCACAGTTCCTGTGGGCTTCCTGATCTCACTCTAGACTATGAACTTGATGACTCTACAGGGCTAAGACCTGGCTCTCAGGTGAGACCAGCCAGTGAAGACGAAGCCATCAGCGCAGATCTTAATCCCACATGACTAGTGTTCTTACAAGAAGGGGAAATTTGGACACAGAGACAGATATGCATGGAAAATTGACAACGAACAAGAAAAGATACAGGGAGAAGACAGACTTCTACAGGCCAAGGAACACCTGGGGTGAAGCTACCAGAATGGAGGGAGGAGGCATGGAACGGGTTGTCCCCCATAGCTCTCAGAAGAAACCAAACCTGCCAGCACCTTGAACTTCTGACCTCATGAACAATAAGAGACTACATTACCTTTTAAGCCATCCAGTTTGTGGCATTTTGTGTTAGTAGTGTATTGTCAGTCTAACAACAAACTAGTATCCTAAGCTATTCTTGATTATTTTAATTTGGAGGGATTCTCTTCCATAAAGTAATATCTTTTTAGTTATTTAAATGGCATACTATTCCAGTGTGCACAATTGGCAGTGGTAACCTAGGAATCTAGGAAATGTTTGAGAAAGAAAACTGTGTATTACTCCGGCCTTCCGACAAGTGGAGAAGGTGGGGCTCAAAGTCAAAGGGTCTAGGATAGACGTGTAAATGATAACAGAAGTAATAGCTAATACTCATTGGCTATTTGCATGTGCCAGGCACTGAGCTGAGCCCTTCACAGGCATTAACTCATTTAACTTGCACAGCAACCTTGCAGAGTAGATACAATCATACCTCCATTTTTCAAATGAGGAAAACAGCCAGAGAGTGGCTTAGGTACTTGCTTAAGGCAGCACAGCTAGTAGGTGGGAAGGCTATGATTCATCCTTGGCACTCAGGCTCCAAAGCACTCCTCTTACAGCCAGAAAGAACTCGAAGCCACCATTTTTATAAGAGATGGTTAATTCCACGATCAGCGTCTCAGAGACTATAAGGAAGGTTCACATACATCCCCTGAGCCCATATTCAATGGCCTTTCAAGACCAGGCATCATCCTGGGTGCCAAGAGGCCAAGCTGTGCCTGATGCAGACCCTGCCTGCAGAGAGGGGACATAGTACCCACGGAAGACAGCCCAGTGTATAAATCTTCGGTCCCGTTTTCACCCTTCTGTGCTAACTCGGTTCTGCCCACCACAAAGCTGACACTTATACTGGAAGGGTTTCTATGACATGGTTGTGATGGTTAGTTTTGTGCATCAGCTCGGCTAGACTATAGTACCCAGGTATTCCACCAAACAGTAATCAAGTCGTTGCCGGGAAGGTATTCTGTAGATGTGGTTCATTTCTATAATCAGTTGACAGTAAATAAAGAAATTAAGCTCAATAACGTGGCTGGGCCTCATTCCATCAGTTCAAGATGTTAAGAGCAAAAACTGAATTTTCCCAGAAAAGAGACATTCTGCCTCAAAATCTCAGCATTAAATCTCACCCGATTTCCAGTCTGCCAGTCTGCCCAACAGATTTTGAACTTGCCAGCCCCTACAATCACATATGACAATCCTTGAGATAATAATACTAAGATAAAATTGATACAAAATATTGTATGTCTGCATTTTTAAAAGATAAATTTTATACATACATATGTACAGGCACACGTGCATTTGCATGAATATATGCATACGCGTGCATGTATGTGTCTGTTCTATCAGTTCTGTTTCTCTGCAGAATCCCCAAGGAAACAAGAATCTCAGTGAAAAATCACACGACGAAGAGTTGAGGATTTGGGAGTTGCTGCTCAGCAGGTTAAGAACCCAAAATAGTGTCCATGAGGACTGGGGTTCCATCCCTGGCCTCCCTCAGTGGGTCAAGGACCCAGATTTGATGCAAGCCTAGGCCACAGATGCAGCTTGGATCTGGCACGGCTGTGGTGCAGGCTAGCAGCTGCAGCTCTGATTGGACCCCTAGCCTGGGAACTTCATATGCTGCAGGCGCGGCCCTAAACAGGAAAAGAAAAATTGAGGATTTGAGTTTGAGTCCCAGATCCACCACATCCCAGTTCCAGAAACCTCAGAAATTTCCAGAAGACTTAAAATTATCTTCAGAATTTTTTTCTTCTTAAATTCCTTACCTATAAAGCGACAATAAAAATTTCTGGGATAATAATATCTGCCTCACCTGACTTATAGAGTTGCTGTATCAAATGACACAGATGAAAACACTTTTTAAACATGCCGAACCACTATGCCACACCAGGGAAAATAATTTTTAAAGAAAATGCTGCAAATTTCAAGGGCATATTTCTCATAGGTGATAGCTGACTTTTGCTTTTTCTTTCCGACTTTGCACAATTGGTCTCAAAGCAGGACGGTAAAAAGACAGTCCTGGGACTCCCAGGGAATGAATGAAGACACAGGCGCTGGAGGTCATGGTGAGTCACTCCCAGGCGGTGATCAGTAGCTTCGGCTCAGGAGTCCTTGCCCTTGCTGGGGGCAGGGGCGGGGAGGGCGGAGGCAGGCCTGCCGGACCTGGGAGCACGCGGTCGGCATGGAGACAGGAAAAAATATTTTCCACCAGTCCTGCAATCTCCTTAGGAGACCAGGAAAACCAAAGGGCATTCTGGCTGCTCCCAGCTGAGCCGTGAGGTGAAACTGCCCTCTGAAGTGTCGGGGTCTTGGCCCTGGGGTCTCTGAGCTCCTGTGATCTGAGAAATGGGGAGGGAAGCTCCAGACTCACCACAGGGCCTGAAATAGGCCTTCAGCACTGTGCTGCCACTGGCTGCATTAGGAACGGTGTCCCCTGGAAGGGGTGCCACCTGGCTGGTGCCTCCCTGTGGGTTAGGAGACGTGGGAATAGCGAGGGAGACGAGGCGCGGAGCTCCGGGGAACCAGGCCAGGGTGTGTCTGCGAAGGATACGCCCTCTGCGCACTTGCAGAAGGGTGTGGACAAAGCAGCCCACTGCCAAATTGCCCAGCAGCACCTGTGTCACTGTGTCTGGGACGCCCCGCAGTTCCCTCCCTGTCTACACCACACACAGGCCAAGATGCTGGTTTCGCTGCGTTCCTCTGGGAACCTCCTGGTAACTATCTCTGCGTGGGGTGGCCCAGAGCGCTCAGCTGTCACCATCTCAGGCGTGCGAGGAGCAGCCACCACACCCCCCTTCTCTTTTCTCATCTTTAGTCAGTGACACCAAAAGCCAAATGACACCACACCTGTAGGGCCACAGGGCAACTGTGTATTTGCCCGGTCTCCCAGGTGTTATCCAAGCCAGCACATTAATTCTGAGAACAAAATGCCTTCTTCTCAAATCCAGGAGGACCCTCCTATTCTTCTGATATTCTAGTTCTAACTTAAAAAGTGTCAAGTGTGACTGGCGTGAGCTTGTTCAAAGCCCTGCGGTCTGTGGTCTGGAATTTTCCCGTTTTCTCAAACTCCTTAACCATACATTTTTCATTACAAATATTGATTTCATACTCACCCCCTCAAGACATGTCATATTTTTCTTTTATATTTTCCAGACTGTTCTGTGTTAATGCTTTCTTTGTCTTCCAGAATTCCCTCCATTCCCCATATGTTTTCTTCCCCTAGATAATCGTAAAAATTAGAAGCCGTCATCAGTTCGCACCATTAAGTATGCCAAGTCATCCAGGCACGTTTATGGCCACGCGGCCAATGAACACTTGCCTGCCCCCTGGTCCCCAAGCAGCATCTGTTACGGGACTTTAGCTCCTAGAGGCAGGAGCTACTGTACCCATACTGTACCACCTGCTGGGACCACGCACCGGTCTCCAAAAGTGGAATAAGCCTCATTCTGTAAGAATTTTGTAGAGGAAGAGTGACTCTGGCACTCTGCTTCTCAAATGTAATTGATAAGTAGCTGAGCTCAAGCAGGAAGTTCCCACAGAAATAATAACTCATGCAAGCCGCATACGGGGAGGAACGGAGGAAGCTAAAAAGGGAGGGAGGGAGGAAGTCAAAGACCATCAGAAATAAAGGGGAGATGACAGATTTTGTGGCTTTCCAAAATCGCCTGGGAGCACTTGACAGCCTGTAACAGGTTTAGAGACGCATACAGCTCATGCCAGCAGTGCTCAGAGCAGCGCCGTGCACTAGGCTGGCTGGCCAAACCTATCAGTGCCCTGTGTCCAGCCCTCAAATTAAGAACGGTTGATAAATTAGCAAATAAAAAATAAACAACCAGGTTCTACTGTGTAGCATGGGGAACTGTAATTCCATATAATAAACCATAATGGAAAAGAATACGAAAAAGAATGTACATATATATGTATAACTGAATCACTTTGCTGTACAGCAGAAATTAACGCAACACTGTAAATCAACTATACATCAATAAAATAATTTTTTAATGGTGTTTATATTTTTACAAGATTATGAAGAAGGTGGGTCAGATGGGTGCTGCGGGGGGAGAGAATTGACATAGCTTGTCAAAAGTTTTGTGGCCACAGTGCTGAATGTATTTATCATCTAGTCCTTTAAGGTTTCCCCAACTTGCCTGGTCATTTTAAGACTCACCTGTGGAGATGATCATGAACACAGGTCCCCTCTTACGGTGAGTCCATCGTTAACACTGTTCGTAATGGAAGTCAGGGTTGGCCTAAAACATCCACATGGGAGAGAATGGATAACGCCTTTAGAACAAAGGAAATGGCCAGATTATTAACACAGGAAATTCTCACAAGTAAAAACCAGGTGATGGACAGGTACACATAATATAATACTCTTTCCATGAAGTTTGGTTTTTTTTTTTTTTTTGTCTTTTTAGGGCCGCACCTGCAGCATATGGAAGTTCCCAGGTTTGGGGTCAAATCGGCAGTGCAGCTGCCGGCCTACACCACAGCCACAGCCACGCGGGATCCGAGCCACGTCTGCTACCTACACTACGGCTCACGGCCACACCGCAGTGAAGGCATTATGCATGGCAAGGATACACATCACATTCGGGTTCCGAGTTACCGCTACAGAGAGAGAGAGATGGATCAGCAAGAGGAATAAAGAGACCTTCAGTTTTATCTGTGAATGACTGCTAGAGAAATAGATGATAGATACAGATATTTATAGGGATTTAGATATTTCAATATTTGTTCCTTAGGTTTTTTTGTACACTAGAAATATTTCATCGTAATGATTTTCTTTTTTAAATTACCGCTCAGTGAGTTATAGCTCTTGATAGATATTTCAGGAAGCTGAAGTCTCTACGGGTCAATATGTGGATCCCATGAAAGCAAATCCACATTTTCTGGTCCCTCTACAGATTAAATGATTGAGCCATGAAGCTTTAAAATATCACCTGGTTTTTTCTAATCATTATAGGGCACAATGTCAGTCAGGTTGAGGCTGGATTAAGGAAGCGCTTCCATTTCTTTTGCCAGGAGTCCTTTTTTGGCACTTCGGCTCTTCTGGCCTAAGGAGGGCATATTGCTTCTGTAAGCTTCTTTCTGAAAGCGGCAAGGAATGCTGGTCAACATCTTTATTAAATACCTGCCCAGGTGGAGACCGGTTTGGGGAAGAGGCCAGGAGTGAGAGCCAGCAGGGTAGCGACCGGCAGGGGGTGGTGGTTTAAGAGTTAAAACTCTAGCCCAGCTCACAACAAAGACACACCGGGACAGAAAAGGGATGCAGTCTAAGGCAGCCGGGGAAGAAATCACACAGACGATGCTTCCAGAGAGAACAAAACAGATTGGACCTGCCGGAGTACAAGGAGACCTGCAGATAAAACCTCGAGGCCAGGAGGAAGGATTCTGCTAATTGGAGTGTATAATTCAAGAGGTGAAAACAGCACAAAGCCCTAGAGGGACTGACTGCAGGTTTAATTAAAGACGATTTTCCATGACTTTGTCCTCGATTTAAAAAACATCGGCCCTGAGAAATGCGCGGGGGTGGGGACATGTGCCTTATTAGATGGATTTCTCCTTCTTTGAAACTTAGCTATGGAGGGCCATTTGCCCACCTAGAATTTTGGTCGGAGGGATGGCTATTAGGTTTAGGATACTTGTTCAATGTCCACCTCCTACCCCCGCCAAATATAACCCCAAAAGGAGAAAAGATACACATTTCAATACTAAAAAGTAGAAAGTGCAATATACAGAAGAGAAAGATCAAAACAAAATTGTTTTCCGGTTCTCCAAGCTTCTAACCATGGAATTTGAGAGCTTGGGGACTGTAGGGTGCAGACCCTTGGCACTCACGGGCAGTTCTCAGTGTCCCTTCTAAAGACACCTGATCGTCGTAGCCTCGCAGACTTAGGTGTCCTGTCGACTCCACTGAACGCTTTCACACTTGTGGCTGTGCGGAACCGGACTGACGACGGATCAACCGATCGAGAAGGAAGAGGGAGGAGAAAAAGCCAGGGCCCTAACAGCCGTGATCGTCATTTCGAACAAGAAAGGTATTCGAAGTAACTGCATGCAGCATCTCCCTAATTATACAATAGTAATAAGGTGCCGCATGTTTCCATAAGCCTGTATACATGTAAACGCTAATCCTGTTACTTTCCCACTTGACAGACAAAGCCAGGGGCTGACACCAGAGGCAGCACGGAAAATCACGGAGACAGACAGCAACAGAGCTGGGACTAGCGTGCAGGACTGATTCTAAGCCCCGTGCTGTTGACTGACTGACGGACTCTGACACCACATCTTTGCAGCTACTTGTTTCCGATCTAATGAGCATATTACCTTGCTTCCGACGGGTGTTTATGCCGTGCCTGAACTTTCACATTTATTGTTTGTTTGTTCCTTTCTACTCCCGGAGATAGTTAAGGCAAATATTCTTAATTTTAAGAGAATGAGACAGAAGCCCAGACGGATCACTGGCCCAAAGACCCCAGGCTGGGATGCGACAGATCCAAGTGCCATTTCCACCCTGCCAGCCTCCCAGAGCCCGCTGGAGGCCCATGGTGGACTTTATCACAGCTCAGACCGTCCCTGCCCCATCCACCCCCTTGCAAGCTTCAGACCCATGGGCCCTCAGGTACTGTTCTGAGCTAGATCTTTCTCTAGAATATTCGCATTGTGTGAAGCATTCTGTAAAGGAAATATTCAGATCAATGTACCAGAATCACAGCCTGTTTCATCCAGCGCCTAGGATAGGGCCTGCCTCAGTCCATACCCAGTTTTGCTATTTTTAAAATTTTTTTGGTCTTTTGTCTTTTTAGGGCCACATCTTCAGCACATGGAGGTTCCCAGGCTAGGAATCAAATTAGAGCTGTAGCTGCTGGCTTACACCCCAGCCATGGCCACACCAGATTCTGAGCCACATCTTCCACCTACACCACAGCTCATGGCAATGCCGGATCCTTAACCCACTGAGCGAGGCTGGGGATCGAACCTGCATCCTTGTGGATACTAGTTGGGTTCCCTAACTGCTGAGCCACAACAGGAACTCCTATTCTTAAATTTTAATTACAAGAGATGCCCCTACTTCGTTGGAGGAGGCCCATAACACAGGATGGGAGCCACCAGACATGCCGGCCGTACTCTGGCCAGCCCCTTGCAGCCCTTGCATACCCGGACTCACCCTCCATCAGGAATTTGACAAAAGCAAAGACAAGGAAGGCTTAAGGTCTCTCCCAGGAGTATGTGCTAGTTAAATTGAAGGAGAATGAACCTCTGGTTTCGGAGCTTCCGATTAAGGTGTGGGGGGGGGGGAGTTGCTGTGTGGGGGAGGGTGGGGCCGAGGGCTGGGGGGCCCTACAGCTGCTGAAAGCTCTTCCTAGTAGGTGTCTGCCAACCCCATCTCTCATACTAACCTAAGCTGGGTTCTTTTTCTTGGTAGACACAAACTATTCCATTTAGAATGCATAAGCAATGAGCTCCTATGTACGGCACAGGGAAGTATAGCCAGACTCTTGGGAATAGACCCTGATGGAAGATAGTATGAGAAAAAGAATGTTTATAGTATGTATGACTGGTCACTATGCTGTACAGCAGAAATTGGCACAACATTGTAAATCAACTATACTTAATTAGTTAATTGAAAATATCAGTGGCCTCCTAGCTTGGCCTCAGAGCCACGATTTAAAACCAAAAAGGAAGACCCGAGGCGGCAGCGGCATTATTTGCCAAACCTGAAATGCAGTGTGGTGCAAGCTCCATCCACCTTCTTTTTTCCTTTTTTATCTTTTTGCCTTATCTAGGGCCGCACCCACGGCATATGGAGTTTCCCAGGCTAGGGGTCTAACAGGAGCTGTAGCTGCCGGCCTTCGCCACAGCCACAGCAACGCGGGATCCGAGCCACGTCTGCAACCTACAACACAGCTCACGGCAACGCCGGATCCTTAACCCACTGAGCAAGGCCAGGGATCGAACCCGCAACCTCATGGTTCCTAGTCGGATTCGTTAACCACTGAGCCACGACGGGAACTCGGCTCCATCCACCATCTAAGGAGCCCATCCCCTCGGACAAACACAGGTAATTTAAATGCTCCTGTGCAGCCCTGAGTAGGAAACCGGCGCAGCTTCCAGACTCAGCCAATCCCATACAAGCATCTGAAGAGTCAGTCATGAAACATTCTTTCCTGAGCCATGGCAGGCATTAACATGCACTTGCCCAGTGACCAGTAAGTAACTCCCAAGGACTTTTCACTAAAGCTCTGACCACACAAAAAGAGTGACCCCCTTAGCAATGAAATTAGTATCCCGGAGTTCCCGTCATGGCGCAGCGGTTAATGAATCTGACTAGGAACCATGAGGCTGCGGGTTCGATCCCTGGCCTCGCTCAGTGGGTTAAGGATCCAGCGTTGCCGTGAGCTGTGGTGCAGGTCGCAGACGCGGCTGGGATCCTGCGTTGCTGTGGCCGTGGTATAGACCGACAGCTGTAGCTCCGATTAAGACTTCCAGCCTGGGAACCTCCGTATGCTGAGAGTGCGGCCCTAAAAAGCAAAAAAAGAAAAAAGAAAAAAAAAATTAGTATCCGAGGGAATTGACTGGATCGATGATCACTTATGCTTTTAAAACTCCTTCATTTCTCCTTGCTTTTCCCCTGGACAATCTTCACAGAACGAACATTACGTTTGATGTTTGTCGTTGGCAATCAAAAGGGAATCTCAGCCCTTACCTGGTTTCTGCCTTCAGGCTCCGGAGCTCCTTAGAAACACTGCTTTGACTGGTTCATCCTGGGGAGGGTGAGTCATTCCTCATCTCAGGTGGGGGGTGCTGAGCAACTAAACAAGAGCTACTTCTGTTCCGAACATTAAATGGGCCTCCTGCATGCAGATTGGTTTTAAGAAGTATTTTTCATGTTTCCTCCACATAAAGGTCATATATAATGAGGCAGGACTTTGGATTAAATAAGATTCATGATAAAACATGAGCAAAAAGAGCCATTAAGGGCTTACTTCTTCCTCCTAGAAGTTAGAAAACATTGTATTTAAATTTACATTCCCAGCCTCAATATAACACAATAGCTTTCCTTCTTTGCGCACCTGTGAAACCACAGAAGAATGTACAAAAACGCGGTTTGCCAAGGAACAAAGCATCGTTCTCACTTTTCCTAATTGCTTTCTTGCCTCGGGACAGGATGACAGCGTGTGCGCTTTTCTTCTGCCCCTTGCTCTGCTTTGTACACCAGTATTCACCTTTTATTTTCTTTTTCTTTTTAGGGCCGCACACGCAGCATATGGAGACTCCCAGGCTAGGAGTTGAATCCGAGCTGCAGCTGGCGGCCTACGCCACAGCCACAGCAACGCAGGATCTGAGCTGCATCTGTGACCTACACCGCAGCTTGTAGGATCCTTAAATCCACTGAGCGAGGCCGGGGATCGAACCTGCATCCTCATGGATGCTAGTCAGATTCGTTAAGCGCTGGGCCACAACAGGAACTCACCCAGAACTCACAGGTTTGTTTACCTGTGTTTGCTTGTTGATGACCTTAACAAGATGCTAGAAGGGGTGGGGTGGGGTGGGGAGGGGCGAGGAAAGGCATTTCCGCGGATGGCCGGGCGGGTGTGCACAGATTCGGGCGGGTGTGCACAGATTCGGCAACTGGAGCAGACCCGCGAGGCTGAGCCAGCTGGAGGCAAATCCGAACCCAAAGACTTGTGATCATCAGAACCTATGGGTGGAACGCATCGCGAAAAGCAGAAGAGGAAAGGGACGTGGAAGCCACTTCCTGAACCAGCCAGTGTAAGCGTGGGCGTGCGGGGCCAGGCCCGCCCCGGCCTCCCTGCCAGGCAGGTTGCTGCTGCCTCCGGGAGCAGCATCTTGGGGAGAAGCTATTATTCATGGAAGGAATTCGGCAGAGGGGAACCTCTGAGTGTGAGGTGGGAAGGCAGGGAGGTCTGAGGCCCAGGAGGAGAGACTGGGCTCACCCCAGCTCTTCTGGGACCCCCGGCACCCCTGGCTTCCTGCGGGACCCTGGTTCTTCTCTTCCAGGTACGGACATTTTTTGAGCCTGAAGATAGCAGGGACGACTCCCCCAAATGTTCCATCCTCTCTACTCTTTCTTCTCTGCTGCTCTGCTTCTCCTTTCTGGCAC
>PVHT020000077.1:9004745-9108878 GCA_004024745.2 Catagonus wagneri
TGCGCATGTGGCTCCTAACAATCCGGTCTCTCTCTTACAAAGTTAGAGAGATTTTGAGGCCCCTTTAAGGCCTCATGAGCTGCAGCCTTGAGACTCTTAGCTTAAAGATACAGGCAGGGAGTTCTCAGCAATAAAAGGTGCAAGAATTTTAAACGAAAAATAAGGTTCGGGGGAAAAAAGAATTTTTTTTTTTTTAAGGCATGGAAGTTCCCAGGTCAGGGGTTGAGTCGGTGCTGCAGGTGGAGCCTGCCCCGCAGCCACAGCAGCGCCGGATCCGAGTGCATCTGCGACCTAGGCTGAAGCTTGCAGCAACGCTGGATCCTTAACCCACTGAGCGAGGCCAGGAATCAAATCAGCAACTTCACTGATCCTAGTCGGGTTCATTTCTGCTGAACCACAACAGGAGTTCCAACTATGCCTACATATATATATTAGAAAAAAGTTTGGGAGATTTTTTTTCAACTCCTCACCCATCACTAATTCCAGAAAGAAGTGATTACCTAAGGCTTTGGGCATTCTGTTGAAGAGATACAAGCCTATACTATAGATGATACATTTTGGTTCACCGTTTTGGGATTATAGCCAAAAAGACTGAGGTACTGGGCTAAGTGCTAGAAAAATATTTTTTTTAAATATACACATTGTCTTATTTGTCCCACAATCCAAAACTCTCTGAGAGGGGGTTTGAATCAGTAATAGCCCCTTTTAAGAATCTAATCCAGGAGTTCCCATTGTAGTGCAGAGGAAACGAATCTGACTAGAAACCATGAGGTTGTGGGTTCAATCCCTGGTCTTGCTCAGTGGGTTAAGGATCCGACATTGCCATGAGCTGTGGTGTAGGTTGCAGACGTGGCTCGGATCTGGCATTGCTGTGACCCTGGTGTAGGCTGGCAGCTACAGCTCCGATTAGACCCCTAGCCTGGGAACTTCCACATGCCGCATGGGTGCGGCCCTAAAATGACAAAAGACAAAAAAAAAAAGAAAAGAAAATCTCTGACTCTGTTATAGCTGAATGATGAATCAGATTTCCCACTGTGGCACAATGGAATTGGTGGCATAACGCCAGGATGCAGGTTTAATCCCCAGCCCGGCACAGTGGTTTAAAATATCCAGCATTGTAACAGCTACAGCATAGGTCACAACTGCGGCTTAGACCTAGTCCCTGGCCTGGGAACTCCATATGCCATGGGTTGGCCAAAAAATAATAAAATAAAATAAAACAAAATAAAATAAAATAGAAAATGATGAATCAAGTTAGGGTCTAAACATAAAGTATCCACTAATTACAAGAATGATGCATGTCCTACTCAGATAGACAAAGAAGACTGACCATTGCCAAGACCTGGGTAGCGTATGAGATTAGACCCTACTCCCAAGATGACAAGTCAGCTTGCCACAGTGCCATGGATGAGATTCAGGGATACCGTTGTGTGTATTAATAGTTCATTCCCCGTTAAAGAAATGATAACCACCGTTGTGATTATTATAAACGGACGCCACTCCATGGAGCTTAAACTTCGATTCCCCGGTGTTCAAGTGATCACTGAGCTAGAAGCTGGACTCTGGAGTCACCCCCTAGTGCCGCGCGGTAATTCCTCCCCTGTAGAAAATGAATAAAAAGGTAACGTACTCTTGTCAGAGCTGCCACCTGCCGTAACAGCACCAGTGTGGTAAACGCGTAAATCAGACTACACGAGAATAACCCAGGGGCCTAAAGGCGCTCAACCTGAGGACCTCAGAAGAAGCCTAAGCTCTGCTCCTCTAGTCTGACTTGGCCAGTAATAGGGTCTACGCCTCGTTGTTTTTAAAGCTCCGTAGGTGATTCAAGCGTACACTCCAGTGTAAGAACCACTCCCCTAGCTAGGAAGGAAACAGCTGCTTTTTCTTGAAGAATCTTTTATCATATTTGTTTGAATAATTGGTAAGCACGTGGTGATCAAGCACAGGACCAAGTGCTTAATTTATAAGACCCAGTACCAACCTCAAGGAGCCTAGAGTCTAACAGAAGAGATAACAGGTGAATAGCCAGTCATAATACTGTGGAAACCTGCCCGGACAGGGTCCCTACCGGAAGCGGAGCACACACTTAGGAGGGATCCAGTCCATTTTCCAGACAGAGCCTGTTGGTGGAGAGGGTGTTCCAGACTGAGGCAAAAGTTTTTGCAAAGCTCCGGAGGAAAAAAAATAGCAGAGAGCATTTCATATACCCCAGGGAATTCAGTAGGACTGGACATCAGTCCAAGGCCAAAAGATAAGGCCAGAGAGGCAGGGACCAGTTCCTTGTAAGGAAGACAGGGGTCTGGGTTTTAAGTAGAGGGTGGAGTGATCAGAGCTGTCTTTTGGAAAGACGATTCTGGCTACAGCGCAGAGAACAGATCAGAGGAGGTAAGAGTGGACACGGGAAAGTCAAGTCCAAGGATGGCGGCAGCGAACAAGGCGAGCTTCCGCCAGGACAGACCTACGAGGTATCAGCAGAGGGAAGAGCTTGGTGGCTAAGGGTGTGTTGGGACAGGGATGGGGGCGTCAAGGAGGAGCTCCAAGCTTGTGTCAGGTGATGCCAGGCCCCGAGCAAGGCAGGGAGGGAAAGCAGGGGGATGTGAAATGGTAGGACTTTGGAGGAAAAGTTTGTTCTCATTTCATCTGAAGACCGTAACTGGGGCTGGTCAAAGCCTAACAGGACGTATTTTTTTCTGTACTTCCAGGGTATGTGACATTCTAACAATAACTGGAATGTCAGACTAATCCGAAATCTTGAGGATTTAGAGCAGATGGGCAAAAGGGAGTCTTGGCGAAACGCAAGGGGCACAACCTGGGAGCGTATTGGAATCAAGGCAGGCAGGGCCGAGGGCAGGGTCAACTTTCTGTTTCCTTCTCGAGCTGGAAATGTGTCCCAGCTTTTCAGCTTTCACCACTTAATCTGAAGCCACATCAGGTGAGGGCCAGAATCAAATGACAAAAGGCCTGAAAATAAAGAGTTTGAGATAGGTGCTTGGGACTTTTGTCCGCAGAGCAGCTGACAAAGTAAAATCATCGGGTCGACACTGTTTCACAAGGCAAACGTGTAAGCAAGAGTTGTAAGCAGCTCCATTTATTCGAGTAAATAGCTTGTAAATAAATCATTGGTAAACATTACAAAATTAAATACATTTTCAAAAGCTTGCCAGTATACATAAAATTCACAAACAGAGTTCTTTTAAAAAATAAAATTATGTTCAGAGCACCCTTGATATAAAATGCCTGGGCCCCGAACTCCAACAGGGCCGCCTAGAGACACCTTACAGTATATGGGGCTTTCCGTGGGGAGGCTGTACGGGCCTCCTGGAGAGAAGCAGGAGGTTCTACTTTGACCTTTGGCCCCACCCACATCCATCTGAATTTTGATCCTTCTCCAAGGAGCTGGCAGAGAACTGAAAGGGAGCAGGACAGGTGCCCCAAGCTCAGCTCCAAGCAAGGGGATCAGGGTGCACAAATAGGGCCAGGAGCCGGAGTCCTCACTCCTGGTCATTGAGAGAAGCTGGAAATGACCTCTCCGCCGCGCTTCCAAACCAGCAAATGCTCCTGTATCATCTTTCCTGAGAGGAGGCGAGGCTTTCTCACTTCTCCACCCGCTCATCGCTCAGCTCACCCTCTCTGGTCTGATGGGGCCCAGGCCCCCAAGTGACCAGATCTGCTTCTAAGGAGGAAAACACAGGATCTGCTTGCTTCCTTATGACCGGCGTTCAGGGAGAGAGCATAATACACAGTATTTGGTTGAAAGCAGAGAATGAAGTGCTACACGGCGCTTCCTTGTTCCACTGCAAAACGCCACTCAGACGCCATGGATATTTCTCTAGAAATCCCAAGACTCATTCAAACAAAGGGTTCAGGAAACTTGAAAATACCACAAAGGAGGCAAAAAGTACATGACCTGGCAAAGCATCCCCATTAACGCAAGAATACAAAGTCCATAAATTAAGCCCTTGACCAACTCCACACCTCTGTAGTGCAGCTCATTCAAACAACGGACACAGTGAGGCCTTTTCGCTTTGGCGCATAAGGTGATGCTGAAGGTCACGGCGGCCACGTGAATACTTAGTGGCCTCTTGAACACACACGTGCCGTGATCTCCAGTGAAGGACGACCACAAGTTTATTCCATCAATGTGAAATAAAACTCACCTCTACATTTTAATTTAGTCGTGTGTATATACAAGGACGAGAAATTCGACATCTGAGTCAAATGCACAACTGAAGGAAGAAACGTGTTACCAAACTAGCTGTAAGAAAACCATCAGCCCTGTAGAGTTAGGCGCTAAACATCTGACTTCTCCAAGAAGATGCTGCCTGGTCCAGCCCATCCTTGCATGTCTGCCTGGTTCGACAATCCCTGGTTGGGCTGAAACCAGAGTCTTGATGCCTTTGCTATTAAAATATTATACTAACGGAACCCTTAGAAACAACAAAAAAGGAACACTCCTGAATAAAGGTCTAATAGATACCAACCCCCTTCCCCCCCCAAATGTTGCTTGTAAGGACAGCTATTCTTTAATAAAATCTTCATGAAGTCCAAATCCCTTCCTGGGTCTCGGAGAAAGTCCACCTGTGCCGGAATTACACCGTCTTCTTCTGTGGGGGGCTCAGCTTTCTCATGCCTCTTATTCGAGACAGCAGCTCCTTGATAAATTCCTAAATGAGATCAGAAGAAGTTATTATGAGATGAGGGTCACACGATGAACATTTGGGTTTATAATCTCCTTGAAGTCACTGACGGCCACTGCAGTTAACTTTAGCTGATGAGCTTGGTCGGATGTGTTGGCACCAACTGGTAAAATATAGGACATTTCAGACAAATGAAGATGCTTAAACTTCACACGGCCCTGCCTTCTCATCATTGTACACTCTTCAGAGAGAAAAACCAAGTTGCTTTCACTCGTGGACATTATCTACTTGGTCCCTGAAGGCCCATGCAGTTTAGATCAATGTTTCTCACTAAACATTTAATACGGCATATGAATCACTTGGGGAGCAAGTAGATTTTGAATGAATAGGTCCGGCTGGGGCTTGAGATGGTGCATTTCCGACTGGCTGCCAACTGATGCTAGTCTTGGTCTCTGGACCACACCTGGAACAGCAAGGCTAAATCAGTGGTTCTCAGATTTGAGTTAGCATCAGAATCATGGGGATGGGGGGCTTATTTAAAAAACCATAGGAGTTCCCACTGTGGCTCAGTGGGTTAAGAACCCAACATAGTGTCTGTGAGGATACGGGTTCAATCCCTGACCTTGCTCAGTGGGTTTAGGCTCCGGGATTGCCACAAGCTGTGGATAGGTCATGGATGTAGCTCGGAACCCACGTTGCTGTGGCTGTGGTATAGGCCGGAAGCTGTAGCTCCGATTGGACCCCTAGCCTGGGAACTGCCATATGCTGCAGGTGCAGCCCTAAAAATAAAATAAAATAAAATAAAAATCACAGAACACTAAGCCCACTCCCAAGTCTCTAATTCAGTAGGTATGGGGTGCAGCCTGAGAATGTGCATTTCTAACAAGCTCCTAGGTGATACTAGGCTCTGGCCCCAGAATCCTACTGAAAACCACAGATCTAGATCACAGCGGAGTCTCCTGACGTTTTTGACTGCAAATCGTACTTTGAAAAGAAAAACAAAACACATTTTATATTTATAATACGGTACATACAAAAACATATCTGATGCTATACAGTGGAAATTGGCTCAACATTGTAAATCAACTATATTTTAATTAAAAAAAAAAAAAACACCTGAAATAAAAACAAAGAATCTCAAGTTAGGAGTTCCCTTCGTGGCGCAGCAGAAACGAATCTGACTAGGAACCATGACGTTGCGGGTTCAAACCCTGGCCTCAATCAGTGGGTTAAGGATCCAGCATTGCCATGAGCTCTGGTGTAGGTCACAGATGCGGCTTGGATCCTGCGTTGCTGTGGCTGTGGCGTAGGTCGGCCACTATAGCCCCAATTGGACTCCTAGCCTGGTACCTCCATATGCCGCAGATGCGGCCCTAAAAAGAAAAAAAAAAGGGAATCTCGTTACATTTGCTATCACTTTTTTTAATATCTCATAAAAGTTTATGAGGCAAACCAAAGATCCCACTTTGTTTTCCAAACAGGGAAACTTATTTTTTCACAATAAATTATAAGTAGAAAGGTTAACATTTCAGGGAATAATTCAGTTGTCCTTAAAAAAAAAAGAATATTTACTATACGCCATGTGCCCTATGTTTTCTATTCGATTTTTTTTAAATTTTATTTCATGGCTGCACTTGTGGCATTTGGAAGTCCTCAGGCCAGGAGCTGAATCAGAGCTGCAGCTGCAGGTCTACACACCAGCCACGGCAACATCGGAACCAAGCCACATCCATGACCTACGCCACTGCTTGTAGCAACGCTGGATCCTTAATTCGGTGAGTGAGGCCAGGGATCAAACCCACATCCTCACAGAGACAATGCTGGATTCTTAACCCACCGAGCCACAAGAGGAACTCCATCTATTCTCTTTTAATTTCACTTAAAAAGTCGCGCTGGGGGGAGACCCATTAAAATGACTTCATGACTCTTCGTGGGTGAGAATCCAAAGCTTTAAGGACAGTCTAGAATAGTTCCCACTTTAAACCCCTTTAAACTTTAAACCATCAGCAATCCATCATTGTTGCCTCGTGTATGAAAGCTTCTGGCTATAAAATAAGTCACATTTATTAGACCAGACTTTGTCCTTCTTTCTTAGATTTGGTAAAGCAAAGCTAACAGCCAGTCAAACTTTCTGACCAGCTAGGGGCAGCCAGCGAATAGCAGAACTGAGCACAGCAGGGACATCCCAGAGCAAAAACACTAAGGAGCCTTCCTCTCCATTGTGACTTTCCAAAAAACAGCTCTTAGGCCCTCTCCCCTACCCATTACCACCCTGGTCATAGCCCCCAGACCAAATGACTCCTGTGCCACTCTCCAGCTCTGAAACTCCGTAAGGTTAAATCATTAATACTTCATTAGCTGCCATGATTTCTTTCATAATGACCTTTTCGCTATTAAAAAAACATGTGACTTTTCTTTAGACAGCAACACCCAGTGCTACCGCTTACATGTGGAAACTAAAAAGACACAATGAACTTCTTTGCAGAACAGACAATGACTCACAGACTTTGGAAAACCTTTTCTTAAAAATTAATTTTAGTGGGAGTTCCCGTTGTGGCTCAGTGGTTAACGAACCTGACTAGCATCCGTGAGGACTCAGGTTCGACCCCTGGCCTAGCTCAGTGTGTTAAGATCCAGGGTTGCCGTGAGCTGTGGTGTAGGTTGCAGACACGTCTTGGATCCCGAGTTGCTGTGGCTGTGGTGTAGGCCGGCAGCTGCAGCTCCGACTGGACCCCTGGCCTGGGAACATCCATATGCCGTGCGTGTGGCCCTAAAAAGACAAAAGATAAAAAATAAATAAATAAAATAAATAAAAATTAATTTTAATGGTTATATAACCCTTCATTTTAAGGATGTTCTACAGTCTGCTTAATTTCCCCATCACTGGATATTGGGTTGATTTCTGGCTTTTCAAAGTTATAAACAAAGCCATAATTAACATCTTGGTGCATAAATCTTCAATTGCAATTTGGATTATTCCCTTTGGAGAGCTATTCAGTAATAGGTCAAAGGATATATAAACATTTTAATCACCACCATTTCTGGCTTTGAATAGAACAGAATACATGTGAAGTAAAATGATGCCCTATTTTCATTTTCTGAACACTATTTTATCCAATTTGAGAATCTTTTAGGGCGTTTCCGTTGTAGTTCAGTGGATTAAGAACATGACATAGTGTCCGTGAGGATGCAGGTTCGATCCCCGGCCTCACTCAATGGGTTAAGGATCTAGCATTGCCACAAGCTGTGGTGCAGATGCAGCTGGGATCCAGTGTCGCTGTGACTGTGGTGTAGGCTCCAGCTGCAGCTCGGATTCCACCCTTGGCCTGGGAACTTCCAGATGCCTCAGGTGCAGCCCTAGAAAAAAATGAAAATAAATAGCAGGACCCACAGTTTGCACAGTGACACAAGAGGATTGGCTGTGTCTCTGGAGCTCTAGGACTTAGGTTCAACCCCTGGCCTGGCATATTGGGTTAAGGATCTGGCATTGCCACAGCCGTGGCCTATGTCACAACCGTGGTATGGATCTGATCCCTGGCCGGGGGAGCTCCATATGCCGTGGGATGGTCGAGAAAAGAAAAAAAGGAAAGAAAATGGCTACATTTCTCAGCCTCCTTAATATTTGGTGTGGACACATGACAATGTTTTAAGCAATGGAACGTATACAATGTCTGCATCACTTACATAAAAAGAAATTGTGTCTGTCCCTATCCCTCTTTTCTCTTACATGTGGCTCAAAAAAAAAAGGAAGACCAATATTTATTCTCCAGAGAGAAACTAAATGACATCACTTACACGGAAAGGACTGTGTTGATTACAGATGATTCTTAAAGAAGATTCAAGGATCTTCTCTAACCAAAAATACTGACTGATGGCCCTTGACTTATATTACTCAAAAACACTTTATGTAAGTCATAACATCTTTCCTTTACTTCCCAAATAGATCACTCAGACCTGGGTTGAGGACACTGATTTCATTAGAGAAGGGCTGTCTCTTTGAAGAAATGACATCTGATTCAAGACCTGAACTAAGAAGGAGAGGTTAGCCCAAAAAAGATCTGGGGGGCTGGGTCAAGGCACGTGTGCAGAGTCACTGCAGAGAAACAAGCAAGGGAATGAGTATTCCTGATGCAGAAAGGCCAAGGTGAACGTGACGGGTGCCATGCTGGACGTGCAAGGACCAGCTCACTAGGGCCTTGCAGGCCACAGTAAGGCCACGAGGGAGTATACTAGGTTCAGTGGAAAACCATGGAGGCTTTAAGTAGAGAAACAGCATCATCTGATTTAGGTTTTCAAAGATCCCTTTGGCTACTGTGTGGAGAATGAGTTTTATGCAGACAGCGGTGAAAGAAAGATCAGTTTGGAGCTGTTATTGTGGTCCAGGGGCCGGTGGCTTAAAGTTGATGGAAACTGAACTGGAAATAAACAGGTAGATTTGAGATCTATTTCAGAGGCAGAGCCAACAGACCCTGCTGTTGGACTGAAAGTGGGAGCAGGGCGCAGTGGGGAGCAGGCGCAGGAAAAAAGGAAATGAAGATGACCGATCCTGGGCGGAACCCCGGAAGAGAAGTGGGGCTGTTTACGGAGGTGGGGGTAACTGGAGGAGAAAAACAACACAAGTTTATAGACTCAAGCTGCCTACTAGGTATCTGAGGGTAAATGTCAAGAAGTCAGATAAATATAACCTCAGATCTCAGCTCACGGCTGAAGACATAAACATGGGCCTCACCAGCATCTGCATCAGTGACTTTCAGTTAAAAACAAAAACAAACCATAAACCCTATGAAGTTCCCACTGCGGCACACAGGGTTAAGAATCCAACTGCAGCAGCTCAGGTCGCTGAGGAAGCACGGATTTGATCCCCATGGGTTCAGGAATTGCGCTGGGTTGGGTTAAAGGATCCTACATTGCTACAGCTGCAGCATAGGTCACAGCTGCAGCTTGGATTCAATCCCTGGCCCAGGGACTTCCATATGCCACAGATATGGCCATGAAATGAAATGACAAAACAACAACAACAACAAAAAAAAAAAAACCCTAAAAATTTCCTGATTATAACAACCCAGTACCCAGAGATGCTAGACTGAAACAAAACATTCATGAGAAAATATAACTCACTGTATGTCAGATATTTTCTATTCTACTTTATTTTGAAAAAAAAGTATATAGGTCAAGACCACCTAACAGTTCCCACTCACAGTTTGCAAAAACAATTATCTAGATGCAGGTTATTCAGTACAGTAATCCCTAACAACATATGGCTCTTTAGATTTAAATTAATTAAAGTAAATAAAATCTAAATTTTACTTCCTTGGTCACACTAGTCACATTTCAAATATGCCATAACCATACATACTTAGTGGCTACCATATTGGACAGCAAGGATACAGATATTTCCATCATCTTGGAAAATTCTATTGAATTTCCAAGGTGGTGATACTTTGAAACACAAAACTAGATGAGAAAACCTTGAAGAGACAGGTAAATAGAGAGGAAGAAAAGGCCAAAGACCAAGGCCAGAGGCGTCTAACATGTGAGATCTGGCAGAAGAGTTGGAGCCCGCAAAGGAGACTGAAAAAGAGGAACCACTGAGATAGAGGAAACCTCAAGAAAGCAGTTTTGTCGTTGTTGTGGTTTCATTTTTCATTTCTTTTTATTGAAATATAGTTGATTTACAATGTTGTGAAGAAAATGTGGTGTTCAGAAGCCCAAAGAAGGAGTTCCCATTGTGGTACAGCGGGTTATGAAACTGACTAGTGTCCATGAGGATGCGGGTTCCATCCCTGGCCTTGCTCAGTGGGTTAAGGATACAGCGTTGCAGTGAGCTGTGGTGTAGGTCACAGAAGTGGCTTGGATCCTTCGTTGCTGTGGCTGTGGTGTAGGCTGGCAGCTGCAGCTCTGATGTGACCCCAAGCCCGGGAACCTCCATATGCCGCACCCGTGGGCCTAAAAAGAAAAAAAAAGGCAGAAGAAGGCATTGTGATGAGAGCAGAGGTTACGTCAGTCAAAAGCTACTGTACTGGACAAGAAAAGGGCCACCGTTTCCTGGAGGAGAGACATTTTAGTAGAATGACTGGGATGGAAGCTCCCAACACTAAATGAGTCCCAAGGACTTTTTTTGTAATTGGTGTTATCGAAAGATAATTGATATGCCACAAATTATACATAAAGTACACAGCTGCCATGAGCAGACCAGCGGCATAGTGGACATCCAATATCTTGAGAAGTTTCTCCCCTCCCCTTGGCCATCCTTTCCTCCTCTCCCTATTCCTCTCGTCCCAGGAAAACACTGCTTTCTATCATTACGGATGAGTCTGCATATTTCTAGAGTTTCATATAAATAGAATTACAACACTATATACTTTTGAGTCTGGTTTCTTTAGCTCAGCATAATTATTTTGAGATTCAGGGATACCGTTGTGTGTATTAATAGTTCATTCCTTTTCCACTGCTGAGTAGCAGGCCCATTTTACAGAAGTGGCACAATTTGTTTTCCCATTTACCTGTTGATGGAAATTTAGGTTATTTCCAGTTTGGAGCTGTTATGGGTAAAACTGCCAAAAACACTACATACAAGTCTTTGTGTGAAATGTGCTTCCCTTTATTTGGGGTAAATACCTGTGAGTGGAATGTCTGGCCATTGATCTCTTTATTTGTCTGTCTTTATACGAATACCGCAGTCGTGATAAGTATTGATTTTTACAAGAGGTCCTAAAATCAAGTAATGTTAGCTAAATTGTTTTCAAAACTCTTCTAGGTCCTTTAAATTCCCTCAGCAATTTCAGAATTATTTAGCTTGTAAATGTCTATCAATAAAGGCCTGCTGGGTTTCCACTGAGATTGAATTAAATCTGTAGATCAGTTTGGAGAGAACTGACATTTAACAATAATGAATCTTCTCACCATAATGGTAAAAACAGTATGTCTCCACACCCATTTGAGTCTTGTTTAAGCCACGTTTTGAGGTTTTTGGTCTACAAATATTACACATCTTTTGTCAAATGTATTCCTAAGTATTTAATATTGCTGATGTTATTATAAGCGGTTAGCATTTATTTCAATTGCTGATTGTTGCTAGTGTATAGAAATATAATAGTTTTAAATATTTATCTTGTGTCCTGCAAGCTTACTGAACTCACCTCTAAATTCTAGTAACTTTTTTATACACTCTGTTGGGTTTTGCACGTAGACAATCACGTTGTCTGTGAGTAAAGCCAGCACTAAGAGCGTATCCACAGCAGAGGGGCTGGAGCCTCCTGCATCAACATGGACAAATCTCAGAAATCTCAGGCTGGGCACACAAGCAGGCTAAAGAAGAAAACTTGCAAAGTATCATATATGTAGTTATAAAGCCTGCAAGATAATCCATACGCACACTTGTCACTCCTACTTGGCTGCAAGAGTCCATTTCCTCTCTCTTTTCCCAGCTCGGTGCTTAATATACGGGAGGTACTCAGCAAAGGTTTGCCAAGGAATGAAATATGTGCATGAAGCAATTAATTCATACAACTGTGGCATTAAAGTGAAGGAGCAAAGAGAGGGGAGAATAGAATCTTTGCATATCAATGGCAGGGAGGCGAGAATTGTATCAAGTATACATATCATCTGGCCTCAGCTACTATGGAGGAAGGTTCTAGAAGTTTTCCTCTCAGCACTGGAGCACTAGCTGACCGGGGGTAGTTAGGGAAGCATTTGGGGAAAAGCGGGGATGCTTGGCTGGGGGTGGGGAGTTGGGCAGGTGGGGTTAGTTGATTTTTTTTTTTTTTTTGTCTTTTTAGTGCTGTACCTGCAGCATATGGAAGTTCCCAGACTAGGAGTCCAATCAGAGCTGCAGCTGCTGGCCTATACCACAGCCACAGCAATGCCAGATCCAAGCCACATCTGCAGTCTACACCACAGCTCACAGCAACGCCGGATCCTTAACCCCCTGAGTGAGGCCAGGGATCGAACCTGAGTCCTCATGGATCCCAGTCAGGTTCATTACTGCTGAGCCACGACAGGAATTCCCGAGATATCTTTAATCGAGATATAATTGACATGCAACACACAGACACAGAAGAGCGAGATCAAGGAAGCAATAGAAAGATTTCTGGTGACCCTGGAAATGTGACTTAGTATGACATGCAGCCGCCTAATTTATGAGAGACTCCTAAGAAAAAAAGAAGCCGAAGCAAGTTTCTGAAGGGACCTGGCAGCAGCGTGGAAACAGAAGGTCCCTCCTTGCTCTGCAGTTTGGGCCATGTGCGCTGTCACAGGGCATGGCCTCTCAGTGGCCACGCTTTCTCTGAGCCCTGGTCCCTGATCCCTCCTGGGCCCCGTGGCTTTCAGCTGCCACCCCTCCTGCCTGCTCGGGCCTGCGCCAGAGGCAGCAGATGGAGGCACAACTTGTAATTATCACCCTAGCCAGGCGTCTGGGACCCTCCCCGAGTCGCCCAAAGTGATTCATCTGTTACACTCGGTGATGAGAACGTGCCGCTTCAGTGAAGGTGGGTCCATCGGAAAGTGGGAGAAGCAGGGAGCACGGGGTTACTGCAGACGGCTGCGTCGTGCGTGATCAAGCTGCACTCGTGCCATCCTTTCAAGCATTTCGAGTCATCAAAAAGAAAAACAAGATAAATGGATATTATGCTGTAGCCCTTTGATTAGAAGTATTTCCTGACCAAAGGGCTTACCCAAGAAATGCTTAAAACCTAGGCTCAGTGGATGGTGTCGCCAGCTACCGCGACCATGTGGATCGTGCAAGTTCCCATAAGGGGCACCCAGCAGAACTCTGTATGTTCTACCTGCTTGTCCAAAAATACT
Source organism: Catagonus wagneri (assembly GCA_004024745.2). Classification (NCBI taxonomy): domain Eukaryota; kingdom Metazoa; phylum Chordata; class Mammalia; order Artiodactyla; family Tayassuidae; genus Catagonus; species Catagonus wagneri. The sequence goes on from PVHT020000077.1 coordinate 9,018,185, forward strand.
ACCCACCCCCTACACAGAGTCCGGTGGCCGGGGGGGGGGGCAAGAGAAACAGCTGGGGAGGGATCTGGAGGCTGGGATGGGGCGGAGGGTGTCAGCCACTTTCCTGCAAGCTGCCTCCTCTTTATTACCCAGTCAAGGCACCAGTAATCTCCTAAAAATGCACTTTCACAGGGGCCTTCTGCTCCTGGTCCTGGGCCTTCACTGCCAAACAATGGCAAATCAAGTCACCTCTCACGCCTCTTAGGTCGTTGCTACCTGTCACTTCCAAAAAGCCTGACGTCCAGCAGGTAACATGGGAATCAGGCAAGCTGTGATCAGGTGAGAAAGAAAGAAGAATTTCTTTTTTAAAAAACTGAGAGATAATAGACACACAGCATTCTCTTAGTTTCTGGTATACAACATTGTATTCGATATATGTATGCAATGTAAAATAATCTTGACGGTTATGTCTAGTTGACATCTGTCGCCACACCTAATTTTTTTTTCTTGTGATGAAACCTTCTAAGCTCTACCTTCTTAGCAACCTCAAACCTCCAACCTTCAAATACAGTACTGTGAGCCACAGTCACCAGGTTCTAGGAGAAGAATTTCTAGATCCCCGCAAAGTTTAGATACACAACAACAATGAAGGGGAGGTAGTTCGTACATTTCTTTTAAACGTCCTGGCAACACCTGAAAACTGATCCCAATGGCAAAATGTCCTCACCCCAAGAACCAGCTAAGCATTTAGAAATCACACTGCAAGGCTTCACCATCCAGGTCACACGGGAGGCAAAAGGGGCAGACAGTGAATCAGCCTTGACAAACGCAGCTTCGGGGCAACCCCATCCCAGTGTGACCCCAGGATTTGCTCCCTGCAGTTGCTGCCATTATTCAGCACTGCACGTGCCATCATCATTCATCACCGAAATACGTCGCTTCTTCCTCCCGTGGGGTGGGGGAGTGTTTAGAGAGCTTGGTTTGCTGACAGAGCACACACACCAGAACTGATGCTACTTTTCATTATCTGAAAAGAGGCTTATGACTCTGGTTTGGGTAAAGGTTTGCGCCCGCTGTGCTTATAATGACTTCTGCCAACATTAAATTCCTGAAGGTCTTAACTGCATCCTGCTTCCCCTTTCCTTAAGTGAAAACGAAAACCACCGACACTATTTTTCCATTTATTTTCTTGACTATCCACCATTAAAGACTAGTTTGTTCTGCTGGGGAGAGCAGTCCCACTTATCTGCTTTAGAGATCCAGACCACTGCTCTTAGATTAATTTATTTGGTACCAAATTCTAACATTCATTTATATGCAGCAGAACAGTTCATTTGCCCTGACCAGATTCAACCTTACTGGCATTTAATTCTTCCTTCGCTTACTAATGGGTTTCTCACAGTCTGTACACTTAACAATTCAGACAACATAAAGTCCACATAAGGAGTCCAACCACAGTAAATAATCAGTGCAGTAAATTCAGCAGAATTGTAATCTTTCACTTTCTAACCAGTAAGGGATCGAAAGTAATTTCATCAGTGGTCCCATTATATATGAAGGAAAATATTATTTGCTGCAAATATTTGAATCTTGTCCAAATGAAAGAAATTCATTTCTAAACTGTTTGTGACTTGCTTTATTTTTTTATTGTGACTCCCTTTGCTAAAGACATAGAAAACCAAAAGTCATGAGTCGTATTGCTTCTAACTCATAGTTTTTCTTCTGTCAAGATAAGTCTAAACATAAGAAGGCAATATAGAGTTGTTTTTGGTATAGGGTTGATCAGCTTTTAAAACAAGATCATTCATTCTGAGTTTAATGGAAAAAGAAAAGGCCATAAAATCACAATCAATCACTGGAAAATGCCAGCCATTTAAAGGTCCACTGCCCGTTAGGGCCAGTACCTCCCTCCACTGAGTCTTTTATAAAAATAACAATCATCAATTACTGGGAGGAACAGCATCTAAAGGCAAGATGCCTGTGGCTTTTCCTGTCATGGCATCTCCTTCTTTCCTAATGTTTTATCACAATTATTTTTATCATCATCATTATTTTCAAGGTGATCCTGCTTCTAAGAGTGTAGTCAAGAATTCAACCTTGCTCGAAAGGATGTCTGGTCTTTGCCCTTGAATCCTGGGAGGCAAGTTCTAAGTCCTTGGAATGCCTCCCTGATAAAAGCATCTCTGTTTACCTGGGGGGCCTTGAACCACAGCAGAGAGCCCAACACTGTGACTTATGGAGGAAGGTGAGGCGGGGGGTAGGGCTTTGGGTCAGGTGAGACCAGCTCCATACCTTGAGGGGCTGGAGACTGAGGTTAGCCACTGTGCAGTGAGCCATGCCTGTGTGACCAAGTCCCAACAAAAACTCTGGACGTGAGGCCCCAGGAAAACTTCCCTGAGTGGCTACTCTGTACATATTGTCACACACGTCACCCCTGAGAGAATCAACGTTGTCCACACCTCCACCGGGAGAGGAGAGCCTGAGGCTCTGCATTTGGAACCTTCTCTGCCCCAGGTATCGGTCCCCGGGGCTGATTTTAATCTGTGGCCTTTCACTGTAATAAACCTTAATGGTGAGTATGACCACTTTCAGTGAGTTCCGTGGGTCCTTCCAGCAAATTATCAAACATGATTATGGTCCTGGGGACACCTAAGCTTGCACTGGGTGTCAGAAGTGGGAATGGCATTGTGGGCTATTCCCTGCCTTTGCAAAGAGTACTGAATAAGCCAGGAAATAAATGCAGAGCTTTGCTGCATGACCAAATAAATGTCTTTGGCAAGCTTACCTAACACTTCTGGGTTGATTTTGCCTCAATGAAGACAAACTTAATCAGATTTATAAATACTCCAAAGTAGAACTTATACTCATCTAGTAAGAATTCAGAGAAAAGCAGTGAGAAGCAGACAGCACAGGATGTCAGCTCAAACCTAAGTCCAGATGCCAGGTCCAGCACATTCTGGCTCCTTTTCCCAGGCAGAGGCGACCTGGAGCACCCAGACTCCTAATGAAAGAGTGTGAGCAACTAACATACTGAGACCAAAATCCTTTTGGCTACTAGGTAAAGCTTGCTCTGTTTCTGGTGAATAAATCCCAACTCTTTAATACTTACCTGCCTAATTGCACTGAAACAAGGCTCTCATAGCCAATGTCTAACCACTAGAATGCTGTTCTCATTTTCCTGGTCTTTTTTTTGGGGGGGGGTTCCCAATTCTCTTACTTTTCAGAAATGGCATTTTGACAAGTGACAGCTTTCAAAGAGAGGACTTCAACTCATTAATCTGGCATTCAAGTTCTATGGCTCGTCTCAGTCCCACATCGCAGTCTTTTTTGAGGAAACCCCAGGAGAGGCCAGATGAAAAGATTTCCCTGCACGCAGGCTTTCAGACCCATTAAACAAGTGAAATGGCTGCCTCCCCGGCTTTCCCTAGCAAATACAGATCCTCGAAAATCACAAAAATCACTCTCCGTTAAGCAGTTTGGTTCCTAGCTTAGAGAACCCTGGGCTAAGCTGACACCCTGGCATTTCTTACCTGTTATTCCCATTTTACTATGCTTTGAGCATTGAAATTCTCACCAGAGTCGACTGTGGCCTAAGAGATTGTTTTTAAAACGAACACACTTGCATTTTACTGCCCTCTCTGAGACCCTAGATTAGTTACAGGCATGATGTTCAATAGACATCATTTGGTTTTTTTTTTTGTCTTTTTGTCTTTTGCCTTATCTAGGGCCGCACTCGCGGCATATGGAGGTTCCCAGGCTAGGGGTCTAACAGGAGCTGTAGCCGCCGGCCTTCGCCACAGCCACAGCAACGCGGGATCTGAGCCGCGTCTGCAACCTACACCACAGCTCATGGCAACGCCGGATCCTTAATCCACTGAGCAAGGCCAGGGATCGAACCCGCAACCTCATGGTTCCTAGTCAGATTCGTTAACCACTGAGCCACGACGGGAACTCCAAATCATTTGTTGAGCAAAGGAATAAAGAGAACATAGGAAAATTACCGAGCCGTGCCTCTGCTAGTCACACACTAAGCTTCTCCCAGTTTATATTTTCTCTGCTGCAATCAGCTGAGCAATCAGGGGCTGGGAGTACTTCCATGTACGCATAAACTAAGCGACAGTTTAAGTGACAGGTTAAGATGTTTAAGTGACAGGGTAGAGAGCTGAGGTGTGTAGGATGAATGGACAATGGCCACCACCAAAGCCTATCAGACAAGTAAGATGCAATCACGGTGACACCAAAGCCAAGGAGAATCTGCCTTCCCATCTCAAACACAGGATGAACAACAGAGCGGCCTTGCCTCTCTGAAAACACTAATCAATTCCTACTGGCAGACAATAATTAGATGTCTCTCTTCTGCATCGACACCTGACGTTTCCATGACCCAGCTGACTACGGGGACCCAGAAACGCCACTCGCCACTTACTCACAGACGTAGTCATTCTGCATGAACCTCTGATGCATATCAATTTACAGGCTTCGAATGCTAAGATGATAGGTAATACCTCAACCTTTATTTCACAAAAATGAAATCCACCCCAGGAAGAAAAATCTGACGTTTATTCAGAGAGCAATGGCACGGCCGCCATTAACTATAAAAAGAGGTTTCTAAACGTCCATAGATTGGTCTGGCAATTCCCTTAACAGATGGTAAGAGAGATGCCCTCAAGCCTGTACTAAATGCATTTTCTGTTTATTATCGCAATACAGTGGAAAGGCTCCTATGTGATCTTAAGATTTGAAAGCTAAGCAAAGCGAGAGTGAGAAACAGGAGTGGACCCTCCCTAGCCGGGCTAGCTGGCCTCAACGTCCCCATCCCTGGTTCTACAATGTCCACGAAGATCCTTTGAATTCAAGTAATTCCCAAAACAAAACCCCTCCTTTTCTTGCATCATGAACATCCTCTCTCGACCTTTAAATCAGCTCTATTTCTACATTAAAAATGGCATTTACACAAGAGGAAAAAATTCGGTGTTCTTACTAGTCAATCACTAATGCATTAGTGTGGTGACCACAATTATACCTCTGTGTTTTCTTTCTTTTTTTTTTGTCTTTTTAGGGCCTCACCCACAGCATAAGGCAGTTCTCAGGCTAAGGGTCCAATCGGAGCTATAGCTGCTGGCCTACATACAGTGACAGTAACACCAGATCTGAGCTGTGTCTGGAACCTACACTGCAGTTCATGTCAACACTGGATCCTTAACCCACTGAGCAAGGCCAGGAATCAAACCTTCATCCTCATGGATATTAGTTGGGATCATTACCACTGAGCTACGACAGGAACTCCTATACTGCTGTGTCTTCTGAAGGGTCCAAGTCAGGAAAGATTTAAATGTCAAGAGTCCACAGATTGGAATAAGAATCAAAATGGGGAAACATGAATCCATATCCCCACATAGGATGAAACCATGGACCCAAAGTCTATGACAGAAAGTGACATGTCAAAGCAATATTACTTCCGTGAAATGAGCAGATTCTTTACAGTCTGCTCTTCAAATTGAATAACGCATGAATATCATTATCATTATTAGAGAAATGCAAAGCAAATCCACAACGAGGCATCACCTCACGTCAGTCAGAACGGCCATCATCAAAAAGTCTGTAAACAATAAATGCTGGCGAGGGTGTGGAGAAAAGAGAATCCTCCTGCACTGTTGGTGGGAGTGTAAACTGGTGTAGCCGCTACTGAGGACAGTGTGGACATTCCTTAAAAAAACCAAAATTAGAACTACCATATGATCCAGCAATCCCACTCCCGGGCATATATCTGGAGAAATACATAATTCAAAGAGATACATGCATCCCAAAGTTCACTGCAGCACTACTTGCAGTAGCCAAGACATGGAATCAACCTAACTGTCCATCAACAGAGAACTGGACAAAGAAGATGTGACACATATATACAATGGAATATTACTCAGTCATAAAAAAGCATGGAATAATGCCATTTGCAGCAACATGGATGGACCTAGAGATTATCATACTAAGTGAAGTAAGTCACAAAGAGAAAGACAAATATCATACGAAATCACTTATATGTGGAATCTAATAAAAATGATACAAATGACTTATGTGTAAAATAAAAACAAACTCATAGATATTTCAAAATCAAACTTAGGGTTGCCAAAGAGGAAACACTGGAGGGAGGCATAAAATTGGAGGTTGGGATTAACAATATACACACTACTATACAGAAAACAGATAACTAACAAGGACTTACTGTATAGCATAGTGAAATCTACTCTATATTCTGTTAAAACCTGTTATGGGTAGAGAATCTGAAAAAGAATGGATATATGTATGTGTATAACTGACTCACTTTTGCTGTACAGCTGAAACTAACATGACATCAACTATACTCCAAAAAAAATTTTTTTTAATTAAAAAAAATTTTTTTAAATCAATAATACTACTATCAGTTAATTTGGGCATTTGGCATACTTAATATGTATTTAATTTGGAGACGCATTGCCTTATATAGAATCGGATTCAACTAGCATGTACCAAGTTTTATGTTACAGGCTTTCCTACTACTCTCACTTATTAACTATGTCACCTTAGGCAATTTACAGAGCCTTCTCAGTGTCTCAGACTCTCTAACTGATGATCCTAGTGCCAACCTCATAGCTCTGTTTGGAAGATGAAATGAGTTAATACGTGTCATTAGATCAGTGCCTGGCATGTGCTTAGTAACAATTCAGCTACTGCTGTTGTAACTGTGACTAAGATTATTATCATCGCAAACAGCCCTTGCTAAAACCCAGGGAGGTGGTTAGTATCACCTCCATTTTATAAAGGAGGAAACGGAAGCTCAGAGAGGTTGAGAAAATTGCTTAAAGTCAACATCTATAAATAGATGTGTCTGATTCAGCAAAGACCGCTTCCTTATATTTCTAACTTCAAAGTGGCATAATAATTGTATGCAAAATTCTTTTGATCAAAAAATAGCACCTCCAGAGATGGCTGCTTGAAAAGGAACATCATTAATTGTCAGGCATTTAGCTGAGATAAGACAAAGTCCTTTAATGCCCTAAATGTCCTACCGAGTCAAGCAGCTTAGGAAGACTGGCAGGATGGAAAGAAAGAGCAGGAGATCCGATGTCAGAAACTCAGGGATGAGTCCCGGGCTCTCTGCTCACTGCTGTGAGGTCTTAGGCAAGTAACCCAAATTCTCCTCCTCAAGTGAGGCTTGTGAGGATTAAATAAGATAATGTTTGTTACCCTAGTATGAACTCCAGAGCTCTGGGCAAACATAAGCTATTATTTTTATCATCACAATTCAGGTGCCAGTAAAATCGGTTTCTTATGCACACAAGCTCAAAGGCAAAACTACCCAAACTTTTCTGAAATGATCCTTTAATTGATCAACGAGCTTGACTGCAATTCCTCAGCCACATACGCTATTGCCATTCCTAGAAACCGTAAGCTAAACAAGGAACAAGAAGCTCACTTGTAAATCCCAGCGCCTTTTCCTTCTGTCTTCCTTTGGGACACTGAGTAACTTTCAAATATCACATCCTTTCACCTCATAAGTCTCCTTAGAGACACTAGAGGAGGAATACTATTGATCCGGAGCACAAGATCCTCCATTCCATCTAACTGGTGTTCATGGTGTAAACATTTTGCTCCCTAGACACTGCAAAACCTGGCAAGGGGGAGAAAGGGCTTCTGCATATCCAACCTTTCTCACCTAAATACCAAAACATAGAACTTCTCCACCCAGAAGGACTGAAGGAAAAGGGAACAATAAAGGGAGTCCATGGCGCGTCCCCACTCACCGGTCTGGATCTACTCTCAGCAAAAATTCCCCACCCTCACGTCACATGTCAATTCATTGGCAAAATCCATTACTTTTTTTGACTACAATCCTACTGTGCTTGTCTAACCCTTCACAACAATTTGATACTCTTCAAATATCTAACTGTTTTAACTCATTAATTTCTCAACTAATTATACATAAAGAAGTTCTGGTCCCCAAAGAGCTAAACGGTGAGGTCTCTTGCCTGCTTCCCATCCTAATTTCCGAAAAGTCCGAAGTCGAATTATTAACACTCAGAGAGGAGTTTACAGGGTCAAACTCAAAAAAAAAAAAAAAAAAAACCTCTCCAGAAAAGACATTTCCAGATGGTGACAGTTTGAGACGTATCTCTGCTCTATACACACACACAACCAACAACAAAAAAAATCCGAATTGCAAACTGGTCACTCCATGGTGAGACCCACAATGGACAAGCTGTGCTCACACATACAGATTCCAATCAGTTTACTGGGTCCTAACATTCAAAAATGGGTACACTGACCAGAATCAGTTAAGACAGAGGAAAACAGGAAAAAAAAGCAGTTCAGAGAAAACAGAGATAAATGTAGAGAGCAGAATAATCTTGAAAACAAACACAAAGAAAATAAAACATTCGACTGATATTTTCAAAGAGAAAAAAAGGAATAAATGTGTCCATAAATAGAAAGAAATATTAAAACAAAATAGTAAATAGTGATCAAGAAAGGACTCTTGAATATTAAAAATATGGTAGCTGAAATTTTAAAATATCAGTAAAAAGGCTAGAAGATAAAGTCAGGGAAATCTTTCAGAAAGTTGAACAAAAGATCAAGGAGATGAAAAACAAAAGAGAAAAGCTAAGAAATTAGAGCCTCCATTCAGAAGATGTAACATCTAAATAACAGGAGAGCCAAAAATATAGAATACTGAGAGGGAAATAAATACAAATAATAAATGATAAAAGACAAGTTTTGAAAAACTGAAAGGCATAAATCTTCAGACTAAAAGAGCTACCTGGCATATGAACACATAGAAAAGAACACATACTAGAGCATATCATTTAAAATTTCAAAATCTGGAGATAATCCTAAAAGTTAACTGAAGGGAAATGAATATGTTACTTAAAAAGTCTGAGAATGGAAATGGCATCATTCTTCTTAACAATAGAAGTAATACAACAATAGAATAATGCCTTTAAAATTGAGTTTTAACAACAAATTCTACCCTAGAATTCTATATCATTCAAACTATTGATCAAGATACATTTTCATATATTCAAGGTTTATACGTTTCAGAAAAATGCACCTTTTATGCATCCTTTCCCAAAAAGCTACTGGATGGTGTACTCCAACTAAAATGGGAAAGACTGGGATTTAAGAAACAAAGCATCTAACATAGCACAGTAGTGAACAGAAATCTCAGGATGATAGCTACTCTAAGAGTAAGTTCTACAGATTGTTGCTAGGGGGTCCAGGAAGAAAGCCTGACAAGAAAGAAAAAAGAAAAAAAAAGAAAGAAAGAAAGCCTGACAAGGGGGGGGATAGCAATGATGTATTTAAGAACACAGAAAATATATTTCAAGTTTGATGGAGATATTGCAGAGTTCAACAGAAAATATCAATGGGCACTAGACAAAATAAATGGCAAGGTAGTTATCAACTGCAGGAAAAACAAATGACTACACAAGAAAGAAGCCACGGTCATATTTCACTGTTGACTTAGCAGTGAAAAATGTTGTTTAAATCATAGAATTTCTTTTTTGTCTTTTTGCTTTTTCTAGGGCCACTCCCACGGCATATGGAGGTTCCCAGGCTAAGGGTGTAATTGGAGCTGTAGCCGCTGGCCTATGCCACAGCCACAGCAATGCAGGATCCGAGCCATGTCGGCGACCTATACCATAGCTCACGGCAACACTGGGTCATTAACCCACTGAGCGAGGCCAGGGATCCAATCTGTAACTTCATGGTTCCTAGTTGGATTTGTTAACCACTGAGCCATGACAGGAACTCCAAATCATAGAATTATTAATCTTAAGTACTGATTTAACACAATACTGTTACATAATTTTATTAAGAGGATGAAGAGAAATGAAGTGTGTGCGGAGAGATCCACCACACCCCCCTTAAGTCAGTAAGTGAAAAAAAAGTAGTAAATGCATATTGAAGAAACAAGAGTGAATAGCAGAGAAACAGCTAAAATTGTATAAAAACATATAAATATTGTACATAGATATAAAATATACACCTATAGGGAGGCGGACTAGGAGTGGGGAAAACACTGTTACGTTTTATTAACAAACCTAATGGTATTTTTGGCTTTCAAAATTATGAATGTGCATTAAGTTGATTCAAAATATATATTCTAATAACCAAAATTAAATTAAAAATCTCTATGCATATAGGATATAATCAACATAAAGGAAAACTGGCAATTATAAGAATAAAGCTCAAATAAGCAACTGGCATCAAACCAGATGACCCTAAAACTTGTTAAAATTATACACACTCTTAAAAGCATGCTTTCCTCTCACTCTGTAATTACACTACTTCTAAAACGGAAGCCTACTACCATTGCTTTGATGCTGGAAAAGGACTACAAAACATCTGATGCATCTTTTAACTCCTCTGATTCATCACAGGAGCAAACGGAAAGTATTTTACCAATATTTTCATAAATGACCAAATCCTTAATTTCTAAACTGTTGTACTTTTGGTCAAGAGAGTAGACATTAAATGCATTGACCCACTGACCTACTCAAACTGACATCCATTGTCTTTTACATCCATACCTAGACACTTGACAAATATCCAAACAAAGCATAAAATTTATCCTTCCAAGAAAAGCCATTGTTCAATTATGAATGACAGAATCAGCTTTAAGCTTTTAAAAAATATATACACTCATAGAATGTATTCTACAGTTATAAGTCCGAAACTTTTGCTAAAATGCTTCCAAACCCTCTCACAATTTCCTTTGAAGTTGGGGTTTTATATAAAAGCAAGAAACACACCCAACTCCATTAGTTTTAAGTCTTTCAGAACCAGACACATTTACGTTTACAAATAAGAAAGTAAGTGCTCTTCAAACACACGCACTTCACTTATGGGTAATAATGTCTACTTAATACACACACGATCCGACCCACTCATTGTGGTTTAGCTTTAACAACAGGCAAATTGATTTAATAAAAACCAATTCAAACTTGGCATGTAGGAAAAGCAATTTGTTTACCTCTGTTGGCTTGTAGCAGTCAGCGAGAGCTTCCTAGAATGAAATACACAGAAGTCTCATTTTAAAATTCAGTATCATTTTAAAAGTGGAATCAAAAACCATTTCATCTTTCTAGTATTATTTTTAGTATAGTAAATCAAGACTTCACATTCATTCTTTAGAATCACACTTTATTTCAGCATTTGTTGGCCCTCTAAAGATGCAAAAAGTTGTACTGTTCATTTGCAGGCATGCCTTGTGCTCTTCAGAATACATGAAACACACCACACATGCACACGCACACACACACGCGCACGCACACACACACACACACACACCTGTCCTCTGGGCTGCTGACTTGGTTAATAATAAACCGGATACACATAAGCTGAGCAGCCTATGAGAAATTGTGGCAGTCCCTCTGGATGTGCAGAATAGGGGCCTGGCTATGATTCAGCCACAAGGAGGCTGGTCACACCTCTGCAGGCTTCAGTTGTTCACCTGGGAACCAAAGAAGGTAACCAAAGGGGCTAAAGCCCCTTTCATTTTTTTTTTTTTTAAATCTTTTTGCCTTTTATGTAGAGCTACACCCGCGGCATATGGAGGTTCCCAGGCTGGGGGTCTAACAGGAGCTGTAGCCGCCGGCCTTCGCCACAGCCACAGCCACGTGGGATCCGAGCCGTGCCTGCAACCCACACCGCAGCTCACGGTAACGCCGGATCCTTAACCCACTGACCAAGGCCAGGGATCGAACCCGCAACCTCATGGTTATTAGTAGGATTCGTTAACCACTGAGCCACGAAGGGAACTCCTAAAGCCCCTTTCAATCTCACTTTTAAGAAAAAAAATTTAGGAGTTCCTATCGTGGTGCAGCAGAATTGACCCCGAGCCATGAGGTTTCGGGTTCGATTCCTAGTCTCGCTCAGTGGGTTAAGGATCCAGCATTTGCCGTGAGCTGTGGTGTAGGTCGCAGATGCAGCTACGATCTCACACTGCTGTGGCTGTGGCGTGGGCTGGCAGCTGTAGCTCTGATTCGACCCCTAGCCTGGGAACTTCCATATGCCATGGGTGCGGCCCTAAAAAAAGGGAAAAGAAGAAGAAAATTTTATGTCTTTACATTTTCTATAAAACTGATGCTTTTTTTTTTTTGTAGCTTTCATAAGCAGGATGCTGTCACCTCCCAACTAAATTTACCAGCAATAAATAATCCTTAAACTGAGACCCACCACTCAAGGGACACTAGTAATTATTAACACATTAAACACATTAACACATTAAAATGTGCCCTTACTTACCTTTAGCGATCATTTGCCTCGGTGATAACCAACAGCCATTAACAGTAATTATCAGTGAACATTAAGTACAAGGGCTAGCCAAAGGTTAATTGGTTTTAGAAACACCTAAATGTAGATTTTAAAGTGATAGACTTGACCTCCTCGGGGAAGGGAAATAAATATTTTATTGCTCTGAATAAAGGGAACACGGGACATCTCAACATCCATTGTTATCAGGTGAGCGTATGCCAATAAAAGATATTTTACTAACTAGAATTATGTAGTAAAGAAGCTTATCCAGAAGTTAATTTCATGAATGATGTGATCCACAACTGCAAGGCCAGAAATCTGGGTTTAGATACTCCAGTTCTAGCTCAGCAACCCCTCTTCTCACACAACTGTGGGACATCACTTCCTTCTCTGGCAAATGAAGAAAAATTTCATTTTGCCTTCATTCTTCGGAGGCAGAACCACCTCTCTTTCCCGGGAAGATGAGGCTGGAGAAGCTCATATCTATAACGTGCTTTATGAACTGACTGTAGAGAAGGTGCCGTTGTGGCTCAGTGGCAACGAACCTGACTAGTAGCCATGAGGACGTGGGTTCGATCCCTGGCCCCACTCACTGGATTAGGGACCCTTCATTGCCGTGAGCTGCCGTGTAGATCACAGATGTGGCCCGGATCTGGCACTGCTGCGGCTGTGGCAAAGGCCGGGAGCTGTAGCTCTGATTCAACCCCTAGCCGGGGAACTTCCGTATGCCATGGGTGTGGCCCTAAAAAAACAACAAAAACAAAAACAAAAACAAGCTGACTCCAGTCAAGAACTGCTTCATTGCCAGGAATGCAGTTTATGATGGTGAACAGTCAGCATTCCAGTGCTTTCCCTCTGCAAGCTGCCATTAGCGCTGCTGCAAATATCACCCACGGCAGAATCAGGGCAAGCCAGGCTCTGGAGACCCAAGTGGATTCAAGCATCCGTGATCAAAGGTTCTAGATGTGGAACGCGGCTTACCCGTAGTTTTAAAGCTCTCTCTTCCTCACTGTCTGCATCAAGAAGATCGTCGATGTCAATTTCCACATCTGGCATTTCTTCTTCCTGGAGGAGCAAACGCGAAGACATTCTATTTAGTGAGATGCTGCATTGCACAGAACCAATTCAGCTGAGTTAAAAGAGAACACTAGATCATCCATTAAGGGGTGCTGACAATCAAGGGGCGGGGGAGACAGGGAGGAGATAGAAAGGGGGGAAAAGAAGAAAAAGGAAGAAGAGGCAGGAAGGGGGAGGAGAAAAAGGAAGAGAGGGAGGAGTGGGGAGCAAAGGAGATGTAAAATTGAGTCACAAAGCAGTAGAAAATAATGCTATTTCACAAATGACAATTTTCTACTTTCTGACAGAAAATTGCACTTCTGCCTACTTACGGGGTGGGGGGTGGGGGTGGCAGGTTATAGGAAAGAGGTAAGAGTTGCAGTTTCCTACCCGACACCTGCCCTTCCCGTGGCGACCACCTGTCCTTTTCTCAGGAGCCTGCATCTCCCTGCCTCGCTCCGGGTCCACCACGCGTTTCTGAAGCAGGGGTCTTGGGTCAGCATCGCCCCAGCCCCAGCCATGGACTCAGCTGAGCCCAGCGGGGCTGTGGGAATAGAAGCCCAGAACAGAAGCATCCCTGCTCGAGAGCAGGCTGAGGAGGCTCGGAACCGAGAAGGTTCTGGAAGCTGTCATGCAACCACCAAGGGAGGGTCTGACTCACCGTGGGCAGAGTGGGGAGAACTAAGAAAAGAAGGTTCTGGATAACATCGCCCAGTCACCGAGCCAAACCACCTCTGAAGGCCACCTACACTCCAGGAAAACCCTACTGTTGTGAGTCAAGTTTAATATTCCCACAGCCAAAGATGTCCAGTCCATCACAGTGGGCAGGAGCGTCCAGCTGCCATGTGGTGACAGACCACACTAACGGGGAATCCGTACCTTAGCCAATCTTTGCTGCCTCTCTCTCCTGGTCCCCCCCAACACCTCTGAGAAAGTGGAGATTAAATCACACTGAGGAGAGCGCTGTCGTTCTGCACGTCCCCTTCCCATGAGGTGTCACCTGCATGGCCGCTAGTCCCAGCCGCAGGGATGGCTGAGGAGTGCCTGAAGAAGCCAGGGAGCGACCTGTCGGGGGACACCTGTGCGTTCACCTGGGCTTACCCGCTCTGGGCCAGCTGCCTCACTGGGTCCTCCGAATACTTTCTGAGTGTTTCCTTTCTAGTAAAACACATTTACTAAATCATAGTGCTCAACCATTATTTCTCCTGCTCCAACATAAAAATGAGGATCCAAGTGTTTTGAGGAAACTGAGGAATATGATACACTACTGTGAAATAATAAGATGTATACATCGAATAAGTTATATAAGATGTACATATACGCATACATACATGTGATATATATATATATATACTGTGAAATAAGATGTATACATCAAATAAGTTATATATAATAAGATGTGTATATATATACACACACACATATATGTGATATATATATATATATACTGTGAAATAATAAGATATATATATACTAAGATGTGTATATACACACATACATGTGATACATACATACTGTGAAATAATAAGATATATATATATACTAAGATGTGTATATACACACATACATGTGATATATACATACTGTGAAATAATAAGATATAAATAATAAGATATATAAGATGTATACATATACATACATACATGTGATATATACATGCTGTGAAATAAGATATATAATAAGATATATATGTGATGTATTATATACATACATACGTGTGATATATATATGTATATTTTGTGAAATAATAAGATACATGTATATAATAAGATGTATATATATGTATACACATACATGTTTAGGAGCCCCTGACACAGAGCTCCCGAAACCCTTACAGGGATACTGATTACTGTTTCCATTCCTGTGAGATATGCAATCCAAATAGAAAAGCTCAGATAAGGCAGAAGGAAACCTGAACCTAGAGTAGAGGGGCAAGTCTAGCATCTTAGTCTTACTAAGGTTAAAATCTTTTTTAAGAATGTTAGTAATGACACTATAAATGATGGAAAAAAGCATATCTCCTTAGAAAATTCTCAGGACCTCAGACCTGGGAGAGAAGGTTTCTTGCTGTAGAGTAGTGACGGGAATGAAATTAAAACATGACTGAGTTCCCATTATGGCTCAGAAGGTTAAGGACCTGACGTAGTCTCCGTGAGGATGGGGGTTCGATCCCTGGCCTTGCTCAGTGGGTTAAAAATCCAGCATTGCCACGAGCTGTGGTGTGGATCAAAGAGGCAGCTTGGATCCGGTGTTGCCGTGGCTGTGGCATAGGCTGCAGCTGTAGCTCCAGTTTGACCACTGACCCAGGAACTTCCATATGCTTCAGGTGCAGCTATTAAAAAAAAAGGAAAGAAAAAAAAAGCCATAATCGCCTGACTTCTCAGAATGTCAGAAGAGCAGTGCAGGGGGTGGAGGTGCATATCTGCCTACAGGACTATTGGCCCGTGGTCTCTGCCAAGCCCCAGAGGCGCAGTGTACAGGAGGCAGTGAACACAGCATCCTTGCCCTCTGCTTGCAGCTGGCTGAGCTGCTGCGGCTTTTCCCTCCCTCTCCAGGAGTCATTCATCCCGCCCTTTCATCCAGCCAGTCTGTCTCTCAGACTGGACCAGAGCTGTGGTTTCAAATGAGAGGCCATTGGTGAGCCCTCCCCGGAGCTGAGCAGGGAGAAGGGTACAGACATGGCCCCCATCGTGAGGAGGGGGCCGGGGGACCGCTAGGCTGCACTCCGCTCGTTAGGACCCTGGGAAAGACTGCCCTGCATGGGCACGCTGCTTCCCTGTGCATCGCGTCCCCTCCACACTGGCATCCTCTTATCCCGACGCTGGCCTCTGCCTGACTTCCTATTTGGGGGTATATCTGAAATTGTGGCCGAAAGGCAAAGACGTGGGGGAAGAGGGAAGTCATTTGGGGAGCCACAAACTGACAGCGGAACAGCCCTCAAGGGTCTGGCGACCTTCCACTGTGAAAGGAACTGAAACACCAACAAAGAAACACACTAGCTTACAGAGCAACGGGCGGCCCGTGAGCACAGGCGGTGGCGGCGGCAGCGGGGAAGCTGCAGTGTGGACAAATCACAGAGGGACCGCACCGACCCTCCCAGGCCAGCGGATGCCGGAGCCGTGGCGACCCAGCCTCAGGAGCAGAGCTGGGCGCACGTCGTGCACACACTCCAGCAAATGGGGCTCAAGATTAACTGCCCTACATCCACAGCCCAGAGTGGCTTCATAATCCCCGCTGAGGCCAAAACCCCCAGAGCCAGTTTCATCTGACTCTATTAAAAAAAACAAAAAGCCGGGTAAGAACGACAAAACAAAACCCACAAGTTTCTATCTGTGTGAGTCTCGGGCCTCCCCCTAAATTTCTGTACTCCTTCTCCAAGACAGTCATTTGGGGGAGTTCCCTTCGTGGCTTAGTGGTTAACAAATCTGACTAAGAACCATTAGGTTGTGGGTTCGATCCCTGGCCTTGCTCAGTGGTTTAAAGGTTCGGCATTGCTGTGAGCTGTGGCGTAGGTTGCAGACGCAGCTCGGATCCCGCGTTGCTGTGGCTGTGGCGAAGGCCTGCGGCTACAGCTCCTGTTAGACCCCTAGCCTGGGAACCTCCATATGCCGCGGGTGCGGCTCTACATAAAAAGGCAAAAAGACAGTCATTTGGGGATTCAGCATTTACATGCGATTTGGCCACAAATCGTATTTCACCGTTTGACGAAATCAAGCAGAGGAAGCAGCATGTAGAAACTGCTTGAGGAATTACATTTAAAGGGAGCTCCGTGTCTGCTATTCTTCAAGGAGATAAAAGAATAAGTGAATACCGCCCTGATCAGAACAGCCATGGGTTTCCCTGCAAACACCACCCAGCTCCGAGGCCCTGCCAAATTCGGTCTGATGGGCTTTTACATGCACAGCCACGCAGAGTCGCACCCACACAGGAGCCTCTGTAATTAACTGTCCTCTCTTTACGAGCACACCTGGCTCTTCCGCAGGTGCTGGCTGCCTCTGACCTGTGTCCCCAAACCTTGGCATCTGGGCTGTCCCACATGGCAATCATGTGGGATTTAATATCACATGCGCTGTTCGCTAAGATGAAACTCAATTAAGAACTTGGTTCCTCGGTCACCTTAGCCACATTTCAGGGCTCAGGTGCCACCTGTGGCAAGCGGCTGCTGTACCGGACACAGGGCAGAGACACAGGGCCTTTCACTACGCTGGACGGGACGGCTCTGGAGTCCACTCACCCTCTGGTTCAGACAAAGCAAAACCCCATCCCCTCTCAAAGGAGCTTGACTGGAGTAAAGAAAACACCCAGCATGGCAAGATCATTGCCATGTCCCAAGAGCATGTGGCTGGGAAACCCTGAGCTTCGCTTTCTAAGTGGGAAAGCTGATGCAAACTAAGAATGCACTCGCCAGGTAATTATAACAAATCACTAGACATCAGCATTTTCTGTCAAACCATGAGCTTCTCGTGACTCCCACCCACTTCTATGAGAGGCCAGGAGGAGGTCAGGTTCAGCCTGTGCGCCTGGAGCCCACGTGGAGCTAGGGAGGTTCCGAAGGCTGGTGATGCCAAAACCAAAGCCTGGGTGAGGGCGCAGAGACCTGCCACGGAGGTACATGTGGGAAGCAAAGACTGATCCAGTATCAGGCATAGAATCCTGTGTTTATTGGGTATTTAATACTGGGGGTGGGAGTGGCCACATCTGTGGTCTATGGAAGTTCCTGGGTCAGGGACTGAACCCACGCCACAGCAGGTGGGGTGCTATAAGGAGCGGAGGGGAGTGTGGCAAACAAGAGAAAACAGGCCCAGGGAAAGGCAGCGAGAAAACCTCCGTTCCCAACTCATGTCATCTTTTAGGAACGCAGGCTCGGTGTGGCCAGGCGTTCCAAGTTTTCAGAAAAGCCAAAAATACAGATTTTTATCTCCCGATTGTATTTAGTATAATATATAAATATCCTAATTTTGAAAGCTGGTCTACAAGTCCTTAAAATATGGTGAAAGACGAACAAATTCCATCAGCCCTCACGCTGCCAGTTTCGCCTCGGCCTGCAGAGGCTGCAGCCACAGAGGGTTCCAGAGCAAGGGTGGGGCTTGCTGGGAGAGCCGGCGCAGCAGGAGGTCCGGGTCAGAGCGCGGAGGGGAGGAGGGGAGGCGGCCAGGATCCCAGGGGCAGGTGCCCGCGCTGGGAGGCGAGCTGCGGCAAGAACGAACAGATTTTAAACGATGATCAACAGGAAGGGGAGAAAGAGATGGAATTTGGAGATGAACTGGCTGTGGCAAGAGGGAAAAGCGAAAGGTAAAGAGAAGATGCGGGTTTCGAGCCCCCGAGGTTCTGGAGGAGTACAGTGACAGGCAGCAGGCCTGGGACCTCGAAGACACTTCACAAAGCAACAGGCAGGCCGGAGGGAAGCCATCTCCGGCACCCCAACCCCAAGCAGAAGGGGACCCACGGCGGCTCTGAGAACCTCGGCTGGGCCTGCCACCACCCCAGGCTCGGGCCCCAGGGCCCAGTGATGCCACTGGGCATCGTGAACCCGAAACGCAGACGGCCTGCAGTGAAAACACACACTCATGCACGCTTCTAACTAGCCAGAAAATTTACACCATGAATCCCTGCAAGAGTGGGGTCAGCTGTCAGAAAACAGCAACACCGACCTCTGTCCACAGCAGCGAATGGGGCAGGAACCCTGAGCTTGAAAATGGATCATGGTTTTCAAGCCCCACGACACCCGGCTGAAGGGCTCCCAGGAAGTGACAGTGGCTCACGGTTCTCCGCAGTCCCCATCCCAAAAGAGGGACATGAAGGACCGTGGAATTAGAGTACTGGGGACACCACAGCCGGGAGGGGGAACTGCAAGGCCTAATCTGACAGCCCATGCTCCCCAGAGCGCCTCTCTCCACAGGCCTAGGGGAAAATTGGGGTGAGCAAAACCTAAAAGGAACAGAGGTGCACTGGCTGCCAGGGGCTACACAAGTATTATTAATTGCTCCGTGAACATATTTACATTCGTGTTTTAATTTTGATTTTAACCCAACATTATTTCTGTAGGCCAGCACAGTCATTCTAAGATTAGTCCGGACAACCAACCAATAACCAAGCCAGCTGTGTGTTTATCATCAAGCAGAATTGTGTTCCTTGTCACAGGCTCATGAGAAGAAGGCCCAAATGATTTCTTCACGGCAAGTGAAGCCAGAAGCCATCACTCCAAAGACTCTGTGCTGCCCCAGATTGTCCCTAAGTCCTCTCACAGAAAGAACATTAGCCATTGCACCCAGGTCACGTTGCCTGTTTGAGTTCCTTTGGTTGGGGACTTCACATTTCATTTGCAATTTAGATTTTAAAATTGGAGGAACCATAAGCATAAGGAGTTTGTGCTTGGTTTTTAAGTGGTAAATGTTTAAATATTATCATATTAAACCTTTAAATCAGCCCAGGAATCTGCAAGAATTTTTTTTCTACTTAAAAAGGGGCCCAGGAGTTCCCTTCGTGGCTCAGTGGTTAACGAATCCAACTAAGAACCATGAGGTTGCGGGTTCGATCCCTGGCCTTGCTCAGTGGGTTAAGGATCTGGCGTTGCCGTGAGCTGTGGTGAAGGTTGCAGACGCGGCTCGGATCCCGCGTTGCTGTGGCTGTGGCGAAGGCCGGCGGCTACAGCTCCTGTTAGACCCCTAGCCTGGGAACCTACACATGCCACAGGTGCAGCTCTACATAAAGGCAAAAAGACAAAAAAAAGGGGGGGGGGCCAGTCTACCCTACGACACCACTGTGGAATATCAGAACATTGAGGATGCAGCGGAGATACACGAAGCTTCCAGAAGGAAAAGAGCATCAAAGCCGGATTCCCAACAGCAAGGCTGAGAAGCGAAGCCAAAGGAGCAAGGATTCCAAAATCCCGAGAGGAGGCGATTTCCAACCTGGGCGCCTACATCCTCCGAGACCGTCAACTGAGAGAGAAAGCCCAGAGACATTTTAAGACACATCAGGGAGTTCCCGTCGTGGCTCAACAGTTAGCAAACCTGACTAGTAGCCACGAGGATGCGGGTTCAATCCCTGGCCTCGCTCAGTGAGTTAAGGATCCAGCATTACCGTGAGCTGTGGTGTAGGTCGCAGATGCAGCTCGGATCCCGCATTGCTATGGTTGTGGTATCGCCCGGCAGCTGTAGATCTGATTCGATCCCCAGCCTGGGAACCTCCATATGCAGGTGTAAAGGACAAAAAGATGAAAAAAAAAAAAAAGGGACACATCAGGTCTTATATCTTAATATGTTTACCTCCCATTTCAGGAAAAAGCGCCCCAGCGAAACAAAGAAACCAGGAAAGTCATCCTAGCAGTGGATCATGAAGGTCAAAGGTCATACACTAAAATCAAGACTGGGGAGCATTATCAGGAGGCCAGGAAGTGAAAGCAAATTAAGGGAGTTTCCGTTGTGGCTCACAGAAGAACACAACACAGTGCCCATGAGGGTGCAGTTCCAATCCCTGGCCTTGCTCAGTGGGTTAAAGATCTGGCATTGCCGCAAACTGCGGCATAGGTCGCAGATTCTGCTCTGATCCCGTGTTGCTGTGGCTGTGGCTGTGGTGGAGGCCTGCAGCTGCAGCTCCAATTTGAACCCTAGTCTAGGAACTTCCATATGCTGCAGGTGCAGCCATTTAAAAAAAAAAAAAAGCAAATGGAGGCTTAACGAGATGGGAAGCTGAGTGAAAAGAAAGGAGATGAGCCTATTTTTAATATGAGCATGGGGTCGGGAGTCTGATGGGCTCATGTCTGCTGGGCCACTTAGAGGGGCAGAGAGCAGGGGCAGGGTGGGCATTAAATGGAAATAAAATGGGGTAGACAAGTGTAGGTCCTTCCAACTTCAACCCTGGCAAATGGTACAACCTGACGGTTCCTGTTGTGGCTCAGTAGAAATGAACCCTACTAGGATCCATGAGGATGCAGGTTCGATCCCTGGCCCCACTCAGTGGGTTAAAGATCCGGCACTGCTGTGAGCTGTGAGCTGTGATGTAGGTCGCAGACATGGCTCAGATCTGGCATTACGGTGGCTGTGGCCTAGGCCAGCAGCTATATAGCTCCTACTGGACTCCTAGCCTGGGAACTTCCATATGCTGCAGGTGCAGCCCTAAAAAGCAAAAAAAAAAAAAAAAAAAAAAAAAGAGAGAGAGAAAGAGAAAAAGAAATGTACACATGTATATGTGACTAGGTCACCTTGCTGTACAGTAGAAAAGTGACAGAGCACTGTAGACCAGCTAATGGAAAAAATAAAACTCATTATTAAAAAAAAAAAAAAGACAAATGGTACAACCTATGTTACTAACGTGTCCCTCATACACAGTTGTTTTAAAAGTTATATAACCTTCAAAGGCTGAAGCTTGCTCAGAGCCAAGCAGCATCACTATCCTGCTCCCTCTGGCAAATCCTCCTTTAAAAAGATTAAAATAGCCTGACCAAATTTCATCCTATGATAAAGTGAAGGGATGTTTTAAATAATATCTAGAGAGACTGCTCTCCTCACTGCCCAGGAGAGCAAGTCCAGACACCCCTTTGTCCCCCACAGCTCGGGTTCATTTCTAGAGCACTCAGCACACACACAAATGCGGGCTGCAGCAGCGAGCAAAAAAGCCACAGGGCACACCCTGTCCCCAGCACCCTGTACAGAGTGACCCGCTTTCCTCCTCAAGAAAACACATGGTGACACCAGTGAGCAAGATGGACACTATTTCACAAACACCTAGAAAATGTTTTAATTTTCTGATAGTTCACCAGCTTTATTTGGTACTTCCACTATTACCATTTGACAAATTCCTTGGGACACATCCTCACTCACGTCACAGCAGCCCAGTCAAGAATTGCTGCCCTAACAATCAACAGTGTCAACAAATGCCAGCTCAGAGGTACAAAGACCCACATTGCTGGTCGCAGGAGAGTATTCTAGAACTACGCACATCTACATTGGAATCTAAGCACCCCAGGGAAACCCATGCGGCATCTACTTACCGCGGACCTTCCAGAAACTTTCTAGACATCCGGGACAAAGAAGGAACAACACATACCCACTACTGTACATAAAACAGATTATTAACAAAGTCCTACTTTAGAGCACAGGGAAGTCTGTTCAATAGTTTGTAATAACCTATATGGGAAAAAGAATGGATATAGATGAATGTATAACTGAGTCACTCTGCTGTACACCTGAAACTAACCCTACATTGTAAGCCAAGTAGACTCCAAAAATTTTTTTTTAAAAAAGAAAGAGAGAAAAGGGGAAAAATTAACAAAAATACTTGCTTTTGTGGCAATTAAATCCTGATGGGGAAGACAGACAATAAACACCTAAGTGCAGTATTTTGTGTAGCAAAGTGTTGAATATTTTCCAGAAAAAAATAGGCAGAGGTGAGGGACAGGGAATAATAGGCTGGCTGGAATTACAACAGGGTGGTCAGAGCAGGGACAGAAATACCTGAATAAAAGACCTGAGGGAGGTGAGGGAAGCAGCGGTGGCGACGCACCTGACGGAAGAGTCCACGGGGAGCACAGCAGGTGCCCAGGTGAGCCTGAGAAGCAAGGTTCGGGGGTCGCTGCAGCGGACTGGGGGCAGGGTCGCTGTAAAGACTCAGACCTGGACCCTGGCTGAGAGAGAAGCCCCCTGTCTTCTCACCTGTCTTCCGTAAATGCTGTCAGACCTGATGATGACAAGAGCTTGGGCTTTCCAGTCACAGCTTTATAACTCAGGCCCTGGGCCAGTCACATACAACTGCAGTGACTGGGACCCCTCCGATTTGGTTATTCTGATCCCGTGACAAAGTAAACTTCACGGCTAGTGAGGCAGCAGCTTGTTAGCTCATCTGCATCTGTTACTTTTTGCCACTGGAACAGACATTCATTTGAGATCAAAGTCGTGGCAGACGGAACGGGAGCGGGGCGCCACACGCGATCCATTTTAACACACGAGTTGATGGAACTGCAGACCGAGATTTGGAAGGGAAAAAAAATGGTGGCAAATTAACAGGGGGGAAACTTTCTTACACTTAGTACATTTTTCTCTCCAGAAACCTGGGGCATGGTCAGTTCTTGCCCCGAAGCTTTATGCTTTTTGTCCCAAACAAGGGACAATTTGGATTGAAGACGACCTGCTCAAAACCACAGTACACTTTTCTTTTTTTTTTTTTTTTGCTTTTTAGGGCTGCACCCAAGGCATAGGGAGGTTCCCAGGCTATGGGTCGAATCAGAGCTATAGCTTCCGGCTTACACCACAGCCACAGCAATGCCAGATCCAAGCCGTGTCTGCGACCTACACCACAGCTCACGGCCACGCCAGATCCTTAACCCACTGAGCAAGGCCAAGGATCAGACCTGCATCCTCATGGACGCTAGTCGGGTTCGGTAACCGCTGAGCCACAGCGGGAGGTGTGACCCTCCCACGATTGTTTTTTAAGTCTACTCAGAACAGAAATTAGACTCAAAGATCCAACGCCTTGCTCCTCCTCTGCTAAATACTGATATAAACGAGGGAGGGAACAGAAGTCCTCACACATCAGCCACAGGCCATAATGATCTGCTGTGTGACTGATGCATCTTGAGTCCCAGTGGGTCTCTACTAGCAAGCTAACTCGGTTGTTATAAAGGCAAGCAGGTTGGAAGATTTATGGTGGCCCAGGTGCCCCCGAGGACCATAAATCTTTGCCATAAATCTAGTCTGTTCGAAGCAGCCCAGCTAGTACCCAGCAGCCATAACAACAGTCCACTGTAATGACTCCCTCTGAAAACCCTGTTGTTACTCATATTTGGGGGAGGGGGGGTATCTACCGGACTAGAGTTCTCCGAGTGTCATAGAATGTCTATGACAAAGGACAGGAGAATCCTGTTTCTCCACTCAATGGGACAGCGACCAGGACTAAGGGTCTCAGAACTTCTCCCCTTGGAATCCAGTGAACATCAGAAGATGGGGTGAAAGCCATTCCAGGCACCCCTGCCCATGACCTGACACTGCTTTAGCCCCTGGATCCTTCCCTCCTCCAGCCGCCCGCACTCAGCGGTCATTGGCTGATTAAATCTCGTCACGGTCATGACCATATTACAGCCCATCAAGATATGAATCTAGAGGGCAGGGTCTGTGCTTCATTTATTTTTGCAACCCCCATCTGTAGCGTGGTCTCCACCCCACATACACGCACAGTGAAATTTTTACGGAGTGAATAAATTGAAACCCTCTCCCAAATAAAATGTTTAGGCCTAAAACTACCACTAAACACATTTTCTAGGATATTCAGGTTAAGAATGAGGAACCCACGTAATTGCATGGGTACTTAATTCCCTCTTGAAACTGACCCAGAAGTGGAGATAAGATAATCATGCAGGTTATAGAAAAGACTATAAATAGTAACTGCTCTAGGTATGTAAGAAAAGATAGTCCAAAAGCAAAGTAGGCATATATTCTTTTTATAACCCTGGCCTTCACAGATCGATGTGACCCAGACAGAGAGCCTCTTGGATCAATTGTTATATTTATGAACTGACTCAATCTCCCCTTTAAATTCTAGGTCAATAATTAAATTCAACGAGCCCGTCAGTACTTGAACAAGCGGGTTTCCCCTTGACTCATCAAGATGTTAAAGAACAGAAAACATCTACTGCCAAGGAGTTTAAATAAATGGAACAGGGTCTTAAATTATGGAACAAACTGTAAGAGCATCTTTTACATTTTGCACGCGTTTTATCAGGTTAGCAAATGCTGGAACGGTTCGCGCTAAAGGTGAAATGACGCAAGAAGAGCCAGGCTCCTGCTGAAGAAGAGGGTTAGTAATTTCAGAGTGAGGAGAGGCCAGTGCAACTCAATAAAAAGCAAAATATCTTAAATGAAAACTTATTTCATCACTTTAAAGTAACATTCCCCAAACCATCCTCGGATAATAAACTGTTCCTGGGCAGACACCTGAAGAGCTCTTCCTTTAGTTAATGAGAACAGAATGCCTTGTAACTGAGATACAAATTGTGGTGGGACATTATTTGGTTCTTGTCACTAAGTTACACACACTGCTTAAAAACCCTGTTGGCCATATCCTTTTGTACACGTTATTAAAAAAAAAAAAATGAGTGAAGGGTGTTCAATACACAGAGAAATCTTGGCTCGAGCTGTTTCTGAATCCTCAAAAGGATTATGAATGGCTGAGTAAACATTTCTCAAGATAAGGGAAGGATAATCGAAGTGGAAGGCGGATTGGTGGGAGGGGGGAGAGATCGGAAAACCATGCCCACCAGAAGCATTCTGTGAATGGCTACCGAGAACTGGATGAGAGGCGGGGAAAGGAGAC
Source organism: Catagonus wagneri (assembly GCA_004024745.2). NCBI lineage: Eukaryota > Metazoa > Chordata > Mammalia > Artiodactyla > Tayassuidae > Catagonus > Catagonus wagneri. The sequence continues at coordinate 9,043,817 of PVHT020000077.1, forward strand.
TCAGGACAGCGGAGTCAGGAGCCCCATCCTAGGAATGACAGTTGAAGGAAAGGGGGAATGGGCTATTAACAAGAATGGCTGCTCAAGAGTTCCTGCTGTGGCTCAGCGGGTTAAGAACCCAACATAGTAACTGTGATGACGCAGGTTTGATCCCTGGCTTCACTCAGTGGGTTAAGGATCAGCGTTGCTGTGGCTGTGTGTAGGCCCGCGGCTGCAGATCTCATTCGATCCTTAGCCCAGAACTTTCATGTGTCACAAATGCAGCTGTTAAAAAAAAAACAAAACAGCTGTTCAGAATCAGAATGGGCTATGTTGTAAGGGCATTCCAGATCTGAATGACCCAGCAGAGGCTGGTGGAGGGGGCCATCCCTCCTCCAGATTATAGTCTCCTCTTGTTTTTCAATATTGATTCTTGGGCCCTTTCTCTAGAGATGATGGAGAAGCAGGCCTGGCGTGGCTTTAGAAACCCCCCCGATGACTCTGATGAGCAGCAAGCTTGCGAAACACAGGACTCGACAACCTCTAAGCTTTTCTCTCCAGGAATCAAAGCCTGGCCCTATCTGTGGTCCGGTGGTAGCCCTCATGAAGGATTTTTACTCTGCAGTTAAACAAGAGATTAAGAAAGAAGACATGCAGAAGAGAGAACAGGGCACTCAGAATATTCCAGGGTCTATGTCCTTCCCACTGAAAGGCTGTCCAGGTGTGTAGCTGTGCCCACAGCATCCTGCAGCACGTTCAAGTACAATATGAACATCGGGGCCCGGTTTTAGAGACAAGTAGGTGACGGCACAGAATGGCCAGCATCCAAATCACGTCCACAGAATGGACGGGAAAAGCCAAAATGGATCAGCCCAGATCTGCAGCCAAGCCAGTCTGAAGCACTGAATGTCTATGCTTTGGGAGGACCCAAGGGAAAGCGTACAGTAGCCTTCCGGGGAAACACCGAATTCACAAACAGAACACTTAGAAACAGACAAAATGGAATTGCAAGCTGAGTGACTCATTCTGCACATGGAGTCTGAAAGCTCCTGCCTCCGTGCACGTGGGCATCCACACCTAGAACGTTCTTCCGTCTCATCTACACTTCACTCCCGGGTTCAGACCATGCTGGTGCCTGAAACCACTTCCTTCTAGAACAGTTGTCAGGGTAAAGTCTCTCTCTTTTAAAGCCTCATATCACTATGGCACCTGAACAGCGATTCTAGAAGTAGGTGCAACGCTTGTCATGCTAATAAGAACACTGGGAAGATAATCCACAGCTGATGTATGTTTGTGTCCCTCCCAATTCTAAGCACTGTTCTTTGTCCACGGTGACAGTAAATAAATATTTGGCAGCTTAATTCATCCCATAGATATCTACTGAGTGCCTACTATACACAGGCATTGTACTGGGAAAAGAGTAGGAAACAAAGTAGACCAAAACCCTTGTCCTCCAGGAAATTGCTATAAGGAAAACTAGAGCAGGAACGGGAGTGAAGAAAGGCTGAGGTGTTGCAATTCCAAAAATTTTGATTGTGAATAAAACTCTGAAGGAGGTAAGGGAGCGAGGCATGCAGATGTCCAGAGGAAGAATGTTCCAGGCAGAGGAACAGCAACTTGCAAAGCCCTGAAGAGGAAACACACGTGGCTTGTTGAAGAAACAAGGACGCCAGTGTGTGGCAGCAGAGTCAGTGAAAGGAAAGAAGAGAAAGCTCAGAGAGGTCATGGGGTGGGGAGGTCAGATCACGCAGACCCTCTAGGTAGGTGTGAAGATTTAGACGCAATTTGACTTTCAGTAACAGGGTCACTCTAGCTTCTGCATTGAGAATAAAGGGGTAGGAGGCAAAGGAGTGCAGGGAGAGCTAAAATAGTCTAGGCTAGAGAAGCAGGTGATACAGATCATGGCAGAAGAGGTCTTTGACTTTGACGCTGGTCTTTGACTTTGACAGTAGAGTCAACACCATCTGCTAACTGAATATAGGATACAAGGGTAGGATGGCTCCAAGGTTTCTGACCTGTGGAACCATTAGGATGGGGCTGGCTTTCGTAAGATGAGCAAGATGGGCGGAAGAGTAGTTGGAGGAGGGATGGAGCTGAAGATCGCAGCTTGGTTTTGGACACACTTGGGTTGAGCCACCTTCTTGGCATCCAAGCGGAGCTGTTGGATATGTAAGAATGCAGTCTGATGGAGAGGTCCAGGCTAGAGATGTCAATTCAGGATTCGCATGTATATAGATGACATTTTAGGCCATGAGACTAAAAAAGAACCTCCAAGAGATGGAAGGGAGAAAGAGAAGAGGTCTGAGGATGAACTCCTAAGGCCTCCAATGTGTAGAAATTAGAAAGATGTGGCAAATCAGCAAAGGGAGTAGGAAGAGTGTGGTGCTGGAAGCCAGAGGTCGGAGAAGACGTTTCAAGGAGGAAGGGGCTGACCAACTGTGTCAGACCTTGCAAGTGAGAGGGGCCACTGGACGGAGCACCGTGGATGTCACTGCTCCCTGACAAGAACGGTCTTGGTGTAGCAGCGGGGCGGAAGAAACCCAGGGTGGAAAACTGTTAAAGCAGGCTCCTTCTTAGTGGACCACACACATCACTTTGCACACTGTTGACACTCCATCAAGTATTTGTTCCCAAAGGAATATTCTCAAGTCCAACGTCACCTGCGCTGTCAAAGCAGTAACGAGATTTCAGAATACAGACCGCAGGGCAAATAGATCAGAGTGTGGAGTCCCAGCCCTGCCATTTACAGGCTGTGCAACCCAGCCTCTACACACCTCAGTTTCCTCATCCATAAAATGGCAATAAAGAATAAGAGAGCCTACAGAGAGGTAAAGTAACTTGCTCAGAATCATAAAGACAGCAACTGGGATTCAAAGTCAAGACTGTCTAAAGTACCATATGATACCACTTATATGTGGAATCTAAAATCTGACACAAATGAAATCTATCAACAAAACAGAAACAGGCTTACTTACAGACACAGAGAGCAGCCTTGTGGTTGCCAGGCGGGAGGGGTTTGGGGGATGGATGGAGTGGGAGTTTGCGGTTAGCTAATGTAAGCTATAATACATGGAGGGGATAATCAACAAGATCCTACAGTATAGCAGAGAGAAGCATATTCAGTATCCTATGATCCAGCATAATGGAAAAGAAAAAAATTTTTTAAAGAAAGAGTATATATATGTATATAACAGAATCACTTTGCTGTATAGCAGAAATTGACACAGCATTATAAATCAATAATACTTCAGTTTAAACAACTTAAAAAAAAACAAAGTCAAGATGTCTAAATCTAGGAGTTCCCGTCGTGGTTCAGTGGTTAACGAATCCAACTAGGAACAATGAGGTTACAGGTTCGATCCCTGGCCTTGCTCAGTGGGTTAAGGATCCGACGTTGCTGTGAGCTGTGGTGTAGGTTGCAGACGCGGCTCGGATCTAGCGTTGCTGTAGCTCTGACGAAGGCGGGCGGCTACAGCTCCTGTTAGACCCCGAGCCTGGGAACCTCCATATGCTGTGGGTGTGGCTCTAGATAAAGGCAAAAAGACAAAAAAAAAAAAAAGATGTCTAAATCTAGAGCTCATTCTGTTTCCTTTTTATTGTGAAAATGAAACAAAATATAACCAGAAAATGGAGAATTCAGGTTCTTACAGGTGTTCTCTGACCTGGATGGGCACAGATAGTGTGATTTCATATTAAAGCTGAGTCCATGTTAAAGCTTTAAAACAAACAAGCAAAAAGAATAAGAGAGCCCACCTCCCTAAGCTGTTTCAAGGATTAAACAGCACGTCCCTCGTCTGACACAGTGTCTGCCTCACGGCCTTCACCAGTGAGCGCTTCTATCAAGTCTGAGGAGGTCACGAGTGGACCCAGGCCAGAGAAAACATTAGTCTTGATTCAAATGCTTCATCACATCTGGGTGATGTCTGTGTTTACAGAGCTCAAAAAGATTTTATTATGCCGTTATTTAGGGCGACTGGCCTCTGCCCAGACGACCGCTCAGCAACCACCTGATCTATGGCCTCTGAGAACCAGTGATGTCCCAGAGTAGAGACTACTACGTCCACTGATTAATAATAAAAAGGAAAAGTCCTGAACCACAAGTCAGCTATGAATCAGCTACTTAGAGCCCAAAGTGTTTATTTTCTTTCAGAAATCTGTGTAGGAGTTCCCACTGTGGTGTAGTGGGTTAAGGATCTAGTGTTGTCTCTGGGGCAGCTCAGGCTTGATCCCTGACTTGGTCCGGTGGGTTAAGGATCTTGGTATTGCCACAGGTATGGTATGAGTCACAGTCACGGCTCAGATTCGATACCTGGCCAGGAACTTCCATATGGCGTGGGTGCAGCCGAAAAGAGAGGGAAAAAAAGGAAAGAAAGAAATGTGTGTAGGATACAAACTATCGCAAAGCCCAATCCTAGGTCCGGTCAAGTAATGCCACGTTGAATAAGACAGTCCTCTTTTATTCAAACTAATAATCGCTGATATTCTTCAGCACCTCTGTGCCAGGCACCGTGCCTTTCACTTGTATAATCAAGAGTTTAATTACTTCTCATCAACCCTAATTACGGTGCTAAGATTACAAGTGAGGAAATGAAGACTTCCAGAGGTTCTGTGATTTGTGCTGGATCAGGCAGCTTGACCCAGACGTGATCTGACTAAAAACATCTTTTTCTGCTTTAACCTGCAAGTGACACGGGGAATCAAAGCCAGGCTAAGCGCCAGGAAGGCCTGTGGAGCAGTGAGCTACTTGGCCTTCACCTCCCTGGGGCTGTTCAGTGCTGGGGGCAGGGGGAGGTTACAACCCAGAACAGACCTATGGGACTCGATTCAGAAAACCGGGAGAGGGTCCCGTCGTGGCTCAGCCAAAGCGAACCCGACTAGGATCCATGAGGACTCGGGGTTGATCCCTGGCTCGCTCAGTGGGTTAAGGATCCAGCGTTGCCGTGAGCTGTGGTGTAGGTTGCAGACGCAGCGTTACTGTGGCTGTGGGGTAGGCCAGCAGCTACAGCTCTGATTCTACCCCTGGCCTGGGAACTTCCATATGCCAAGGGTGCAGCCTTAAAAAAAGAAAGAAAAATAAAAGAAGACCAGGAGGAAGGGGATGGAAGCTGTCGGATTCTGTAAAGGATTAAGATTGTCAACCTTGGTTGTTGGTATTAAGATGTCCACGGCTTTCAAACGCTACCCAGAGGTATGCTGGATAATAAAACAGTCCTTATCAGTCTGAGGTTTTAAAAGCTTCCATATGGGAGCAGCCCTAGAGCGTGAGGTCAGAAAATGCTCCCACTCCAAGACAAGCTAAAACAGTCAACATGCACGTGATGAGCTTGGCTGTGTCCAGAATCCCTCCAAGGTAAAAGACGGCTTGACAACAGATCGGAGATGAGACTCGGGCGTCTCCTCCATCCTCCGCAAGGCGACTGGAACGTCTGCCAGATTCAATCACGGACACGCAGGTGTCTTCCTTATCCAATCCAGAGACCAGAGTCTCCCTCAAATCCAATAACAGTGACCATGAAAAATGGGACGAGGATGTCAATTAAATCATCAAAGAACACTGCAATCTGCTCTACTGTATCGTGACCTCCGCCTGCGCTGGCACTGTGTCAACAGAAGCAAATACATTAAGAAGCACAGGGGGTGGGGGAGAGGGGGATGCAAACATTTTAAATGGGTCACTCTTCAGCTGGCACTTGTGGGGGGGGGGGACGGCACTGACCCTCAAGGGTTGGTTTGTTATAGCAACTGAAAAAAATGACTCAAAGGAGAGGAGACTTCAGGGAGTGAACAAAGGGTAGTTAAAACACCTGCTATGAAAGCAGCTCCCTCTGTTCTGTTCACCACCAACCTCCTGATCGCTCGTGGTTCCCAGGTACCCCGGCCCTCCAGGACAGCTGCTCTGGGCACACGACCACTGTCGCCTTCCTGCTCGATACCACGCCCACCCACCAGGGAGTCCTGTCCATCTTACTTCCAAGAGCACCTGCACCCACTTGCCTCTCCCCACTCCCACCCTCCACCCCAGTTCAGGCCACAGGCCCCCCTCCGGCCTCCTGACTCTCCAGACCTTCCACCTTTGACCTTCGACCTTCACCACGGTCTACTGAGCCTGTTCTACACATGAAACCACCAGGGGTTGTCTCCAAATTCTAATCTGCCTTCACACATTTAGAAGCAAAACATAGAGTTCTAGAATATGCTGGATTAACGTTTGTCTAACCACCTAATTAAGCCCTTACCCAAAGAGGAAAGACTCAAGGAAACAGATGATCTTACCAAAACCCAGCAAAACCAGAAGTAGACTAATCCGTTTCAAATTAGAACTCTTAATGCTTCAAGCACACACAGAAAGTTAAATTTTGACGAGACAGCAAATTGTAGCACTTGCTTAATGAGATAAACCCTGATAATAAACAGATCTTCCACCACAGCAACTAAATCTATGTTACAGTATAATACTCTCCTTCGGTTTTTTTCACGTTGTTGAGTTTTCCATATGAGTGAAAAACACCAGCAAAGATGCGAGTTAAATGTGGTTCTCCAGCGTAAAATATAACTTTAGGTTTAAGACAGAAATATTGCGGAGAACCATTAGCTGTGGAAATATAAATCATACCAAGAAGTAACATATGTGAAACTTAAAAAGTAATGACTAAATCAAGAACAACTTTAGGGAGTTCCAGTTGTGGCGCAGCAGAAAAGAATATGACTAGTATCCATGAGGGCGTGGGTTTGACCCCTGACCTCCCTCGGTGGATTAAGGATCCAGTGGTGCCCTGAGCTGTGGTGTAGGTCGCAGACATGGCTAAGATTCTGCATTGCTGTGGCTGTGGCGTAGGCCGGCGGCTACAGCTCCGATTTGACACCTAGCCTGGGAACCTCCATATGCCACAGATGCAGCCCTAAAAAGACAAAACTAAAGGGAACAGCTTTAGAAGTCCCCACTGTGGCTCAGCAGGTTTAAGATTAGGTTTAGGATCCGGTGTTGTCTCTGCTGCAGTTCAGGTTCAACCCCCAGGCCAGCAGTGGGGTAAGGTCCCAGCGTTGCTGCAGCTGTGGCCTAAGTCACAGATTCGGCTCAGATTCAGTCCCTGACCCAGGAACTTCCCTATGCTGTGGGCTCAGCCAAAAAAGCAAAAAGAAAAACCAAAAGGAATAACTTCAAAAAAAAATCAAATCGGACCACCTCACTCCTCTGCTTCCACGGCTTCTAACTAAACTCAAAATCCCGACCCCTTGACTTGGCCCCCAAGGAACTCACGGTCTGACCCCACCTGCTTCATTTCGTGCCCGGGGCAGCCACGCTGGCCTGGAAGCATGTCCTGAAGTGCCCCCCCTTTAACCTCGGGCTCCCTGACTTCAAGCACCAGCAGTGGCCCCACCCGTCTGCTCTCTCGGGGGCCTCAGCCCCCCCCGCCTTATTCCTGAGCCCCACGCTTCCCTCTGTGCCTCCTCTCAGGCCTGCATCAGTGTGTTTATTAACCACGGGAGCACAGAACCCCAGCTCCCAGCTCAGGGCTGGGCACAGGGCGGGTTACTCCCCAGAGGGTGCCTCCGAGATGAAGGAAGCAGGCATGCTGGACGTGGAGTGGTCCATGCAACGACGGGGCCCCTAAGAGTCGGGATAAAAGGCCATATAAACCCCAGACACACGAAGGGCCTGGCAAATGCCCCATAAAATAACTGAGTTAACTGAAGGGCTCTTCTTGTAAAACGCTCCCTTTTGAGGCTCACCTCTAAAACAGGACGTGCACCCTTCAGACAGAAAGCAGTTATTTCCTTCAACACGGATGGGGAGACTTGTTAAGCTTCCTGGAAGCAATGTCGTTTCTCCTTGACTAAATAGCTATTTAATTTGAGGGTGGAGACGTGGCAGGAAATAATCGTTCGGGTGACAGTAACAATCGGTTTATCAGCCGAATCTCCCTTTCTGTTTGCAAATATTCCATTGGCTCCTTCCTGCCCCAGGTGGGTCTGTGCTTTGCTGTGCCCTTGAAGTTAGGTGTGGCGAGTGGCTTGCTTTGGCCGTTAACCTGGGAGGAGAAGTGCTGTGTGCCCTTCCTGGTAGAAGCTTTTGTTGTTGTTGTTGTTGCTTTTTTAGGGTCATACATGCGGCATATGGAAGTTTCCAGGCTAGGAGTCAAACTGGAACTACAGCTGCCAGCCTATACCATAGTCACAGCAATACCAGATCCGAGTCCCATCTGCGACCTACACCATAGCTCACAGCAATGCCAGATCTTTAACCCACTGAGTGGGGCCAGGGATCGAACCCATGTCTTCATGGATACTAGTCAGGTTCGCTACCGCTGAGCCACAACGGGAACACGTGGTAGAAGCTTTAAGAGTCAATGGATGTCTCACATGCCACTTGATCCTCTTGCTAATTGTGGAAACACATGTCCAGAGGGACTCCCATCGGCCTGGGCCCCTGAGTGACAATGCAGAGCAGAACCCCCAAGCAGCCAACACTGGATATAGGGCATGAGTAAGAATTACAATTTGTTATTTCAGACCACAGAAATTTAAGGTCAGTCTTGGTTGCCACATAACTTCATCTATCTTTCTTTTTTTTGTTGGCAGGGCCCGCAGTATGCAGAAGTTCCCAGGCCAGGGATCAGACCTGAGCCACAGCACTAACACCAGCCCCAGCAATGACAGTGCAGGATCCTTAACCCACTGAGCCACCAGGGAACTCGAACCTAACCTATCTTGACTAAAACATTGAGCCAATTTGTCACTGATTGTTGGAATTATAACTCATCATCGGTTTCCTTTACAGACCAGGAGTCTGCAGAACTGTTATGAAAGAGCAGCCTTCAGACTGTGGAGCCCCGAGTGCCACACCCAGCCGAAGGGGCAGGCGGGGGGGCCTCAGCACCCTCCAACCAATAGTTACTTACTGAAATGCATTGTTCTGTCCGTCCCTGAGCCAGGCGCTACGGATACCGTGGGCTACTGCTAGAAATTCTCTATGGTGGCTGTGAGGAGGGTCCCCACGGTAAGTTGAACGAAGCTGGGAAATCAGTGAGCTGGCAGGGCCCAGATCAAATGCGAGATGGCCCGGGGCCTCAGCGGGTGCTGCTCTGCTTGTGCACGTGATTTTAGGAGTGACTGTCAGTGATCAGAGTTAACCACTGCAAGGCACTTTCTAAGTAATTCACCCAAAGCAACCCAGCTAGGCTAAGAGACAGGAAAGTGAGAATGTGTGCATTAGAAATCAGGCCTATTGATAATAATCTGAAACTGAAAGGGGGAAAATCTGCAACAGAACGTGATAGCCAAGCTCCAACAATACATGTAAGGCTAGCTGAGAGAAGGTCCTGCCTGCCTAGCCAGGAATCAAGTATACGAGGGGGTGAGTTCCCACTGTGGCTCAGCAGGTTAAGAACATGACCCGATGGTGTCTCTGTGAGGACTGGGTTTGATCCCTGGCCTCACTTGGTTTAAGGATCTGGTATTGCTGTGGCTGTGGTGAGGCCAGCAGCGGCAGCTCTGATTTGACCCCTGACCCAGGAGCTTCCATATACTGCAGGTGTGGAAGAAGAAGGAGGAGAAGAAGGAGAAGAAGAAGAGGAAGAGGAAGAAGAGAAACAGGAAGAAGAAGGAGAAGAAGAAGAGGAATAAGAAGGAAAGGAAGAAGAAGGAGAGGAAGAAGAAGGAGGAGGGGAAGGGGAAGAAGAGGAAGAAGAAGAGGAGGAGGAAGAAGAAAAGGGAATTATTCGTGCCCCCACTCGTAGATGAATCAAGAGCAAAACCCCTTGATCGTGTGTATCTCAGTCGGGCTGTGTGTGCCAGCTTTGGTTTGTTCAAAGACAAATGCATTCACTCATTGACTCATTCCCAAATCTTCTGGGGTGCTTGCCATGTGCCAAGTACTGCTATACATTCGAAGATACAGCCATCCATGAACCCATGCAGCGGCTGCTCTCTGGGAGCCTTTCATTCCAGTGGGGAAATAAACTGGGAGTGCAGACCCCCTGGGCAAAACAGGGGTCACTTACACATCCCTGGCAGAGAGAAGCTCTAATCACGCCTAAAAAGTGATGTCCACCAAACTGCAAGTAGTGGCGAATCACACAGCCTATGGCCATAAAGGCAGTGCGGTAGGAAGGGAGACGAAGGGTGGGGCAACCATATTTGCCAAGAGGGGGCTGGATGCAGTCACCCAAGAGAATGCACCTCACCTACCAGCAAGAGGAGGTGTCAGAGAGTGAGAGAGCCCCCTCCAAACTCCACCTAAGAGCGAGCCTCCATGGCTTAGAGATGTGACAGACCTAGTGCTGAGCCCCTCCTATGAGAGCGTCCCACCACCCGGGGTACCAGTTCAGCAGGTGCAGCGTTTACTGTGCTCAGAGGTATGATTATGCCGCAAATCAGTCAACGGAGAGCTCAGACCTTCATTTCTGAGTCCATCTATGTCAAAGAAGAAAATGATATTTAACCTGCCTGATTTAGCTTTTCACCAAGTTTTGAGAACAAATCCTTCTTCAAAAGTCAGATCACCAACCCAACATCCAAAGTGACCACTCAAAACTGGAGGAAGATGTGAACAGTCAAAAGGAGCGCTTTACACCATCACACGTCTCCTCTTCTTTTCTCATATGTTTCAAATAAACAGGCTTGTTCGTGTTTGCATCGATGTAGGTTTTACAGACCACTGAAACTCTGACCTTATCTCAAGTGCTCAGTTTGGTAACTCGGGGAGAAACCAACACTCGGATGTTGGGCAGCAGGTTTGCAGTAACTCTCCATTGTGCTATGATATTTAGAAGGATTTTTCTTAACACTGAACTGCCCTGTGGTCCTAAGACAAAACACATTTTATTTTTCCTGCTATTCCCATTCTGTAGAGATAAAGCTGAATTTATAAATCCATTTACACCAAGTTGTTTTCCTTTTTATAATTTTTAGGGCTAACTGTACTATAAAAAAATTCAAGTGAAATTTGTAACTAAAATTAGCCAGAATTGTTTGCTAATAGTCCAAGAAAACTTGATTTAAAAATTCCCATCGTGGCTCAGCAGAAATGAATCTGACTAGCATCCATGAGGATGCAGGTTCAATCCCTGGTCTCCCTCAGTGGGTTAAGGATCCAGCATTGCTGTAAGCTGTGGGGTAGGTCGTAGTCACGGCTTGGATCCCGCATTGCTGTGGCTGTGGTGTAGGACAGCAGCTGTAGTTCTGATTTGACCGCTAGCCTGGGAACCTCCATATGCCTCGGATGTGGCTGTAAAAAGAAAAAAAACAATCACTCCCTTTCAAATGTAAAAGACCTAAATTACCATAGAAATTATGAAAAAGATAAATCCACAAATCAGCAGAATATGTACACTCTTTTTTTTTTTTGGCCATGACCTTGGCATGCAGACGTTTCCAGGCCAGGGACTGAACCTGAGCTACACCAGTGACAATGCTGGATCCTTAATCTCTAGGCCACCAGGGAGCTCCAGAATCCGTGTGCTTTCAACGAGCATTTACGAATTCTCCAGTTATAGGACACTTACTTGGTGACAGGTGCTACACTGTGCACCATACGTGTATCATCTCATTTAATCCTCCTACTGGCCTTATAACATAGGGTCATTCGATTATGCTTATTTTATAATTGAGCAAACAGAGAAGTCGCATAACTTGTCTGAGAAGGCACACAGCTAGGAAGTGAAGGAGCCAGCTGCAAACCCAGCAGGTCTGGATGTCAAGTATGTGCCCTCGGCCCTGCAAAACCAAAAGTGATCAGTTACTGACCCTAACCAGCTCGGTCAAAAGGACTCCATTTAGCCAAATGACAAGATTCAGTTTTATTTCTCTTTAATACTGTTTATACCCAAACTAATTAGCTGAACAGTCCATGTCAAGCTCTGCATTTCCAAAAAAAAAAAAAAAAAAGGATTCTTCTTCTTGCCCCTGCATCCAGTTTCCCACTTCATCCAGCAGCTGCCATGGAAGCAAAGGAAGAAAGGGACAAACAGTGCAAACCATTTACTGCCCCAGGTAATTTTATTTCCAGTCTCAAGGGAGTGGAGTGATGAAAAAGAAAACCTTTCAGAGCCCCAAATCGAAAATAAATCATCACACTAATGAAAGATCTTAACCAAGATACCCACAAAATGCACCGCGTTTGTCAGAAAGATGGCTGGCCCAGACTCCGGGCAACCTCAGTCTCCAGCATGCTGCAACGAAGGCCAAGGACAAGGCATCTGATTATGTTTAGAAACAAGGAGGCTAGCCTCCTATGTGGCATCTTCCCTAATTAAGGTAGAAGCAAGAAACCATTATGTGCCAGAGACCATTTTTTAACTGGAGAAGTTTAACACCTGGGGAAACAGGACATAAGAAAAGCGAAGTGCCGGGGTAACAGAAAAGAACATGAATAACTAAGAGTTAAATATTCAAGACAAGATTTTTTTTTTTAAAGGTTCTTCCAAACTATTAACATGTCTCCACTAAGAACAACCAGAACCCTAAAGCCGAAAGGAAGGGAAAACGCCCACCGGGGCCTTCCCTGAAAAGTACCCTCAAAAGAAACTGGATTCTGGTCTGGGAATTCCTTTTGTTTTGTCTTTTTGCCTTCTCTAGGGCCGCACCAGCGGCATATGGAGGTTCCCAGGCTAGGGGTCTAACAGGAGCTGTAGCCACCGGCTTTCACCACAGCCACAGCAATGCGGGATCCGAGCCGCGTCTGCAACCTACACCACAGCTTGCGGCAACGCCGGATCCTTAACCCACTGAGCAAGGCCAGGGATCGAACCCGCCACCTCATGGTTCCTAGTCGGATTCGTTAACCACTCAGCCACGACGGGAACTCCTTCAACTTTTTTAAATTAGGGTATAGCTGATTTACAATGTTCTGTCGATTTCTGCTATACAGCAAAGTGACCCAGTCATAAAAATATACACATTCTTTTTCTCATATTATCTTACTTCATGTTCTATCACAAGTAATTGGATATAGTTCCCTGTACTGGACGGCAGGACCTCATTGCTTACCCATTCTAAATGTAATAGTTTGCATCTAGTAACCCTAAACTTGGCTGGGCAATTCCTGCTAAGACTATCTCACCTGCCAGCCTCACCGGAAGCAGTCAACCACTTACAGATAAATAGATGGAAGCAGAGGGGGGAAATATGCACTTCCGAAGACAGATCTAGTTGATTTCACTTTTAAAAAGTTATCACTTACTATCTAAATTTATATCTGGCCATTAGTTCCTAAGGAAGAAGCTACAGTTTACCCCTCTCACCCAAATAAACCTAAACTTTGACATTCTGTCCTTATTTCAAACACACTGTGAGAACCACATGGACACTAATTTTTCGAGGAACGACACAAATCAGCCCTCAGTCATCTCTTCTTCCAGAGTTCATCAGTCAAAACCCATCTCTCCAAATAGCTCAGACTTCTTTGACTTTCAAGGTTGTGGGTTTCACATTCACCCACCCCATCCCCCAGCCACACGGTGGGAGGACAGTCCCAGATCTCTGCAAAATCACTCAGTGTCACCCTCATCATGACGTCACATGTTCTCCAGCAGCTCAGCCAGGTGGCTTCTCCTGTGTCTCCTGCTGGAGCGACCCCAGGGAGGTCCTCCAGACAAGACTTAAGACAATGCTTCCGACAGGGACCCTATGGCTGGGACAGCACTGACACCAGAGAAACCAAGCCAAGGCCAGCTGAGGGGCCCTTGAGATTTATCTCCACATGTAGAGTTCTTTGTGCAATGCTAGATGAAATAGAAAACTACCACGCCTAACATGCCAAAGTACTTCTGTGTCATTGAGAAGCACTTTGGGCAAACACTATCCCGTGTCGCTCCTGGGACAGCCCTTTCATGTAGATGGAACTAATCTCCCCATTTCACAGATGAAGCAACTGAGGCTCAAGAGAAACAGGTTCAGCTATTTGTCCACAGCTACCCAGCCAGAGGGGAAGCCAAGCCTTGTATCAGCCTACACTGTTTGGCCTCAAATAGAATGATAGCTAACACTTACTGAGAGCTTCATATCTGCCACACACTGTACTAAAGGCTTTCTCAGGTCAGCTCAGGTCGTTCTCATGACAGACTTTCCAAGTCTGACAGATGAGGAAACCAGTGAAGAGAGACCCTAAGCAATTTCCGCAAAGGTGACTGGGGCTCACGTTTTCACCCTCCTCACTCATTCTATGCATCACACTATCCTTCAGTGTCATCGCAACCACACTAACAAATAATCATAAGGCTGCTTCCTCTCACACATATAGAATCATCCTCATGGATAATGGCCATTATTCTAATAGCTCATGAGCCGGCCACAGATATTCAACATGAGATGCGTGTTGGGGGATTCAGATTCTAATAAAGGGTAAATCTGCCAAGTTAGTTTCCATTCAAAAAGACATGGCCAGGGAGTTCTCGTTGTGGCTTATTGGGTTAAGAACCCCACTAGTAACCATGAGGATGTGGGTTTGATTTCTGGCCTCACTCAGTGGGTTAAGGATCCGGCGTTGCCGCAAGCTGAAGCGTGGGTCGCAGATTCAGCTCGGATCTGGCGTTGCTTGGCTGTGGTGTAGTCTGGCAACTGCAGCTCCAATTTGCCCCCTAACATGGGAACTTCCATGTGCCGTGGGTGTGTCCCTAAAAAGCAAAAATAAAAAATAAAAATAAAAAGGCCGATGTGGTCAGGCCCCCAAGTCCAGACACTTGCTGGGACTCTGGGCCTGGGTCCGTTCCCCTCACCGTGAGCCTGAAGGCCTGCGAGGCCCAAGTCCCTTTCCTCCCGGGCCCCCTTCCTGGCTCCACCCTCAGGACAGCAGACACCACGGGCCTCCCTTCCTCCCGGAGGAAGTGGGTTGGGTAATTTAGGAAGTAGAACTGAGCTTTGAAAAGGACTTCTGTACTTGGAGTGACAGAGAGCAGCGTCTCGGAAGCTCCCGAGCACGGCTAGCTGAGTGCCTGGAGAGCACGTTGTGCCCGCAGCATCCAAGAGGTACCCGGATCTCATCTCCTCTCCTTCCCCGGGGAAGAAGCAACGGGTCAGCTGTGAGATTTGAAAACCCGCATGAAGGAGCACGGTCCCAGATGCCTCCCAGCAACTCGTGCCCATCACGGTGTTTGAAACAAAGCATTAGCCAGCTCTGCTTCTCAGATACTACTTGGCCTCGTAGAAACACAATAACCACCAGCATAAAGACCCTCTTCAGTATTCCTGATGTTTGTATCATGACAATTTGAAAGCCAGGTGTGACTGTAATGATTCCAAAAAGTGACAGCGGAAACCAGGCCGTCAAGGTAATGCATCTATGGAGTCCCGTTGCGGCTCAGCAGACTAAGAACCTGACTAGTATCCCTGAGGATGTGGGTTCGATCCCTGGCCTCGCTCAGTGGGTTAAGGATCTGGCATTGCCATGAGTTGCGGTGTAGGTTGCAGATGCGGCTCGAATATGGCTTTACTGCAGCTGTGGTGGAGGCCGGCAGCTGCAGCTCCGATTCTACCCCCAGCCTGGGAACCTCCATATGATGCAGGTGCAGCCCCAAAAATGGGAAAAAAAAAAAAAAAGGGAATGCATCTATGACCATGCTCTGCTTAGACAGTCATTTCTTGGGTAGAGATACTTTTCCAGGAGGTCTATAAATCATTCGTGCTGACTGTACTAAAACTGAAGCACTGAACTTGAAGAGCTGGTCATGCGTGAAAGGAAAAGAATCCATCTCCACCGGCTGCAACCCCCTTCCCCTCCAACTAGAGCCTGCAGCTTTCTGCGGTTCTCCAGCCGCACCTGCCCCTGTCAGCCCACGCAGGACGTCCATCGTCCTCATGACCCCCCACCTCCTCTGCCCACCCAGGGTTTCCTCCAGCCTCCCACAGGGGCCGCGTCACCACACAGACCAGACCCTGAGTCCAGGCCTCCCGCCACCACACCGGGTGGCCGTGAACCCTTCCAGCACAGGGCCAGCCTGTGACCGCGAGATGCAAACAGGCTGGGAGGGCGCAGAGCCTGCGTACAAAAGCCTCACGGTACCTGCCGGTGGTGGGGAGGGGCCCTGGGTGCCAGGACACACACACACACACACACACACACACACACACACACAGCCCTCTGGGAGATGATGTCACAGTCCGCAGCCACTGAGGGAAAGCACATTCACGAGCTGGTCCAACTTTAAACCGATGAGCAAGGGGGCAACGGTCATTCCCCAGCCAGAGTCAAGTGCAAAGAAGAAGGACGCGGGCAGCAAGGAGAAGCCCATCTTCCTTGCCTGAGACCTCGGCCATGAGGTCTTGCCTGCCCACTCGCTGGGAGAGTTACGGGGCAGCCCTGGCCCGGGGTTCTGAAGCAGGTCCAGTTTGGCCCAATGAAAGTCACTTCACGTGCTCCCGCCCCCGCCCCAGCGTCTGCCTGCGCCTATGGGAGAGAAAGACAGGAAGCCGATGGGGAGGAGAAGCGGACGGCAGGGCGTGAAATCACTGCGTCTCCACAGCCCCTCGGCCACGCCTCACGTGACCCTGTCTCCCTTCTTGGCTGTCAACAGTCAGGGGCCAGTCCTCGGTCACACTGGCAGCGATTTTCGCTTCTTATCTACCAAGATAGTTCCTTCCCAATATAGACTTGGCCTGAAAGCGCCACTAAGTGAGGCCCATATATGGGCCCAAACTCTGACTGCATTTTCCGTCTCTTTTCCCCAGATCTCCTCGCAGAAACGACAGGCACAGAATGCGTGTCTCTGTTTTCTCTGGAACTTCAGGATGCAGCTTGTGAAGCCGACGCTCCCTCCCTCTCGGCTGACCCACCTGCTTCTCTCCGCTGACCCTTGAGCACAGGGCTTGACTGTGTGCACAGAGCAATCCCGGGCCCAGAGGATCTACAAGAAGACCACGCGACAAGACGTCTGTCGGGAACTAGGGTCAAGTTTGCAGGGCGCAAATGCGGATATTAGAATTTCTGGTAAAAGGAAGGCAGCAAACAGGACGTGGAGTCAGGACCTTGGGAAACCAGAAAGCAGAGGGACAGGCCAGCTGACACTCGGGGTGAGGCCAGGTCACTTGCTGGGTACCCTCCTTCAATCACCGGCTGTTCTGAAACAGGCTCCCAGACAGACCTGTGGTTGCCAAGGGGGAGAAGGAGGGAGCAGGATGGGCTGGGAGTTTGGGGTAACAGATTCGAATTACTCCATTTGGAATGGCTAAGCAACAAGTTCCTGCTGTGCAGCACAGGGAACTAAATCCAGTTTCCTGGGATAGACCGTGATGGAAAATAGTATAAAGATGTATATATATGTATGAGTGAGTCACTTTGCCGTACGGCAGAAATTGGCACAGTATTGTAAATCTACTGTACTTTAATTTGTAAAAATCATTGGCTGTTCCTGCAGATCTTTCTTCCTACTCCTCTGAGGGGTCCCCCGAAGAGAACAGGGTTCTCTCCTGATTCAGACCCTCCTCCAAGTCCCTGAATCCACCCGCCTGTGCGGTGGCAGGAATCTCACCGCCAATAGCAGCTTGAAAGAGAAATCTCACTCTGTGACCCAAAAGGGATTTGTTTGAAGGTGGACTAGTTGAAGATCATCATAAAAGTTCTCCTGGCTCCCAAGACACCAACCCACTAAGCCGCCAAAATAGCCCCAGAAAGAAGCAGAGCGTGAATGAGACAAAGAACGCTTCCTTCCAATGAACTAAGGAGGTCGGCGCGCTGATTGAGCCCGAACTTACTCGGTATTTCAAATGTCAGCACAGACGGAAAGAGGAGGTTGCTTTTCTGTCATCCCTTTGGCACTAAGACGTAATCAAGGGGAAAGTTCGGTTTAAACCGAAAGGTGGTGCCTCGAAACAGGAAACAAGACAAGAGGTCGGTGCCCCAAGGGAGTGAGACACAAGTTGTAGCCTAAGCATCCTGCTTTGAGCTTGATTTTTAGGAGCGATTCCTGGCTTGGTAACTCAAGGAGGCCCTGGGCTCCCCTTAGAGATGGAGACGGTCCCCCGGGGGGTGGGCTTATCCAAACCTGTCAGCAGGGCCACGCGAGCATCACAAGGGCTCTGCCACCAGCCCCACACCCCCTCATGTGGTGGTGCCGGCCAGGTCCCTCCTGTTCACCCCAATCATGAAAACCCCTTCCCCCGCAAAACCGGGAAAGGGGAAAAAACCCACAGGCTGGGTCAGGCCGGTGCTCCAACGGCCCCCTTGCAGTTCCGAATTCTTTACTAAAATAACTTGTGATTTAAGTGCTGCTGGTTTAGAAATCTTGCTACCAAAGGGTGAACCTGACAAAGTTCAGGACCCGCTGCAGCAATTAAGACCCACAAACCAAGTGGCACTTAAAAATCCTGCCGGTATTTTCTGAATCCGTGGGACAAACCACACTTCGCAAAACACATTGATGGTATAACATTCAGGTTTTACTTAAACCAGTTCTGCTGAAACAATCACCAGCCTGAAACCTGCCAGAGTTAAAAGATAGGTGTTGTGGTTACAGAAAAATACAGGGTCGGATGCTATAAAATGATTTAGCATTGCAGCAGACAAACCACACAAAGTGACAGTTCTGGTAATTACATGCCTTCGTCCTGGGGCAACCAAACCACCACCCAAGAAACATCAGAGCAACTTCCCTGCAGGAAGAAATACCCTCACAAGCGCCAAGCCTTGAGCACTCACCTTTATTTGTGCTTTTTATTGTTGAAGTCATACTTTACAAAGGAAGTTATGGAGCAATCATAAAGAGTGAGGAGTGAAATATTTATAAAGTCTCACAGTCTTGACAGATTCACCTTCCCCCAAATATACTCAACGCATGAAAGTTCTGCATCCTTAGTAAAGGACCACTCTGATTTCACAAAAAGAGGAGGCGGGTTCTGTATCCATCTGGGACCTCTGCCAGCAAAGACCCCACTGAAGCAGACTCAGGAGTCCCACCGGCAACAAGCCTTCTGCGATCTCAACAGAAGGCCATTCCTGGTTTGCTGGATTACCCAACACACAGAAATGCATTTTCACCAAAGAGCTTCACCATCTCATAAAAGCACCAATGCCCCAGGGCTAGAGAGATCTTCTAGAAAGTGGTCTAGGCTCACTGGCCTGAGAGAATCAAGCATTTCCTACCTCTAGCCACTGGAACCATCAGCTCTGAATGTTGCAAATGCCATAGAATGAATACATGTGTATATAAGATAGAGATATCATACACATACACCTCTGAATGAATACATCATATAATGAACATACACAGTTTAAATGAAACCTATACAATGAATAGTCTTTAAAATATGAGGGATGAATCAATAACATAAATTCTTCAGCAAAAAACAAAACGGATTCTGACCACCTACCACGTAATAAATGCTAGTAAAGTTTTGTTGATTTTACTTAATGACATGGTTTGGTGGTCTTGAAATTAATCCTTACCTATAAAACGTGTCTAATGCTAAATTATGAAATCAGGAATCAAGTTGTTGTCATAAAAATGAAATTAGAGAGCGACAGGAGAAAGATTAAATTCCTGTCCTGGTTTGGAACCTGAAGAAAATCCCTGAACTTTCAAGTGTGTACACCGATCATGGGTTCTGTGTTGGGACATGAAACACCTGAGCAGCAGAAACTCTGGAATATCCTTTTCCTGGGCTGTAGATGGAACGGATGTGTCATGCAGAAAGGTCAGAAGAGGTGATCTCTAGGGTCTCTTTTAACTTTAAGTTTCTGGGATTCTCCCATAGAATGAATTTACTTATTTATTTATTTATTTATTTATTTTCAGGGCCACACCTGCAGGAAATGAAAATTCCCAGGCTCGGGTTCCAGTTGGAGCTGCAGCTGTCAGCCTGTACCATAGCCACAGCCACAGCAACTCCAGATCCAAGCCAAGTCTGCGACCTACATCACAGCTCATGGCAATGCTGGCTCCTTAACCCACTGAGCGAGGCCAAGGATTGAACCTGCATCCTCATGGATACTAGTCAGGTTCATTACCACAAGGCACGACGGGAACTCCCCTCTCATAGAATTTAGGTTGCTGTTATGGCCAAATACCATTACAAAGTATCCCTCAGCTCTAAGGTGTTAGGTGTGTTCCGCAGGTGTGCGGGAGCTGGCTTATACCAGCTCACGAGAGACGACTACTAAATTTTGAGGAATTTTACAAACCAGCTATTAAACAGTCATTGTTAGAAATTAAAATGTTGTAGACATACAAATAAATTAACTATACTTAAAACAGTTAATAAATACTCAAAACTCATCACTCTCTAATGATTTAATAACATTGCACTAGTATCTACACTCTTGAGGTTAATTCCCTGCTTCGAGTTCCTGACTTCACAATGGCAGCCTGAAATCAACCACAGAGGGAGTATTTACACCAAGGACATGGGCAGATGCTAGAAATCAAGGGAGTTTTCTTCTGAGAGCTCATTGTTATATATTTGCCAGCAACTCATCAGATATCTGTGTGCTTCAAAGACAGCGCGAATAGGAAACTGTATTGTGCTGAGAGGGAGAAGGAGACAAAGGGCAGGATGGAAATAAGAAGAGGGTAGAGGAAGAGGGAAGAAAGGAAGAGGAGAGATGGGAAGACAGAGAAAGGGAGAACAGTTTTATCTGTTTAGTGTCCTGAGGAAAACAATAGCTCCATACATGCAAGCAAATTATTTCAGAACCAATATCTACACTCTTTTTCTGAAATCTGCTCTAAATGTGCCTGCCTCCTAAAGCAGAAGCTAGCAACAGAATCGAATCTTTTCTTAAAGACTCAGGTCAGACATCCTCCTGTGCTGCGCTGCAACCCTCCAGGCCACCGGGAGCTCTCTGTCTTCTGTGAAGATGGCACCAGATTCCCTGTCAACCCCCTTACTGTCAGGCTGTCAGCTGTCACTTGGAGATGCTCTCCCAGTACTTGCATCTAGCGGCCTACTTTGTTGCTTCTAAATCATAGTGAACTACGAAGTCAGGAAACCAAGCGTGTTAGAACCGTGGCTGCAGTAAGGGGAGACAAGTTCTCTCAAAGCCTCAGCCTTTCCTCCAAGAAAGAACAGACACTCCAGACAGCTCTTTTGGTTCCCAAAGTCACCTATTCTGCTTTGTTTTAGGTTCTTTACTGTGTTCCAAATGAGTGACCTCCAGATAGGTGAGGTTTTGCTAAATAAAGACAAAATTTAACTGAGACAAACAAACTAAATAATAAATAAATAAATAAAATAAAGAGCTAACATTCACTAACTAAGAAAGCAAATCAAAGTCCTGCATGTAAGTGATAGTCCATAGCATGGACATCCTGTTCACTTGCCAGCCTGTCCCTTTCCCAAGTTAGAGGGCAGAGCTGGGCATGGCCCAGCTCCAGGGCTCCTCTCCTGGTGTCCACGAAGGCCACTGAGCAGCTGGAACTCGAAACCCCAGGAAACAGGCAGCAGTAGGAAAGGAAGGGCTGGGGAGGCAGCCCCACCTTCCAGCAGCTAATGTCATCTGCCAGCTTAGGTCATCTGCCCAAACTGCCCCTCCTCATGCACATCCCTGGAGGGGAGCAAGGAGCAGAGAGGCCCTGTGACATGAACTGGGGCCAAGCATAAGGGAGTGAGATGGTGGCCACAGAGAAGCCATCATTTGACAGGTCCCCCAGTGGACAGGTACCAGAAGCAGCGCCAACACGAGACCCTCTTGCAGTGCGATCTGATGTGCCAACACTGACCCCTCTCCTAGGGACTATGCCAGCCTCCTGAAAACTCGTGTCTCTGTTTCTCTGAATGCGGTCTTTGGGCTGGCACTAAATCCTGAAAATAAGAAAAGTATTTCACGGCTCATTAAATTCACAGGATGCAATAATGTGCTTTTTAAAATATTTTGTTTCATCTCTTTTCTTGTGTAGGGTTTTGTTTTAAAATATTCTGATAGCAACATAAAAGTTCTATTTCTTAGGCTGTTGCCTATTTACCCAGACTGTCACACCAAAAAAATGTTTAAATAACTATAATAGAACAACAATGCTATCACAGAAATAGCAGAAAATTCCAAAAATTACCCTTCTTGTACTGAGCGTTCAACTTGTAAAGAAAGAAACAACAAATGTTCTTAAGTCAAAAATAGAAACTCTGGAGAGAAGCCCATTATTTCATAATTCTACTTCACACCTGGCACATATCATGCCCATAACAAATATTTATTGGGTGACTGGCTGGATGGTTGAATAGATTTGGCCCTACCGACTGGATTGTCTGAGGTTGGCTGGCCTTTCCTAAGACTTCGGCCAGCAGGACTTGTCCAAAACCATATTTAGGCCTGTTGAAGAATACAATTAACTAGCCAAGCAAAGTCTTCTCTAAAATGAAATCTGAGTATCTTTTCTTTGAGCTTGAACCTGGGGAGTTTATATCCTCTTGCTGAAAGGCAAGTTCAGACCTGACCATCAGCTGGCTGACACCTACTGATCATTTACTGTGTATGGACCATTGTGCCAGGAATTGGAGATGGAGTCTGCTGAGCAAGATGGGAAGGTCCCACCCAGCATGAAAACACACTCTCCAGAATTTATAATAGACACGTACGAGTCCTTTGTTTTGTGACTACAATGCGGTGGAGGAAGAGGATGAGCTTCTCAGTGAATGGTGTAAGTGAACTGATGTCCCCATGGAAAACACGAATCTTGATCCCCACAGTGTACCATAGACAAACATCAATTTCAGATACATTACAGATCTAATTATAAAAGGAAAAATAATGAAGGACCCAAAATGTAAATAAGGAAAACATCTCCATGACCTTGGAGGAGACAAAGATTTTTTTAAACAGGATGCAAAATGCATTAACTATAAGGGGGGAAAGCGGTAAACGGGACAATATTAACATTTAGAACTGATATTTATCAAAGGATGCTTAAACATTAAAAGAGTGGAAAAGGCAACTCACAAAGCAGGAGAAAGTACATACACAGCACATATTCCTGACCAAAGACTGATATGTAGGATATAGAAAGATTAGTATCCAGGACGTATTAAGATTAGTATCTGAAATGTATAAAAATCAGTAAGACAGACAACCCAAACCAAAGCTTTATTTTTTAATGGGCCAAAGAGTTGAACGGGCACTTCACAAAGAAGATACTCAGAGGGCCAATAAACCTGAAAAAGGACTGAACTTCATGATAAGTGCAGAGTAAAACCACAGTGTGATAACACTACGTACCTAACAGATGGTCAGAATGAAGAGAAAATACCAAGTGTTGGCAAGGGTGTGAAACAACTGGAACTTTCAGATACTGTAGTGAGAATGTAAGTCAGTATAATTGCTTGGGAAAATCGTCGGGGATTATCCAGCAAGACTGAACATATGTACACCCTATAAACCAGTAATTTCACCACTATGTATATAACCCAACAAAAATGCAGACATATGTTCACCAAAAGACGCATGCAGGAATGTTCACAGCAGCTCACTTCAGAATAACTCCAAACTGGAAACCTCCTCAATGCCCATCAAAAGCAGAACAAGTTTAAAAACAATTGTGATATATTCATGCATGGAACACTGTAGGGCAACAAAATGGACAAACCTCAACGGCGTGCAATGACCTGGGTGTATCTCACACAATGTTGAACAAAAGAAACAGACATAAAAATTATTTTCAAAGGTGATCAGATTACCTTGGAGGTGATGGGGGGGGGCACAACCATGGAAAGAGGGCACAGTAGGGACTGCTGTGGCACCAGCAATATTCTGTTTCTTGATCTGGATGGAGGTTATGATTTGAGACAATTCAGCAACCTGTACACTTAGGATCTATAACATAACTTTGTATGTTATACTATAGGAAAAAAAGTTTAAAAAAAAAATCACTCATGATTTCACCTCACATTTTTTCTGTCCCTATTCCCTTGACTGTGTCCGCAGGGCACGGCTCCTGGAGGAAAGGGAATACAGAGATGCAGCAGTGCGCCGAGGGAGAGCAGAAGGGAACAAAATGTAGACAAAAGGTATAGACGAGATCCCTGTTAGATCTGGGCCAAGGGAGGAGGAAGCACGGAGAGTTCCGTGTGTATGTGGGTCTGGTACTTAACTGAGGCATCATTTACACACCACGAAACGCACTGATCTTAAGTGCACGGCTCTATGACTCTTGAAATGAAGGAAAGGCTGAAGGTGAAGAAAGCTCCTCCTTGAGTAGGAGGACGGAGATGGGCTCCTGAGAGAGGGTAAAGGCTGACCCATCTTTCTCTTCATCTTCCTTCTGTCCCATGGTTGTTGGTACCATCCTCACCAGAAATGGTCTTTCCAGCCCAAAAGATAAAGACACCCGAATTTCCAAAAGCATTAGCACTGCTTATTCTGAACATGTAAAGAACCCCCCCCCCTTTTTTTCAGGGCCGCACCTGCAGCATATGGAAGTTTACAGGCTAGGGGTCGAATCAGAGCTATAGCTGCCAGCCTATGCCATGGCCACAGCAACGCCGGATCTGAGCCCTGCCTGTGACCTATGCCACAGCTTGTCTGCATCTTGTGGCAACACCAGATCCTTAACCCACTGACTGAGGTCAGGGATTGAACCCATGTCCCCATGGCTATTAGTCAGGGTCTTAACCTGATGAGATGCAACGGCAAGTCCTGAAAATACAAAGAATTTAATACAAACAAACTTGGCTCCTTTTTTCCTTATTTGCAATTAAAAATTAAAACTGCCTGGAGTCCCCAAAAAGAAGGAAAGGCAGATACTCTGAAGCTGCTCTTAATATTGTCAAGCCCTGGGACAGGCGAAAGCTCTGTCCTAAAAGAACATGGAGCCCCTTCCTCACAGTAACAACAAAACAGGGCTAGATCCACATCCATCTCTGCTCAAAAATAGCTTTAGGAGTCCCCACTATGGCGCAGTGGGTTAAGAACCCAACTGCAGCAACTCGGGTCACTGCAGAAAACTTTAGATTTATTTAGTAAAAGGCATGCTCGTTCACTGTACAAAACAGAAAATAAAAATAACCCATACCAACACTTAAAAAGCCCTATTTGTATTTCTTATGTCTTTGCAGTCTTTTTCTAGACCCATACATAAAAGATGGCCTATGAAAAAGTTTTGTATCCAGTGTGCATATTATCTATGATCACTTCATTCAAATGTGATAATTCTCTTGCATGAAAAAGGTAATTTCCTTGAAACCACCCAACAAGATTTTTCATTCTGTGACGGGAACTGGGTGATTCCATATTCACAAAAACCTGGTGCATAACCAAAATTTTCAATGAAGGCATAAACTCCACCGAAAATTATTCACCCCCCCCCGGCCAAAAAAAAAAAAAGGCCCAAGAAAACTCCAAAACCCTCTTCTCTCTTTTTGACCAAATGACATATCTTTCATTTGACCACATGTATTAACAAGGCAAGATACATTATGGAAAAAAAAGATCACAGGTATTGCTAGTGGCGCTTTCATAACTATCCCGGGCTTTTCTCGGGATGATTTCTAACAGTATGAATCCTCAAAACATCCCTAAGAGGGCTATATCATTTAAAGGGGGAAATTAAAGATAGTCAAGGATGGTGGCTCATCACCAGTCTGCGAGTAAAGGCGGTGCGGGGACCTGGCCTCATCCTTCTGCGCAGGCCACGCCCACTGCTGCCAAGGGCGATGGGAGGGGCTACCTTAGACCGCCAAGCCCCAGCCCCAGGCATAAAGGATGGAAAAAGAATGGTGATTCTCCAACAGGGGTCTCTGAGAAGAGCCAGCCTACTTCCTACCACCAGTAAGAACCCATCTGGAAAAACTTTTCAGTTTGTTTTGATCCTGTGAAGCGGAAAAGATAGCCTTAATTCCTTGGGCAGAAGGCGACGTCCACACCCACGGCTACCGGGACCTTGCACCCTCGGAGGCACCCTGGTGGGTCGGCGCCTTAGTCATAACTGCTGGCTTGAGGCTTTCAGTTTTATTTTACTGTTTTATATGTTCTCTGTGTCTCATTCTTTGCCTCCCTTCACTGTTTTAAATTGCTTTATGCAAGGCAATATTACAGTAAAGGGTCAAGGATAAATAAACTAGTTCCTTATTCTCTTCTTTAGAATAATGAGTTGACTCAACCTAAGGATTGTTCACGTATTAAATAAATGCGGCCCGCTCGCCTTCTCCGAAATTTAACATGGGAATATTCCAGAAGTTTGAGACTTGACTGGCAACTCTGAAAGTGCGGGGCTAGTATGGGTGATAGTTTTTTTCATCAGACACACAGAAACAGACAGACACACACACACACACACACACACACGCCAACTTTCTTTATCTAAACATGCATCCTTATAAACTGCTTTTGGCAAAAGATTATTAAATGCTGAACCATCTGGGGTTTGATGAAGAAATGGATTTTAACTTAACAAAAGGCACTTGTCTACCACAGAATACATGTTACTTTGTTTTAGTTGTAATATTTGTAGAGTGTTTTCCTTACAGCAAGCCTAATCATGTTTTAGCACCAAATCAATGACTCATTTTCTTTTGACTTCTCAGAGTGCTGCCAGCCACACCCCATCACAAATAGGAGAAAAAACCAGTTGACTAATTAGAATTGTTATGTGGAATACTAACTCACAAGAGCTAAGCAGAAAGGCCATCTCTAGAATCTTAAAACTCATCACTTTACCTGCTTGGCTTGAAACAGATTTGATTCAATTAATATTTGCAGAAATCAATGACGCTGCTGTGTCAATTGCACTACTGCCACAGACAATATAAGATAGTAATAGGTGGCTGGCCACAGCAGCTCAGGACAAAAACATCCTGTAGCACAAGCAAAAGAAGTTGTTATGGGGTCTCCCCATTTTATTCAGAAGCAACATTATTTTTTTACTTCAGTCATGTCAAAGGTAATACTGGTATTTGCAAACATGTAGAATAAAATACCCACTCTGTAGCCTATGGCTTATTTAAAGTGAGTTTCTGACTTTTACCTCAAAATTCCATCTAAATGGACAAATGGAGAGCATAAGGGCTCCAGTACAAACTGCTCATGGAATCAGAAATAAGTAGCACACTCAACTGTGATGTATACTTGAGAACTAACGGATTTGAACTCCTCCAAAGAAACAGCTGAATGCTGTAAACGGTTCATCTAAAAAAAATAACAATATTGTAAACCGTTCAACTAAGATGCATATTTAAACATATATGAAATAAATTAAGCAGAAAAGCCTTGCTCAGTGTCTTGGTCAAGCATGCTAGAATACATGGAAAAGATCAGAGGTGAAGGTGAAACTGCTGTTCATGGTTTCAGGGGCTTTTTCTAAGCTTGAATCTTTGTCTTCTTCCTCTGGCGATTTAAAGGTGGGCATATTATTAAGCCCTTCTGAGCCTTAATTTTCTTATTTTAAAAATGGGATAACGACATCACAGAGCTTTCGTGTGGGCTGAATGGGATTAACTGATGGTGCTGTATGGATTCTATCATGAAACAAAATAAACAAATATTTTAAGGAGCAAACAATTCTGCTTTCCACCTCCTACCAAAACCGCCTGTGAAACCTCTTAATGCCTTTTTTCTATCCCATCATGTTAGCTCTAAAACGAACTATATGGTGACATTCCAGGAATAAATTTCCCTGTGAAAATTAATGTGTTTAGTACAGATTTATTCAGCATCTTGCTTAGGCTAATTTGTACTCTTCACCTTTAAAAAAAATTATTTCCTCAGGCTGCTGCGCTTTTCTCTCTCAGATGCTTATTTTCTATCTCAACACACATCTCCCTCAAGTTAAAATAAACACCACCATTAGTTAATTATGAACTGCCAAGATAAAGGAAAATAATAAGAACAGGAAAGCCCCCAACAGCCAATTTTATAAATTATATGCCTAAAAGCTTTAAGTCAAATATGCCAGCTCTTCTTAAAGGTTAGCCCAATCAAATGCAAAACAAACAAACAAACAGTAAACTAGTTAGGATAGCTCTAAGGATCTGTACAGTGAGATTTCAAATTTAACCTGGAAGTCAGCATTGAGGAGGAAGTGCTAGAGTGGGAGAGAAGATTTTAAAAAAAAAGTCTTCTCAATCAAATCCTTTCCATCCAACTGACATCACACAAGAGGTGGCAGAAAGGAAGCTTGGAGACACTTTAGCTACTGAAATGAGCTTTGTAAATCAGACAGTCCTTTGGTGAACTAGTCTATTGTCTCAAGTTTGCCCTGAGAAGCAAAGACCCTCTATTACCGCTTTAAATATCACCTGCATTTAATAAGTCTCATTTTCTCCAATACGCGGCCAGCTTTATTATAGAATCTCTAAAATCAGAGTTTGACGTCCCTCTTTCGGAAACCTGAAAACAAAAGCCTATCGTGAAGATGACTTGCTAAGGTCACCTGGCATGTAAGCAGCAGCCAGGCTAGAGCAGAGTTCCCCAGGCCAGGCCTCCCACAACATCACACTGAGAACAACTGACTTTTTTTCTTCTTTTTTATGCCCACGCCCACAGCATATGGAAGCTCCCAGGCTAGGGGTCAGATCGGAGCTGTAGCTGCTGGTCTACACCACAGCCACAGCAACACCAGATCGGAGCCGCGTCTGTGACCTACACCACAGCTCACGGCAACGCCGGATCCTTAACCAGCAAAGCGGGGCCAGGGATCCAACCCTCATCCTCACAGAGACAGCGTTGGGCCCTTCACTAGCTGAGCCACAACAGGAACTCCTCAATGTTGTGACTTGTAGATTTCATAGATGCCAACAAGGTCCCACAGCCCATCAGTGATACAGCGTGCCCTGGTTTATTAATCGCTGAAGTTCAGCTATTAACTGATGACTTTTTCTTACTTAAGAGCTGATCTCCTATTAAAATGAAGATAAAGTGTTTTCAGTCATTTACATGGTAATTGTCAATGAACTTATGATACTTTTTCCTAAAAACAGGCTTTGAGTTTAGGAAGAAGTACACAACCACTATGCAGTAAATAAATGTATTGAAAACACTAATACAACTGTGAAGAGGGGCGAGTCGCCACCTCAAAGCACTGCCAATCCTACAAACACCTCCATTCTTCTCCCGTAACAGGAAGTGTTCCTTTATGCTTTTTTTCTTTCTCTTGCACAGTTTAAATAGATGAAGGCATCTTCCTCCTCTTTTCCCATCTATGTAAATATCTGTTGGAATGAATGAATGAATATTCCTGCCCTACCCAGTTCTTTCCACAATTTGCCCTAAGGAATCTTTCAAAATGGAAGAGCCCTGGAGTTCCCGTCGTGGCTCAGTGGTTAACGAATCTGACTAGGAACCATGAGGTTGCGGGTTCGATCCCCGGCCTTGCTCAGTGAGTTAAGGATCCGGCGTTGCCGTGAGCTGTAGTGTAGGTTGCAGATGTGGCTCGGATCCGGCATTGCTGTGGCTGTGGTGTAGGCAGGCAGCTACAGCTCCGATTAGACCCTTAGCCTGGGAATCTCCATATGCCGCGAATGCGGCCCTAGAAAAGGCAAAAAGACAAAAAAAAAAACAAAAAAAATGGAAGAGCCCTTCTTTGATCATTTCTTCCTCAACCAGAAAGTGATGCTTTAGAGACTAATTGACACTGTGGTCTTTTCTTTTTTTCTAAGCTTTAGCGCAGTGCAACGGATTTCTAAAATGCCAGCGCTGACTGAGAAAAACCTGGTGAGAAGTTATTGGCCCGAACTTTCAAGCAGAGACGGGAACCATGGCTTTCATTCCTTGTCTACCAAGATGTGTGGGAGGCTTGTTCAGAATCTTACCTGCTGATACAAAAACGCTCACCCCTTCCTTAGCACAGCAAGAAATGAACAAATTACTCCCAGAGCAATGAACAATTACTGCGCAAACAAAATAGTATTCTTGGACATACTGAAAAGTTAAAATTACAGAGAAGAATGGCAGTAAGGTGTGATTACTTCCTTTGAAGACTTTGATTACCCGGGCATCTGTGCTTTACTCCATCATAACTTCCTTTTAGGTCATTGTCTCAAAAGACGGCATAGATATAATTCCTAACCATGAAAAAGAACCAAAACTTCCAGTCAGTGACAGAAGAGCCTATTTTTAATACAGGCAGAGGCAAATTACATTATTGCACTTAATTAGGGGTATGTGTTTCAGAAATGCACGGCACTGGACGATGCTGCCAACTGGTTGCCAGTTTCTGCATCATTTACTTGACAGCCAGGTACTGGACACCTGAGTGCGGCCAGGTGTGCAAGAGGCACTGGGGCTGCAGGGACCACAAGATTCTGCCCTCAGCGAGGCCAGGAGGCAGGATTACAGAAAGATGCTGAGGCAAGGGTAAGCATGAGTGAGCAAAGGCCGGTCACCTGCCTGCCTGCAAGGACACCTAGCAGAGAGGCTTCCTGGGGAACAGGTAAGTGGTAGACAGGTGAGGAGGAGGAGAGAGGGACAGGTGACTCTGGCAGAGGGAGAAGCAGGTGGGAATGGGTCCTGCCAGAGCTGCACGAGGATCTGGGTTGAAGCAGGGGTGAAGGCGGGACCAGAAATGAGACCAGAGAGGGGGGCAGCACACCCCCAAGCCTTGTCGCAAGCTGGATCCCAACGGCAGCACGAGTGACTAGGTCTGGTCTGAATTTTAGAAATACTCTGAAGCCCCCATGGGGACGGAGAGCTGGAGGTGAGGGCTCAGAGGAGGAGTCCCCAGCCCGGCAGCCAGAGCCGCGAGTTCACTCCCCTCTGTCACTTGAGAGCCAGGCAGCCTCTGCCCAGGGCCTGTCCTGCCGCTCCAGCTCTGTCCCTCAGTTCCTCTACTTCCCCTGCAGAGTTACCGTAAGCACTGAATGAGAGCTCACGAAGGACGGGTGTGCAGTGAGAACTTAATAAATGCACTGCTGGCAGCAATGGGAGCATCGAGGCTACATGCCTTTGGAGTCAGCGTGACCTTGGACAAGGACAAGGAACAACTTCTCTGACCTCAGTTTCTTCCTCTATAAGAAATAAAGATAATAGCACCCCCCCCATAAAGTTATTGTCAGAACTGATTGTAGGAGATAAAATGTATAAATCATCTGGCCCTTGACTGAGAGCAATTTGAGCAGCAGAAGTAATAAGGATAGTGGCAGTAGTAGAGGGATGGTAGAGGTACCAGTACTAATGTTACTAATATTAGTACCAACGTTAGTCAAAACAATACTAGTAACATTACTATTAATATTGCTATAGTAATGTTAGCAATAATATTGGTACTACTAATATTAGCACTAATAGTAGAGGGATGTAGGAGTGCTAGGACTAATAATGCTACTAATATTAGTACTAGTGCTAGTACTAATGGTATTAGTCACAATAATATTACTAGTATTAACAATAATGCTACTATAATCATATTAGTAATGTTAGCAGTATGATTGGTAATAGTAATGTTAGTACTACTATATTAGTACTAATAGTAGAAGGATGTAGGAGTGCTAGGACTAATGATACTACTAACATTAGTACTAATACTAGTACTAACAGTATTAGTCGCAGTACTATTACTAGTATTGACAGTAATGCTACTATAATCATATTAGTAATCTTAGTAATATTACTGACAATAGTAACATTAGTACTACTAATATTAGCACTAATAGTAGAGGGATGTAGGAGTGCTAGGGCGAATAGTACCGCTAATATTAGTACTAATACTAGTACTAATAGTATTAGTCGCAATGGTATTACTAGTATTAACAATAATGCTACTATAATCATATTAGTAATACTAGCAATATTATTGACGATAGTAATATTAGTACTACTAATATTAGCACTAATAGTAGAGGGATGTAGGAGTGCTAGTACTACTAATTCTAGTAGCAGCAACTTGAGGGACACGAGACTGAAGTGTCTATTGCTGTAACACAGGTGAGGAATTACAAGGAACAGAACTAAGGTGGTGGCAGTAGGAAGTCAAGGGATCAGAGCCCAGAGCTCTGAGGAGCAGGCATCAACAAGACCTCCTGACTGCTGGGTGTGACTGGAAGGGAGAGGTCAGAGGAGGATGCCCGCATAATCTTGGCTGGACCACCCGTGGGCAGCATGCCCGCCATTCACTGAGGGAACTGCGGAAGAGGGGCAGGTTTGCAGAGGCAGTTGAGAAACTCATTTTCACACCAGTTGAAGACAAGTTTCCCATGGGGCATCTGAATATGCTTGGTACTCAGAAAGCAGATCTGGGCTAAAAATAGAGATTGAAGAGCTGTCAGCATATGGACAGCAGCTGAAGCCACAAGACTATTCATATCGCCCAGAAGGAGGATGCGGGAGTGACAAAAAACAGAGAGGGCAGAACAGGGGCCTAAAGCAGATACAGTGTGACATCACTGAAGAGGCGAGCAGAGGAGGAAAACCCAGACAGAAGGCTGGACGAGAAGCTAGAAATTAGGATGAGACCCAAGAGAGGTCTGCTCAGAGGCCAAAGGCTTCCCAAAGAAATGGCAAAGGGCCTCATTAAAGGTCAAGTAAAATAAAGACCCAAACAAACCCACTGGATTGAGAAACAAGAAGGTCCTCAGAGAAGCTGTGGCAGGAGCTGACATCAGATTGCAACGGATAGAGTGTCACGGGAGGAGAAGGATCTGGAAAAACAGCAAGGAAGGAGGAGGATAGGGCAACAACCAGAGGGAGTACAGGATTCAGAAAGGCAAGCATTTTTGTGTTGGGGGTTGTTGGTAACAGAAAGAAATGCTGCAACTTGTGTCTGTGCTGGGGTCAAAGGGGAGGTTGAAAAAGCAGCCCAGAAAGGAGGGGAATTGAGAGAAGGAAGTGCCCAGGAAGGTGTCTGGACTGGCTGGAACAGGAGGAGGCTGTGAGGGGCAGGGCAGGTAACAGAGGAGGTGTCTCCAAGACAAAGGTGAAGGTTTGCAACAGCCAAGGCCAGGAACCGAGAGACAGGATAGTAAGCCACAAAATGCAACTATGCCACGTGGCAAAGAGGCTTTGTTCTTCTCTCCATCCAGAAAGAGAGGACAGCTTTGGCAGAGACAATGAGCCATGCAAGGGTGCCCTGTGAAGCCAGGATGTTTCAAAGGTGGGAGGAAAATAGAAGATACCAGAAGTTAACAGGTGTCAGAGATGAGAAGGGCAGGTAGATAGCATGGCGATGGGCACAGTACGAGCAAAAGATAAGAGTGGATGGGCGTTTTTTCAAAAGAATCCTGTCCATCAAAGCTTAGAAAATCTGGGAGTTCCCTTTGTGGCTCAGTGGTTAACGAATCCGACTAAGAACTGTGAGGTTGCGGGTTCGATCCCTGGCCTTGCTCAGTGGGTTAAGGATCCGGCGTTGCCGTGAACTGTGGTGAAGGTTGCAGACACGGCTCGGATCCCACGTTGCTGTGGCTGTGGCAAAGGCCGGCGGCTACAGCTCCTGTTAGACCCCTAGCCTGGGAACCTCCATATGCCGTGGGTGCGGCTCTAGATAAAGGCAAAAAGACAAAAAAAAAGCGCTTAGAAAAAAAGTTAGGTGAAACTACTGTCTTTAAATTCCTGTTTGGAGCAAATAAGTCAAAAAGGTAGGTGTGTTTTTCAACAATGCCGAAATAAAACAGCAATGGTACAAGAGCCTGATACAAATTATTGTACCAAAACCCTGATCATTTATTTTTTTTCCCCTAGACATGAGTGTGATAAACGCGCACCACCAATTAATCAGGCACTAAAACATCGATGACATTTGAAAGGTTTTCTGATGTTTGACCCTTTTTCATTCATTCAAACAAATGCCTAATGGTTGAAGAACTGTGCTCTTCTAGGGCCAAACTCAAGGAAAATTAAGACTGGTCCTGCTTCAAATTGTTGATGCCTAACTTGTCTTCACATATACGAAAATTCACAGGAACTTCCAGAATGGAAGACTCTAGGAAAAAAAAAATGGGCGGGGGATGATAGAACGAATATTAGCCCATGTTGAAGTTCAAAGACACACCAACACTTCTGATCCCAAAGCACACACACATCTGTTTCCAAATTCTACCGCCAAATAGGGGTGAATACTTCCTCCCCCCCGCCCCCTCCCACACCATCAAGAACAACCAACAGTTAGTGGCTGGTTATGGTTCAAACTACAGTAGCCACTGGGTTCCAGCTCCACAGTCTGATCGCTTTGATCCTCATAACAAACCTGCAAAGCGGCCAATATGATTCCCTTAAACGTCGGGGCTCCAAGAAGTTAAGAAAATTGCCCTAATCTCCAAGTACCACTAAATGAACTTCAAGTTCACCTCGCTTCAAAGCATTTCCTCTTTTAACCACTGCCTCCACACCAAATGTCCCTAACCATTGCTTCCAAGGGAAATGCATTAAGAAGAGTTTTCTGTTCATCCTTTGGCAATTTAAAATTCTATTATTCATAGACTTTTAACATGTTTAATTTATTCCTTAATATTTTACAGATTGAGTTTATGGAGACTTTTTTTTTCCCAAGCAGTTTTGTTTAAGTCTCTTCTTTCTGAGATACCTACCCAAATGGGGATTCACTGCATAATCCACAAACCATCTTCTAGAGGCAGTTTCTGCCTTCCAGCTGAGGTACTGACAGAGCAGCACAGCAGCCTGACTTGATGTTGTCGACTGAGAATCGAGATCCAAAGCAAGGACCTGAACTGAAAACAAGAGGCCTGCTCCAGGAACAAGAACAAACCCACTGAATATAAACTGGTACAATCGTTATGGAGCACAGTGTGGAGGTGCCTCAGAAAACTGAATACAGAACTACCATATGATCCAGCAATCCCACTCCTGGGTGTATGTGTGGAGAAAACCCTAATTCAAAAAGCTACATACATTCGTATGTTCATAGCAGCACAATTCACAATAACCAGGGCATGGAAGCAGCCTTTTTTTTTTTTTTGATCTATTTGTCTTTTTTTAGGGCCACACCCATGGTATATGGAGGTTCCCAGGCTAGGAATCCAATCGGAGCTGTAACCACCAGCCTATGCCACAGCCACAGAAACTCAGGATCTGAGCCATATCTGCAACCTACACCACAGCTCATGGCAACACCGGATCCTTAACCCACTGAGCAAGGCCGGGGATCGAACCTGCGTCCTCATGGATGCCAGTCAGGTTCGTTAACCACTGAGCCACAATGGGAACTCTTAGAAGCAATCTTTTTTTAATGGCAGATCACGACCCCCAAAATGTAATATGAAATCAATGTAAAGGGTCACAATCAGCAATTTTGGTAAATTAAATAGAACAGAATATTAATTTAAATATTAATAAAGTCATGTATTTAATATTTAAATATTTAAAAGTCATGTTTTATATTAACTTTGTAACATTTTCTTTAGCATATGGTACTATTAAGTGGTACTTTACGAATCTCTGCTTTCATACATTCACATGTCAGTGAATGTATCAGGGTATTTCTTTCCACTGTCACAATACCAAAATTTTGAGGAGTTCCCCTTGTGGCACAGAGGGTTTGAAACCCAACATAGTGTCCGTGAAAATACAGGTTCAACCCCTGGCCTCGCTCAGTGGGTTAAGGATCCGGTGTTGCTGCAAGCTGCGGCATAGGTCAAAGATGTGGCTTGGATCCCAAGTTGCTGTGGCTCTGGCGTAGGCTGACAGCTGCAGCTCTGATTGGACCCCTTGGCTGGGAACTTCCATATGCCATAGGCGCGGTCCTAAAAAGACAAAAGACAATTTTTGAAAATCATTAACTTAAAGAATGAAGATGGCAGGGAGTAGGGGAAGATGAAAGGGGATAATGTGTCAGAAACCACTTTTAAAAAGCAGACAGCTGCATTTGAACAAGGTTTCATGTGCACTAAGCACCCTCCCCGACCTGGAAGAGCTTAAGGAAAACAGGACCCTCACCTCACAAAGGAGATGAGGTGCTTCAAAAGCAGAGCCCCGCTAAGGACAGTCGGGAGAGCCCAGGGGACGCAAGACTGTTTATGGCTAGGCTGCTGTGGGCCTTTCAATAATCCAAGGTTAACAACAGGCTTTTATCTCCTAAGCAGGTCAAATTGCAAAACTGGAATTATTGATGTTATCTTGACGCTGGGCAAGATGGCAAAAAATTGATATGACATATCCAGTAAGTCAACTTGCAATACTTGGGAAAGTGGATGCTATGCCAAATTTCAAATGCTCTTAAAAACCATCAGGGTTTGGAAGAGGTATGAAAATGGTTTAAAACAGAAATCCTTAAATGTGGATGGAGATTTAACCAGGTGGTTGCATTAGAATCAAATTCCTAGGTGAAAAATGTAACTACCCGTACGAGAAGATGAAACGGAAGGTGACCATACACATAACTAATCATTTCAGAATCTATAAAACCACGCATTTATGTATCCAGAAGGCTGTACAAGGTGGTGTTTAACGATACCACCCCTTAGACTGGGGAAGAGGGACCAAGGCTCTGGGTGCCACACCGGCAGAGCTCCCAGCTCCCCGGACCAAGTAGCCTTACCCATCTGGAACCAATGTCCCTCCATCTGGTTTGCAACCACACTCCAGGGCCCCAGAATTCCTTGACCAAATATCAAGACACTTCCAGGGCAGGACCAGGCCCTGGCCTCCCAAAGGGGGACTTTGCCACTGGTGGAGCCAGAGGTGTGGTTAAGGAGGGGCAGAGGGTGTGGCCATAGATTGGCCGTGCAGGTGGACACGACGCCCTTCCCTGGGCAGGACCGCATCACAGGCGAAAAGCCCAGGGAAGCAGGCTCTGGGCCCAGGGACGACTCTCCAGACCAGCTCTGGGCTCTGGGAAGCTGGAGAGTTCAATATTCAAACCTGGCCTTCCAGGCCATTACAAAGATACCTTGTCAACATAGGAAGATAGAACGCATTCTATATAACTGCTCATTAGCTTGATTCATAACTTTAACTTTTTTTTTTTGGCCTTTTTTTTTAGGGCCACACCCTAGGCCTATGGAAGTTTCCAAGCTAGGGGTCCAATTGGAGCTACTGTCACTGGCCTACACCACAGCCACAGCAACACCAGATCTAAGCCGCACCTGCGACCTACACCACAGCTCACCGCAGCACCAGCTCCTTAGCCCACTGAGCGAGGCCAGGGATCGAACCCAAGTCCTCATGGATACTGGCTGGGTTTGTTACTACTGAGCCATGATGGGAACTCCCATAACTTTTAAATATTTAGACACGTGCTGTGAGGGCCCCCATCTGTTCTCTTGCCCAGGACCCTGCAGAGTTATAAGCAGGCTTGGTGGTTCTTAGCCCCACCCAGCCAGTGACAATCACCAGCTATGCAGACTTGAGAAAGCCTCTTAATCTGTGTGTCAGTTTCCTCATCCATAAAACCAATGATAACAGCACAGTCTTCATATGAATTACTGTAAAGACCAAATGGATCGGCGCATATGAAGGGCCTAGAACTGCACGTGGTACATAGCAAATACTGCACAAATTCTGTCTCTGTACGATTCTCCAAATAAAACCGCTTGGCCACTGCAAACTTCTAGATAAAATCACAGCTAGGAAGTTATTCTGTGTATTTCTTCTCTCCCACTCCTTTCTAATTTTAAATATCATGCTCAATGCCACTCTGAAAGACCATGCTTTTCTCCTCTGAAAAGAACAAGTCATCTAACTGCTGACCTGCCTGATGCAAGGTCTTCTGAAATTAAATACCTGGCAGACAGCTCAGGCCTCGGGCCAGTTTGAAGTCTGGCAAGTTGACTTTCTGTGTCAATTGCACTCACTAAACATTTGGAAACATTACCAGTTTTCAGTGTAAAAAGGACATTTCCTAAACTTCACATTCATGAGATTCAGAGCTACAAACCAGGTAGGTCTTTCTTGATTCACAAACCAGAGGCTGAAATACTTGAAACTATCGACAAGGAAAGGCTACCAGATCACACAACTGAACCTAAAAATAGAGCCTTACCAGTGGGAGAAATAGATGAAGACAATCCTTTATATGGGTACTTATTGGTACACATGCTTTTTACTATTCAATTATTCAATGAAGGATACCCTCAAGCACAATATTTACAAATTGCCAACAACCTTCTCGATGACTTCTATTTTTTTCAGCAGAAAATGACAGAACAAACGACTTGAAGAGGAATAACTTGCCACATTCTAATGACGCACAGGCAGCCTGTGGCATCTTGTGTCATTTTCCCACAAAAACCTCTCAACTCTCTAGCTGCCTGCCATACAATGAGGTCTGAAACGGGAGAAGGGAAGTACAAGGGAAAGATTCAAGGTCATGTTCACCCTTTAAAATAGGTACCTACACTACATGTTTAATATAGTGAACACTCAGTCTTTCATTTTTTTCTGCAGTTATTCAGAAGACTTTTTAAAATCTATGATTTGCAAAACCGCTGAAAGGCTGGAACTCTTTCCCAAGCTCTAGCTAATTAGTCTCTCATAAAAGGAGCATTGCTAAAGCATTGTTAATTTCAGCAATAGTTTCTCTATTAATCTGTCTTCTCCAAACCCAAAATGGAGTATAAAGACCAATATGAACTAAATGAAAAGTAACTGAATTCTACAGAGGCAAGCCTGAGCACGCCCATCCATCCCACAGTAATCCCATCTAAATTCAATATATTGATTCTTTAAAGAGTTTGGCCAACTTCCTATTTTTAAAAATCCCATAAACACTTCCTATTTTGGCCAGTTTTTATCTATGCAATTAAAACGGCTTTTTATAAGAGCTGGGCTGGAGAAACAATATATATTTTTTACAAGCCCATTAGTCATGCAGTCAGGCTTCATTATATCATAATTATTCATCAGGAGTCTGTAATGAGAATGCTGTTTCCTTGCTCATGAGAAGGTTCAGGAAAACATGTCTTCACAATAGGCCATAAAATGTGTGAAATCCAAACCAGCGTAAAAGCCAGCGGGTTCACCTGGCCCTTCGTGTTTGCTGAACATGCTGACGGCCCTATGGACACAAACCTAGCTTTAACTCAGAAGCCATGTCCTTAATTATTATTCCTCTTCATCTTTCTGCCCTTTCCAAACTCCGCTCCCTTAAGAGGGGTAGAATACTTCATTTACAGTTACTGTCATTGAACACTCTCGCGGGAGATCCTTTTGACTTTGGTCATTTTTCGACCATACATTCGTTACAGTACATTCTAAATATTCCTCCTGATAGCAGATGCATACGCGACAGTCAGACTTAAGCTTAGCCCCTGATTGTGGGAAGTAAATGTAGCGTTGGAGGGGGAGCTGAGGGATTCCAGGCATCCAGCACCGCACCCGCAGGCTCCCTTCCTTCCACCCAGGCACCCTTCCAGGTTGCCCAAGGCTCTCATTCCGCGCCAGTCGATGGGAGTCACTGAAACTGGGCAGGGCAAAAAAAAAGAAAGAAAAAAAGAAAAGAAAGCTGCTTCAACAAAGCTCAACGTGTGCAGCTTTGGTAATGCAAGGACGGATTATGGGGACAGGCGTCGGGGCTGGCTGGAAAAGGGAGAGCGTTCAGCTCCTGATATTGATGTATTATGTCAGGAATCCAGGGGGGCCGCTAAGATCTCCAGAACCTCTCCTCTCCGTTAAGCAGCTTTCAGTATTTTCTCTGCTCCCACTCCACAAAATTCGGGGCTCCCAGGATCCCAAAGGTGAGTCATGTTTTCGTGGGTTTGCGCACAGCTGGGGTGAATCCCTCCGAGCCCCCACTTCGGGTGTCTGCCTTTGGAGCCGAAAAGCGCCCAGGGCTCGGAGAAATGCAATGCGCGGTGCAAGACCGGCCTTCTCCACGGCCATCAAGGGGGCCCGCAGCTCGCCAGGCACCCTGCAGCTGAACCCGGGCGGGGGAGTCCCAATCGCTGCGCCCTGGCAACAGAGGGCACCCTGGAGAGAGAACGAGTCGCGCTTCGTTCCCAGCCCTTGGTCCTCCTGGAGCCGGTGCGGTGAGCAGCCGGGAGTCCGGAACCCCAGGAGAATTCATGTATTAGCAGCCCCGTCCCTCCAGGCCCCGCGCCCAGGTACCTCGCAGCCGTACAGCTGCCCCAGCTGCTCCACGATCCACTCCTCCAGGACCAGCCGCTTCCGTAGCTCCTTGCGATCGTATTTCACTGTCACTTTTCCTTGCTGGTGGCGCCGCTGCTGCTGCTGCTGAACCTGCCCGGTAGCAGCCGCTGTGGCCACCGGCGCCGAGTCCTCCCGGGAGGAGCCCGAGCCGCTGCTCGAGCCCGGGCTGCCGCCCGCGCCGCCCCGGGGGCTCTGGAAGAAAACCCGCGCGCCGCCGCCACCGGCCCCGCCGGCCGCCTCGTTGCTGCCCGTAGCCACCGACATGTCCCCGCGCGCGCCGGAGCCCGAGTGCGGCCCGAAGGAGAGGCGGGCGGAGCGCGCCAGGCGCCGCTACCACCTCGGGCCGGGCAGCGGCATGCGCGGGGCTCGCCGGCACCTGCTCCGCGACGCCGCCGGCTCGTGGGGAGGTCGGGAGGAGCCGCGGCGACAAGGAGGAGCGCGGGCGGGGGAGGGCTGGGAGGAGAGAGGGGCGGGGACCGCAGCCTTAAAGAAGCCCGCGAGGCGGATCCGGCGCCTGGCAGGCAGCGAGCCCGGGGCGTGGGAGTTGCGCGCGGCGGCTGGGACGTGTGCGCGCAGACACTCGCGGGGGCCTGGGTGTAGACACCGAGAGGACTGGCTTGGGTCCGGTGCCAAGGATGGTTCTTCGCGCAGGTGACCGTGTCCGGTCCTCCGAGACACGAGAATTGCGCTTCTCGCGCCGTCCCGAAGCGCAGGAAACCCGCCACCTCCCGCGGCCTCGGCGGGCGCTGCCAAGGACAGGCGATCGCCGGGGAGGAGGACGCGGGAAGGGACCGCGCGGGAGGTTCCTCGCGTAGGTTTTCCTCCCCTACGCCTCCTAGGATGGCGGGGGAGTGTTTCCTCCGCTCCCGGCCCCACCCCGCCACTCTAAACACCCATTCCCGTGCATGCCACTTCCGCTCCTGGATTGTGAGAAAAATTGA
Organism: Catagonus wagneri; assembly: GCA_004024745.2. Classification (NCBI taxonomy): domain Eukaryota; kingdom Metazoa; phylum Chordata; class Mammalia; order Artiodactyla; family Tayassuidae; genus Catagonus; species Catagonus wagneri. Next base: position 9,084,617 of record PVHT020000077.1, read on the forward strand.
CAAGGCTGTGTTTGTGCAATCCAGCAATCGCTGCGCCTGAGAAATTCTCCTCAGACCAGTTTTTCTCCCCTTATAACACGGTGTCTTGTTTCCTCATAGGCAGAGTATTCACATGTCCTTATATCTAAAGGGCAGAAGGCTTGATCGACTCTTGGGCTAAGGGACTGAGGGCATCCCGGCAGCAAACACTGATCTAAAAGTCAGTGGCGTTACTGGTCTTATTTCTAGTATTGTATTCCTTGTAGAGCTAGTCTTTCTCTCTCGATACCATTTCCAAACCAACTCTTTAGCTGGGAAAGCAACAGCGCTGCTTTCAAAACATCATACAGCCAAGTAGAGTTACAAATGAATGAGCTTATTTTAAGGTTTAGGGCAAGGAGATGGAGAACTTTTAAACAGAAATGTATATGTGCGTAAAATTATATGGAGATGCTAATATATTTCTGTTCTAGGTAACAATACTTTTCTGTTCAGGCAACTGAAGGAAACCACAAAAATGTTCAAACACAGGTAAGGAGCTTTTGGAGTTCCCTTCGTGGCTCAGTGATCAACGAATCCGACTAGGAACCATGAGTTTGCCCCTTTGATCCCTGGCCTCGCTCAGTGGGTTAAGGATCCAGCGTTGCCGTGAGCTGTGGTGTAGGTCGCAGAGGCGGCTGGGATCTGTGTTGCTGTGGCTGTGGCCTCGGCCAGCAGCTGCAGCTTCAATTAGACCCCTAGCCTGGGAATCTCCATATGCTGCGAGTGCGGCCCTAGAAAAGACAAAAATAATAATAATAATAATAATAATAAGTAGCTTTTATGACAGTTTTTAATCTGGTAAAGATTACTGGCAGTTACTTAAGTTTCCCAGAGATAAAATAAAGAATCAAAATTTCCTCTGAACACTTTCTACTTATGGAGAGGATTCTGTGTGGGCTCCTAGACTCACAGCTATAAAGCGCCTGAAAATAAAAGTCACAGGGAGCTTTGTCCTGCCTCCTTTGTCTCTGCAACTGGTGCCCTGGTCTTTTTCACTCAGATTCCTGTCTGTGTCTGCTTTATTCCTTCGGCTGGGGCGGCTTTCCAGCCAGAACATGACTGAGAAGGGATTTTCCCAAGGGTTCCATGCCTGAAGCTTGTCATCAGGACAGGACTGGCCTTGACGACTGAAAGGAAAATTCTAGTGGGAATGGTGTGAGATAAGGTGGCTGCTGTGGGTCTTGGACCCCTCTCAAAATTAGAAAGGCTCAAGACTAAAAATTCCTGCCCCCAGAAGAGGTCAGCTATTTACCACTGACCTCTTTTTTTTTTGCTTTTTAGGGCCTCACCCACAGCATATAGAAGTTTCCATGCTAGGGGCTGAATCAGAGCTGCGGCCGCCGGCCACAGCCACAGCCACAGCCGCAGCAACACCAGATCCAAGCCACATCTTTGACATACACGAAGGCTCATGGCAACGCTGGATCCTTAACCCACTGAGTGAGGCCTGGGATCGAACCCGCATCCTCATGGTTACCAGTCAGGTTCTTTTTGCTAAGTCTCAACGGGAACTCCCTACCCAATGTTTCCTTTCACAGAGAAGGGAAATGGAACTACCCTGATTGGCTCCTAGAGATTAATGACAATTCTCCACATCACCTCCGCCCCCACCTACCTTAGGGGGTGGATCATTTTAAACCTTGTTCACACAGCCAAGTGGACAAGCACCTCAACAAAATGGGACTTTGTCAGCTAGGAGGAGGAGGAAGGAGGAGGAGGAGGGAGGGCAGCCATCAAACAGAGTCTTCAGGGACAGAATAAGCCTGTCTCCCTCTAGACAGCTGGCATTCATCCAAGTTGCTAGCACCAGCTTTACCCAACTGGACTAACCAGGAGAATTTCAATCAAAACAAGGGCAGCCAAAATACTAGTTAATGAAGAAGCAACTATATAAAATCTCGGCCTCATTCTGGCCCTGGGGCTTGGCTATACCAATTACTTTGGAAACCATTCCTATGACCCAGGAGTGTGGCAAAGAGTGGGAAATTCCAACTCCTTCCTTCAAGTCTTTGGACAATGAAGTCAGTCATTCAAGAATAACTTCAAAGGACTTACACAAATTCACTAAGTTCTTTCTGAGGATTTCTCTTGTCCGTTTTTTGCTCTCTGAATAAGATGCTTTTGCCTTTATGCTTGAAATTCAGCTTTCACCGATGATTTAGAAAATAATGACATTTAGGAGGAAATTTAGAGTTTTGGGCATCCTAACTTGTAGACAAGCAGCCAGGGAGGAGTCAGTCTCTCTCCTTGGGACACCGACCTTCAGATGTGCAAATGAGTCCCCTGACTTGGAATTAGGAGTTGAAATCCAAAAGCTCCACCCAAGATGTAATTTACATGTGAATTGAACTCCACAGCCCCCCACTCCCACCACAAATACACACACACACACTTAACTCCATGTATGAATAACCAAAACTCAAACTTTTCAGTTGAGATGGAGAAGAGAATTCCTGTTTTTGCAGATTGCAAGTACTGAAGACAAAATATTTGGGAACAAGGGAATTATCCGCAGGCCAGAAACCCTTAACATACATGACTATTTACTCTCAACAAAACCAATGCTATTTCTCATCTTCAAGACTAACATATACATTTGTCCAGAGCAAACACTTCCATTTTAACTTAAGTTTTCTTTTTAATAGTATTCAAAAACAATGAATAGTTTAGTGAATTCGGTAGTCTGAGAATTTTCTAAAACACAAGAAATGAGCTTCTACTTGAAGGCAATTACTCTCTGCTGTGAGAGCAGCCAAAGGAAGTTTCATTGTCAATATCCTTTCTCCACAGTTTTGTGTTTTCTGAACTTGGACATTTTTTTTAATAATGATTTTTACTTTTTCCATTATAGCTAGTTTACAGTGTTCTGTCAATTTTCTACTGGACAGCAAGGTGACCGAGTCACACATACACGTATAGATTCTTTTTTCTCACATTATCATGCTCCATCATAAGTGACTAGATATAGTTCCCAGTGCTATACAGCAGAATCTCATTGCTTATCCATTCCAAAGGCAATAGTTTGCATCTATTACCCCCAAATTCCCAGTCCATCCCTCCCCCTCCCCCTTGGCAACCACAAGTCTGTTCTCCATCTCCATGATTTTCTTTTCTGTGGAAAGGTTCATTTGTGCCATATTTTAGATTCCAGATATAAGTGAAATCATACAGTATTTTTCTTTCTCTTTCGGAGTTACTTCACTTAGTATGAGAGTCTCTAGTTCCATCCATGTTGCTGCAAATGGCATTATTTTGTTCTTTTTTATGGCTGAATAGTATTCCATTGTGTACACATACCACATCTTCTTAATCCATTCATCTGTCGACGGACATTTAGGTTGTTTCCATGTCTTGGCTATTGTGAATAGTGCTGCAGTGAACATGTGGGTGCAGGTGTCTTTTTCAAGGAAAGTTTTTGTATGGATGTAAGCCCAAGTGGGATTGCTGGGTCATATGGTAGTTCTATGTATAGCTTTCTAAGGTTACCTCCATACTGTTTTCCATAGTGGTTGTACCAATTTACATTCCCACCAACAGTGCAGGAGGGTTCCCTTTTCTCCACTCTCTCTCCAGCATTTGTTATTTGTGGACTTATTAATGATGGCCATTCTGACAGGTGAGAGGTGGTACCTCATAGTAGTTCTGATTTGCATTTCTCTAATAATCAGTGATGTTGAGCATTTTTGTCATGTGCTGGTTGCCCATTTGCATATCTTCTTTGAAGAAATGTCTGTTCAGGTCTTTTGCCCATTTTTCATTTGGGTTGCTGGCTTTTTCGCTGTTGAGTTGTATACATTGTTTGTATATTTTAGAGATTAAGCCCTTGTCAGTTGCATCATTTGAAACTATTTTCTCCCATTCTGTAAGTTGTTTTTTTATGGTTCCTTTGCTGTGCAAAAGCTTGTCAGATTGATTAGGTCCCATTGGCTTATTTTTGCTTTTATTTCAACTTGGACATTCTTTACTTGCTGATTTGGGGACAGTTTCTTTTAGGGATAATATGGGTCCTTTGTCTCTGACAATGTTGCTTATATCCAAAGATTGTTAGAAAAGGTGACAACCTTGGGGCCCAGGGTTTTCTTCATTCCCCAGGGAAATAAGAACTAAAATACAAATGTTTAGGAGTTCCCAGTGTGGCCGAGTGAGTTAAGAATCAGACGGCAGTGGCTCTGGTCATCACGGAGGCTCGGGTTCCATTCCTGGACCAGGAACTTCCATATGCCATATGCCTCAGGTGCGACCATAAAATATATACAGATATACAAATGTTTACACTCAGATGCAATTGTCCTTACTCCTTAAAGACTAGTTGTCACAATTATTATGCAACACTTGGTAATCTATCTCAAGACCGTGGTCATTACAGCCCCCAAGGTCCACCAGCATCACAGAGAATCCTTATCTTGAGTCATACAGGTCAGCGATGGGATGCCTGCATCCGAGTTCTCTCAATGATCTGATAAAGCAAAAAGACAAACAGAAAGGAATTTTAAGTCTGGTTTTTATTATAAAGGTAGAAAAAGTGTCGTCTGTTCTATAGGATTGTATCAGTTACAGTATTTTCAGTGTTCAGAATACAGTCCATTATTTCCTTATTCTTGATGAAGTGTGAGCAGTGATGCTATCAACAGTGGATCAGTGCAGTTTTCCTATGACTGCTGCTTCATCCACCCCCAACCCCACCTCGATTTTCCCTTCCTAATTCTGGGCCTTCCATTGTATCATGCAGTACGATTTGGATCATAACTCCAAAATAAACTTAGCCACTCCTGGCATAAATAACCAGAGTCAATAGCAGTCATTGCCACAATTCTAAAATTTTGTCTAGGCAGTTAACAGAAATTCTTACCTGACTGTTCCCAGACGATGAAAAGCAGGGGAGGAACCCACAGCTTCATCCCATCCCTTCTAACGAAGATTAAGCATCTCTGCATCTCCCTGGAAGCCTAGCCTGTGGAACATTTTGTCTTTTTCTGCCAAACTATGGTCAAATTTACTTCTAGAGGAGCCAGTTACCCCCACCTAGGCGATGGCCTTTTGCCCGCCGTCCCCTTTCCCTGTCTGTTGCTCTGAAAGAGGTGTCTGTGGGTCTGTCTTCCTTTCTCATGCTCAGCAGTGCAGCTGCCAGCACAGCCAACCAAGATCTCCAACCAACTCCATTTGCTCAGTTCAGTATGGGCTTCTCAGCTCTTATCTGCCTTGACTTCCTGCCACACTTGATGATCTTGAACCTCTCCTTGCAGACACCCTCCTGGTTTTGCTCCCATCTCTCTCTATTCCACTGCTGTGATTCTGGAGAACTCCGTTCCCCACGTTCCTGTCTTAAAGAGAAGTCGTTTCCCAGGGTTCTAGTCCCAGCTTTCTTTGCTCATTCACATGCTCGCTCCGGGTGAGTCTGTCTCCTGCCGCAGCTTCCGCTTTGACAACCTACTATCTACCTGCCACAGAATCCCCAAACCAGACCTATAGCAGAGTTCTGGTCCGAGCGTCAGATCTACAGACACATCACAGCTAGGGCCCATGCACTACGCAAATAAGACTGCAGTTAAAGCACACAAATATACACCTATCTCAATTCATTAGAGAGCAAAAGACTGCAGTGAACATTATTTTGACCCTGTAATTGCTGCTCTAGCCCAGTTTTTGCAAACATCTTTTTACCCCAAGCTGCAATAAGAAATACATTTTTGGTGTGACCTAAATAGATACCCACCCATATAACTTACCCATATTACATGTAATACACTCTGACATGTCCTAGTCTATTCTGTTCAGTTTCATTATTTCTTAAAGAACGCTGCTCACAACCTACTAAACTGCTTTCCCAGACCATTAATAGGGTGGAGCCCAGAATCTGAAAAGCGCTGCTGTTAGCCAGAACTATGCCTAGAGTGTCAGGCCTGGCTCTCCGCAGTCTTGATGGCTCACTCCAGACTGGTTATTTATTTCCCTGGCACTCTCTTTCCATCATTGTTAAGTGTTCTGGGCCAACAGCTTTGACTCCGAGTGGCTGACATGGAGCATGTGCGTGATCCTCCCAGCTGTGCCCCAGAAGAACCCAAGAAGATTATCCTGCACATGAAGATGGGCCTTTGCTGGACCTCCACGCCCCCTCAGGAAGTGGTAGACCACCCGCAGAGGGAAGATGGAAGGCCATAGGGATCCGCAGGGCCACCAGCCTCAGGACAAGCACACGGTCTTTGCCTCCTTCCACCCATTCTCTATATTGTTCCCCCTGAGAGATTTCTAAAAGCAAATGTGATCAACATCATATGCTTAAAATTCCCACCACTTCCCCATCCCTTCAGGCTAAAAGTCCAAACAACCTAGCCCTGCACACAGGGCTTTTCTGGCTCTGGCCCTTGCTCTCTGCCCCAGCATCTGTTAGACACTTCCGTTCCACCCCTACATGTACACACACCTCAGTCTTGCTAATTCCTCACTGCACGTGGAGTTTGCAGACGAGACCGCTCCCAGCTGTTCTGCCTGTGCCTTCAAACTCCTTCTCAGCTCCCTGTGGTGCCAGGCTGACCCCTCAGCGCCCCCAGGATCAGCTCCAGGCCCCACCTCCCTAAGCTCTCCATGATCTCCTTGGTCTCAGCTGGGTGTTGCTCTTCCACTCACCTGTTGGCCACCATCTATCTGTCACATCACCCATCAAGCCTTACGATCAGATCTCTGCTCCGGTGTCACCTCCTCAGCAGGCCTTTTCCTGCACCCTCTGGGGCCTCAGTCTCCTTCTTTCTCCTTCCCATTCTCAGGACTACTTGAAAAGTGTGTATGTTATTTGTTAACTGCCTCACACTCCCGATGGAATGTAAACTTCACGGGGGGGGGGGGTGACACTCCACTGTTCAATTTCTCCACTTCCTGAAACCAGAGAGGCCAGTGAGTAGGCCTCTCACTTGTGGCAGAAGGAGTCTGTTAAGTCGTCTGTCCCTGCCACTAGATTGTAAAACCCGAAGGCAAGGACGTGGCTACCTAGGGTTACATTCTCAGGACCAAGAACAGTGCTTTCCACTGTTCCACACGGTAGGTGCCCCCAACTAGGGAATGGGTGAAACTGTCTCCACTTCTGCTGCTGTACATTTCTTTTCTCCTCTTTTCTTTCACACACTTCTTTTCTTTTAATTTTTTTTTTTTTTTTTTTTTTTTTTGTCTTTTTAGGGCCGCAGCTGCAGCACATACAAGTTTCCAGGCTAGGGTCGAATCGGAGTTGTAGCCGCTGGCCCACAGCCACAGCAACAGAATGGGATCTGAGCTGCATCTGGGACCCACACCACAGCTCATGGCAACGCTGGATCCTTAACCCACTGAGCGAGGCCAGGGATCGAACCCACGTCCTCATGGGTACTAGTCAGATTTGTTTCCCCTGAGCCACTACAGGAACTCCTATACATTTCTTTTCTTGATTCTCCAGTGTGAATACACAGAAACTCAGGTCTCCCATCCGTCCTCAGAACAGGCTCCATCTGGTGGTGGTGGTTCTTTTAAATCATAGGACGTGATCCTTCTCCGCTCTACAGAGGCGCTCCTGGGTTTTTGCATGTTTCCATAGTAAACAGAGAAAAGAACTGTCCCTCCGTCCTCCCAAGGTCCCACACACCAGCTGGGGCTCTAAGCACCTTTCCCTCCAGTGTTTGGCGTCAGCTTCTCAACACCTTGTCAGTCTGAGGCTGTGAGACAGTGGCTAGGGAATCGGGTGCGAAATCGGATCGTGATTGCAGTCCTCCTCTTAGCTGACTCTACATTGGCTAAGCAGTTGTTTCCTTCTGTGAAAGTAGGGATGATTCTAAAAGCCACCACCCCAGGCCATCTGGACCAGGTCACGGTGGACCAAGGTGTGGTCCCACAAGGCACAGCTCATCCATCTGCAGCTGCGTCACCGTCTGCTCACCTCACCAGTCTTGACAGCATCCGCTGCTCCAAACGCTGCCCTCCGACGCCAGCCTGCACAGCTGGTCCCATGACAATGTCAGGTGCCTCTAAAACTTTCTAAACATGGACTCACACGTTCTGCATTTGTCTCGTCATGGCCCAGAAACAGAACAGTTCACCAGCCGGCACCACTGCAGGACCCACCCTCGGAAAAGCTCTGGGCTAAGGGTCCCGCGTGTTCATTAGGAACGGCTTGGCAACTCGAAGAGCTGTAATAACAGCAATAGTGCCTGGGCACTGCCCTCCAGCTTGAGCGAATGCGGTGCTGGTTTTAATCTCTGCCTCTGGAAATCTTTGATAAAAACAGAGCTGACCCCAGTGACCCAGAGAGGTGGTCGCTTTCCGTGGAGGTTGCGTGGCCCCCCGCGCTTTGCCCACCACGTGCCACGAGAATCCTTCCTTTCGAAGTCGACATGCCTGTTCCTACGTGCCTCTCAGCACCGTTGGGATCGTTGCCTTGTGCTGTGTTGTACTGTGTGTCGCACTCTGTTCTGTCAGGCTTCTTCCCAGTGGAAAGGGAGCTGGGCTTCACATTCCCGGTGCCAATTATCCGGAAAACTGGAAGGTCCTTCTAGAAGCCGAACTCCTTAGGAGCTGCACAGGCAGGTGGGAGGAGTGACTTTTCATTGGCCTTGTGATTAGACCTTGAGGAGACATCTAGACTAAACTACGCCCGTAGGTGTCCTCCACGGGGTGGTGGGCCCACAAGCAGGTCGGCAGGCCCTGAGCTAATCTCCTCTGGAGCAGCTGACCCAGGTCCGTAAGAGTCTGGGTCTTGTAATAGGAAAGAGGTTCTACCCAGAAAAGTCCAGAAAGGCTGTAGAGCATAATGAATGAAGATAAGCCTCAAGGAACTCCCAAATCTGTCACTGTAGATACTGCAGGGCTGCGACTATGTCTGCAGCCATTGTTTCAGAAAAGAAAACTTCTAGTAAATTCATGATTCTAGTGACCCAAGAAATGTCAAGATTTTCTGGGAGGCAGGGTGAGAATCTAATTTATCAACTGCGCTGTATCCCCTCTTTTGTCCTGTAAAACCAGGCAGGCTGGACCAGGAACAAGCCAGACCCCACTCATCGGGGGTGAACTGGGCCACGCGCGGTTGCTAATCCCGGAACGCGGTCAAGGGCTGATTCCAGGCTGTGAGCTGAGCTGCCAATGTGTCAAGCATGTCCCTCTTCCTAATGTCCAGGCCCCCACCTCCCCCAGGTGCTTATTCTAAGTGGCCTGTGTGCCATCACTACCCTTTGCTGATGGTCAGAGCCTCTCACAGCCTTTCCCTTGTCCCAGGAGACCCAACCCTCTCCCCGCTGCCAGGCTTCTTCCTTGCCCCCCAGGACCAAGGCAGCAATTACTGACGGGGATAAACCAGCTGTGTGATAATGACAGAAAGCAAAGAGCCTGTACTAGGCCGAAGAGTGTCCCCACCCCCCAAATTCATGGCCTTCTTGGAACCTTGACTATGAGTTTACTGGAAATAAGATCACTGTGATTAGTTAGGAGGAGGTCATACTGGAGTAGGGTGGACCCCTAATCCGACCCGACTGGTGTCCTCCTAAGAGGAAAAGAGACACAGCGGCGCAGACATACACAGCGGGAAGGGACACAGAGGACACCGTGTGAGTGTCAGGACGCAGGCAAAGATGGCAGAATTGAGTCCACAAGCCCAGGAATGCCAAGGAGTGCCAGAACCCTCCAGAAGCTAGGAGACGTGAAGGATGCTCGCCGAGAGCCTTCAGAGGGAGCCTGGCCCGGTCACACCTTGACTGTGAGACTCCCGTCTCCAGCACTGGCAGAGACTGCGTTTCTCTTACTGAAGCCACCCAGTCTGTTGTACTATTTCTCCAGCCCTGGGGACAGATTCAGAGCCTTTAAAGGTACCTGTTAACCACCACCTCCTGCAGACTCTGGGTGAAGATAAGTTTCATCAGTGGCAGCTTATGTTGCTTCCGGGGCCACTGATCACCCCACTTGGAGCTGGGCTGGAAGGCGGAGTCCAGGCTCTACAGGGAAGGCTGCCATCAGGCACTGGTGCTGTCCACCATGAACCCAGAAGAGGGAGTGACAGCTCACGTCACCTACTGCCAGCCCCGCTGGAGGCACCTGCCAGGGCTCCTGGCCTCCCACTCACATTCTTGCCAACGGCTCCCACAATCACCCGCTATTCTCCTATAATGAAAATTTTAAGTGTTTTACTTTATGGAGGGAGAAAAGGAAAGGAATACAAATAATGCAGAACTTTTTGCAAAAGTCTGTTTCAAATAAATCTAATCTTTTTTAAAAGTGGAATTATGAATTCTTATACAAATACACTGAACGTCAATTGATTTCTTCATTAACGGACACTTTGTTAGTAAGCCAAAGAATGCAGCAGAAAGGGCCCTGCAAGACAGCACCAGCTAATGAAAGTTTAAATATTTAAGCTATAAAGTCAAAGTGCTTTCAGAAAATTTGTGAGGCTGGAAGAAATGGTTTTTAACCAACAGGATTTAGATTATAAAATCTCAGAAGGAAAACAAAGAATGGCTTGGCTTAGCATACTAGCTTGGTTTCCCTAGTACCTAGCAAGAGATTTGGCAGGCACTAAATGTAAGGAATAAGTATATGACTACATATGTTAATTTAAAAATATATATATTTAAATACCAAATGCCATTTGGACATAAAAATAACATCTTGATAAGCTATAACTCTTCTATACTCTTCTACTCAACATATTAAGAGAGACCCACTTCAATATTCTGAAGTCAGCATTCAAGGAGAATACTAATGCTGCCGCTGTAATAACAACAACCACCCTTTTATAACCCTACTAAATGCTGGCTACTGTCATAATCACCTCTTTCACGTCTACTAACTGTTTAATTCTCACAACGACTCATCGGTTTGCACATGAGACAACAGAAACACAGAGAGGTTAAGTAACTTGTCCAAATCACACAGCAAGTACGGGGCAGAGCCAGCCCCCTCCACTATACAGCCTCTCATCAGGAGTCCTTCCTCCAGCAAGTGTGTCTGAAATACCCACTGCATGAGAGTACCAGGTCTGGCCATCACACTGAGACAAAGAAGCACCTCTGAGTCTCTGCAGGGAAAGCACTTCCGGGTCACAGCCCACTCACCTTCCTCCAAACCCAAGATCCTGACAATGCACAGCCTCCTACATAAAGCTGATGTGCAGACCCAGCCAGCATTCACTGCTCAGCTCTCTTTCCCCCGAGCCAAGCAGGCATGGGGATGGCTTTCAGCTGTGACCAAGGTGTGAGTCACAGTGTATTCACTGGGAGGGACTAGAATCTTGGCTTGTCTTCCTCAGGGGGAAGGTTAGACTTTGTAAATAAACTCCTTTAGCCTCTCTTGAGAGCCAAACTGTTTACATAGCTCTCTTTCCAGAGGTCAGACCTCCTCTGGACATGGCCAGAATGGCCAGAATCAAAATTAAATTTTCAAGAGGACAGCACTTGATTCCACTTGTAGGATCAAACCTGCTGACTCAGAGTTCCCGCTGTGGCTCAGCAGATTAAGAACCCGACTAGTATCTATGAGGATGCAGGTTCGATCCCTGGCCTCGCTCAGTATGTTAAAGGATCCGATGTTGCTGTCAGCTGTGGTGTAGGTCACAGATGCGGCTTGGGTCTGGCATGACTGCAGCTGTGGTGTAGGCCGGCAGCTGCAGCTCCAATTTGACCCCTAGCCTGGGAACTTCCATGTGCTTTGGATGTGGCCCTAAAAAGACCAAGCAAACAAACAAACAAAAAACCGCTGACTCCGTTTTGCCAAACCTCCTGGAGATTTTGGTAAGTTTTCAGAGTGCACATAAATTAAAATGGGAATGAGGCAGTTCTGCTAATGGGGATCATTTATCTGATGTGGCCAAGATCATATGCAGACCATGTTTATTTCTAGACTCCTTAGATCACCCCAGGACCCATCCCAGGCTGTAGCTAGTTAGCAGACCCTTTACTGGCATTAAATGATCTCTTAAAGCAATCCAGAAAAACTTTAATCAATACATTATGTTCCTGGGAAATAAACACCATGCACGGATTTTATGCAGCATTTATTTCCATCTGACCCGTGAGCTACATGCTCTGCTAATGCACCTGCTTATGTATCAGTAACACAGCATGTGTTCATTAGAATAGCTAATGCTATGGCAAAGACACAACCAAAACGTATCCTGGTCTCACCACTGGAGAAGTTCATCCTGTGATCACACGTTCATCCCAGATGACTGACCAGCAAGGAAGCTTTAGAGAAACTTTATACTGACCTGAACGATTATGAGATTGGGCCTGGTTAACTAAAAGTGACCAGAAACACTGCAAATAACCACAAAAGCTTCTAGTTCTTCCTCCTTGAACAGGAACAGGCCCAAAGAGAAACTTAAGAGACAAAAATGCTGCTGCCCATGATTAAACTCCAGGATTCCTGCATACTCACTATAGGAAGTACACACTCGTTCATGACAGCTGTCTTCTTAATGTAATACTCATAGACTAGAATCACCTCTTAGTAACACAGTATTTAGTACTGTACTGAGTACTACAGCATACATTAAAAACACTGAAGTGTACTTATGAGGCAAAAATTTGGGGAGCTTAAAATGAGATCCAGTATGAAAAAGAAGTACAGATGTATTTATAACTGAATCACTTTTCTGTACAGCAGAAATTAATACAACATTGTAAATCTTCTATACTTTAATAAAACAAATTTTAAAAATTTTAAAAATGAGATCCAGCTAGTGAAAAATGTACAATGCCTCTTTTTTTTTTTAATCTAAATCTGGACATCCAGGAGAACTAGATGTCTTTTTTACCCCAAAACAAGGCCCATATATTTGAGGAATACTCTGGGCTAGCATCCTAGGGCTGCTGTAACAAATCCCCCAAAACTGGGTGTCTGGAACCAAAGAAGTGAAAGCTCTGGCGGTGCTGGAGGAGGAATTCAAAAGCAAGAGCCCCAGAGCCGCATGCCGAGATCTGCAGCCCTCCGCGCCTGCTCCCCGCCTGCAGGGGCGGCCGCCGGGCCTTGACATCCCCCGCCTCCAGCAGCTGCAGCACTTCACCTCTGCCAGGGTCATCACCACATGTGTCTGTGGGTCCTCTCCTTGTTTCGTAAGGACACCAGTCACATTGGATTGAGGGTCCAGCCCATTCCAGCATGAGCTCATCTTAACTAATTACAGCCACCATGACTCTGTTTCTAAATGAGGTCACATTTTCGGACATACCGGGGGGGTCAGGACTTCAACATATGTTTTGGAGAGAACACAGTTCAAGCCACACCAATCCACTCTTTAATTACTATAAGGACCACTACGAACTAGAATATTTAGCAAACCACACGAACATAATACACTTGCAAAAATATTCCGTTTGGAGGGTTTAAGTTCTGAAAGCATTTGCTTGAGTTAATGCTACGGTAGCCTGATATGTCTTTTATGTTTTATTTTTATTCTTTTACTCTTTAGGGCTGCCCCTGGGACATATGGAATTTCCCAAGGTAGGGGTCGAATCAGAGCTATAGCTGCCGGCCTACACCACAGCCACAGCAACACAGGATCCAAGTCGTGACTGGACCTACATCACAGCTCACAGCAACACCGGATCCTTAACCCACTGAGCAAGGCCAGGGAGCAAACCCATGTCCTCATGGATACTAGTTGGGTTCGTTAACCACTGAGCCACGACGGGAACGCCCAAGTAGCCTGATATTTCTGTGGCGCTCCTTTGGAAGGAAAGTAGGAACGCCGAGTGGATCGCTCTCCAGAGGTTTCCACAGCTTTTACTTGCACACGAGGGCCCTGAGGCATTGCGGCTTCAGCCGGCAGGTCGCAGGGGTCCTGGCTGGCTCTGGTCCACCATTCAACAGTCTACAAAATGTCTTACAGCAGAAAAGATGTCAACTCCATCCTCCCTGAGGCAGCAGTCTCCTTGTGGTCACTTAACAGCGTGTTCAGTTGTCCCCACTTTCTCCCAGCAGTTCCGCCAGCCTACTGGCCGGCGTCGCTGGCGTCACTGGTTAGCAGAGCATTATCAGAACTACCCTCTGCTCAGAACACCGGGCTACAGGCCCTCCATCAACATCTCAAGTCCCTTTAAAGCACCTCATTCCCGTCGTGGCTTAGCGGGTTAAGAACCTGACTAGTATCCACGAGGATGTGGGTTTGATCCCTGGCCTCGCTCAGTGGGTTAAGGATCCGGTGTTGCTATGAGCCGTGGTGTAGGTAGCAGACGCGGCTCGGATCTGGCGTTGCTGTGGCTGTGGTGTAGACCGGTGGCTGCAGCTCTGATCTGACCCCTAGCCTGGGAACCTCCATATGCCAGGGGTGCGGCCCTAAATAAATAAAAGGAAAGCACCTTACCCCCAACACATCTCCTTGGTGAGGCGAGGGGCCTGTTTTGGTTAAGCTCTGCCAGGTCGTGCTACGCAACCTGGGGAGGGGGCTTAGTGCACATGAAACCGTGGGGCCCTTATTCAAAAATTAGCATAAATTTCAAGGCAGCGTCAGCAGAGCTTTAAACCCAGCGTGAGGCCCTCCCAAGCACAGGCCTCGCGTGACTGCCCAGGTCACGCGACCCTCCGGCCTGCCCTGACTTCCAGCCCTCGCCTCTCCCCGACCAGAACTGATTTTCTTTGTCCTCTGAGGAACTTCCTGAGCACTGCAGCCTCTGAGTTGGTTAGAAGTGTTGACATGAGCTTCATTGTGAAACCCTGTTTGCTCAGGCGCGAGTTTATCACCCGTATTTGTAACCTTCTTTTGATCCCAGGCACACAGGTTCTGAGCAGAGAATCCTGGCTCTGGCTTCCACCAAATTCTCACCAGGCACCGGTTACCCACCAGCAAGGCCTCCCCCAGCCCGGAGCCCTCTGAGCCCCCGGAAGCGCGTACAGCAGCTCCGTTGGCGTATTACTTTCGGGTCCCCCAAGATTCTCAGGTACCCCAAGACCTGTTCAGGCCCAGTTGTGGCTATGTCTTCAGGTTTTCAAGAGAAGCCAGAAAAACTGACTTTTTTAATGTGAAAGCTCCTATTTTTAAAATGTTGACAATAAAAATTTAAGAAAACTGTGCAACTAAACAAGATGTCTGTGAGCCGCAACTTGCCAGCTTTGTCTCATGGGACGGTTACCACGCGGCCCCTAGAGGGGTCTCCATGGCCTGCCGTGACCATGACCCCTCCTTAAGGCCGCTCTTTGTCCCCAGACAGTCGCTACCGGGTGACAGCAAGGTGTGAGTGCTACACACCTGCGCAGGGCATCATGGGAGGCACGTGCGCTCCCCCTAAAGCAGAGAAGGCTTTGGGACGTGCAAGTATCTGACTGCGGCATGGATGGGGGAGGCTTATCAGGCCGCCAGCCTGGAGGAGGTGAGGAGGGGAAGGCTGAGGTGTCTGAACAGACCGGGGAGGCTGGCCTTGGGCGAAGCCAGCTGGCCTGGCGGTCGGGGGCCGGTGATGAGAAGGGTGTGGCTGATGGGACAGGGCTGGTGAGAGGAAAAGGACAGCGGAGGGGAGAGGCCCAGAAGAGGGCAGCCACGAGACAAGCCGACGCCACTGCAGAGCTCGCCACCGGGCCCGTGGTGTCCGGCCTCCTCGGGCGCCGGTCACAAGGAGGGTCTTCCGGCCCTGGTTGAGGGACTGTCCCTCCCGGAGAACGGTGCTCCCTTCCAGACATTCTTAAATGTGACTCATGACTGTGACTTTGAGGCAGCTGGCTGCCCCCGGTGCTTCTCTCTCCAAGGGCAAGAAGCCCAAAGTGCTTTCATACCCTGGCGGGCCCCGAGGGGAGCAAACACTTGTAGAATTTGTTTCCACTTCTCACAGTGGTTTCTGTTTGATGAATTTCACGCTCCTAGGAAGTTCCAGTAACACGACAGCCCTTGTGGGGTATGGGGGGGGGGCTCTGTAAAGCACCTGATTGACACGGTGAATAGGAAAAGGCAGTCAGACACCATTCCAGCCCAGAATGCGCTGTTACCTGGAGCCAGCAGGGGTGGGCCAGCTCCGGGTAAGCGGGGAAGAGAAGGCAGCGGCTGGAGGGGCGGATGGCCGATACCCCCCAGAGGCAGGCCTGGACTTGGCTGATCCAAGGAGGCCTGAAAGGACCAGAATCTGTCCTCCCTTCGACCCTGCGGCTCAGGTGAGACACCAGGATTGCCTCACAGCACCAAGGCCAGGGTCAATGGGCACTTAGCCGAGTCTGACCGGCTCCTAGCATGAGCATCAGTCAGTTAACAGCCTAAGTGATTTGAGGCGGGCAGTGGGAGGTGTTGTGTGTATCTATATCCAGGAATTACAGGGAATAACTTCCAAAATATCTATCCATGTAACACAGAGCCAACTGAAAATTTGGCAGCTAGAGTGTCTTGCAGACATAATCCAAGTAGATGGAGTCTATTTCCTTGCCCGAATTACCCAGCGTGGTTTTGAACACTGAATGCATTAGCCGTGTGGATTTGAACTTTCATTTCTCTCTAAACTGTATGGATCCGTGGCATATATTTAAGTTAGAGGTGACCTGGGTTCTTAAACATTGTATAGGAAACATGTATACAATTAATACATATTTGCTTCGGTTTTGATCTTTGCCAAGTAACAGAATTCATCCTTACAGAACTTGACACGATGTTTTCCGTACTCCATAAAGCAAAGCGGAATTTCCATTAAATAACAAAGTGCCTTAAATGCACTATTTAGAACAGGAAAGACGGGCTTTATAATTGTGCCCTGTGTAACAGTGCAGAGGAGGAGGGGGAGAGAAGAGGGAGGGAGATGGGAGGAGGGGCGGCTGAAGCGAACTGCCCCTGGGTGGCCAGAGGCCCCTTCTGAAGCAGACAGGAGCCGGCGAGGCCACCTTTTTCAAGGCCAGAGGAAAGCAGCTCATGACCGGCCCCCAGCGGCAGCTACGTCCAGATGTACTCGGCAATGAGATGTCTGATGGAAGCTGAGGCCCCATCCTGGGCATGTTGCCTTGGGTGGTTTTACCTGCTAGTTCAGGTTAAGGGGCACCTGAGTCTGGGGCTGCTTTTGTGCTGCTGCAGTAATGAATGACCCAAGTTCCCTCCCCCAGTGAAATGCAGACTTCACTGCTTTCAGTTCTTTCTCTAAGTTGCCAAAAGAAGATTCCGCCTCTTCTGTGAGTTCGTGCTTGCATCCGTGTCTCAGCACGCCGTCTCGCCTTCTGGGGTCGGTGAAGGAAATACTTCACAAAGTTCAAAGTCACAGCATCCCCATCAAAGCAATCAGGATCCTGGCACATGGGAGGAGCGTGGAGGTCTGGGTGGACCTGATGGTGGTGGGTGCCTCTGAGTCCTGCAGGCAGTGATAGTGCCCCGGGAGGGCTGGGGGCAGGGGGCAGAAGAGCCGGCAGGTAAGGGGACCACGTCTTGGGGCCGGTCCAGGGGTCCAGACACAACTGAAGCAGGAAACTGAGGCAACCTCTCCATGCGGAGCCTTTGACCAAACTATGGTGACTTTTCCTTTATACTGTCGGCTTTCACTTCTACCACAGAGTCAGGCTCTATGCATTGCCAAAAATATTATTAGAACTGAAAACCCAAGACTAAGGATTCTCAAAGCACCAGCAAAATGAAACTTCATGTGCCATGTGTATTGCTTATTGCTGCACAACAAACTACCTCCAAACTTGGCAGCTTCAATATAGGCAATTATCAACTCACAGACCTTCTGCGGGTCAGGATCTGGGGAGCAGCTTGGCTGGGCTGATCAGCTCCTGTCTCTCATGAACTAAGGTTGGGGCTGCAGTCGTTGGAAGGCTTGGCTGGGGACAGAGCGCCCCCTTCTGGATGGCTCGTTCACGGGGCTGTAGAGGGTGGCGGCCTTGGGTGGGAAGCCCACGCTGCCACACGGATCTCTCCAAAGCATGGCGCCCGGTCCTCACTGTCCTGGTCCGTGCTCAGGTTGGGAAAAGAACTTCCGGACTCACAGTGGGGTGAAAAGAAAGATAAGTTTATTGAGATAAGAGACGCTGCAAGTGTAGCAGGACGACTTCTGGCGATCAGGCAGAGCCGACCCCAAGCGCCAGGTCGTGTCTGTTTTTATCGCCCAGGGACGGGAGAGGTCTCAGGACACACCTGCTGACCTGCTTAAGATCGATAGATTGTAAGTGGAGCTCACGATACACTTGCTGGTCGTTTGGGGGCGTATATGGCCCCTACAGAGCGGGGGTGAGGAATGGGCCACATACCTTTTCTAGTAGGAGTCAGGAAGGCATAGGCCAGGTCGCACATGGGGGTGTGGCAATAAAATGAGATGGGTGGGGCCATAAGGGTCTGGTGATTCGTATTTCTGCCAGAGGCTTTGAGTTTTAACTCCTCTGAGGCCCTGAGGTCCCACGCTCACAACCTGGACACTGGCTTTCCCCCAGAGCAGGCGATCCAATAGAGCCAGATGGAAGCCGCGGTGTCTTTCATAACGGAGCGCTGGAAGGCACAATATCCTACCATTGACACAGGACGCTCCCCGCTTCAGAGTGGGAGTCAGGGGATGAGACAGAAGCGTGAACAGCAGGCGGTAGGATCACTGCAGGTCCTCTTGGAGTCAGAGCATCAGGGAAAATGCACGTCTGTGTAAGAGTACAATGAACACAAATACTTTCTCGGGGCAAATGATGACCGAAATCCTCAGAAAATCCCACTGTGTTCATGTTTCAAATCCATCCTGCATCTGAACCAAAAATACTTGCAGCAGAAATGACTGAACTCCCCTTTCCTTTCAACTTGCTGCCCCCCCCCCCCAAGAGGAAGGCTAAGGGCTTTGGGACATGCTCAAGGTGAGACCTGGAGGGAAGGGGCGAGGCGGGAACACCATGCTTCTCTGTCCTGGTCGCTCACCGGGACACACATCACCCCATGCTTGAAAAGTGCCATCAGGATAAAAGACTGCTCTTAATCAATAAATCAAAGCTGAGAAATAATTGAAACTCAGTGAAATTCAGTTCTAATATAAAGACCAAAGGGGCGATTTGCCAACACAACACAGACGAGGAGTGATAGCATCAAACCCAGAGAACTGAGCACAGACAGAGGAATGAAGGAAAACGTTTTGATGGTGACAAAGTCACTTTCACATAGTGTGACTGGGAATCCTAAGCCACGGTAGCCAAATTGAGAAGGGGTAACATCGCTATCTCTTGTTAAGTAGCAAGGCATACAAGGTTACTTTCCTTTCATTTAATTGCAATTAAAATTTATAACCCAAGGATTGTGTATGTGTGGTGTGCGCATTGCTTGCAGAGGAGACAAAGAAAACATGGTCCCAGTGCTCAGGGAGTTTAAACTTTAGAGAGAGAAATGGACACATATAATTAAGTGAACCCTGAGTGCATGCAGGGAAGTATAAGCAAAGGATTATGGGAGTGCTGAGTGAAGGTGACTTAAGGAAGGCCTCCCAGAGGAGGTGGCAAATGAATGGGGCATTGCAGGATGCACATGATGTTGACAGGCAGAGAGCCAAGGGGGAAAGAGAATGGGCAATAGAGCAATTCTGACAGAAGTGCTTGAGCAATGAAATAGGATTTGTTTGGGGAACAGAAACCATCTCGACTGTAACTAGAGTGAAGGGCTGGAAGTGGTCACAGCAGAGACTGCCCTTGATGGGAGAAGAAATGGAGCGGGTACACTGGGGCTAGAACTGGAAGGGCTGTTAAGGCTATGAATTTATTAGAAAGCAATGGAAACCATATTCTTAAGGTTCAAATCCTAGCTGTGCCACCTACCGCTACTGCAACAGTAGCCTCCTGGGTCAGTAAGACACCAAGACCATTGGCACCCACAGACCAGAGCTAGTGCACAGTCCCACCTGACCGCAGGTGGGCAGGTCTTTTAGGGGGAATTATGTGGATATTCAGTGAGCAGTAAACGCCTCTGCCGCAGAATTGAATGGCCTTGAACAGGCAAATAACAAATTTGGTTTTGGAGGTTGTATCAGTGTGCTGGGGCTGCCATAAGAAAATACCAGAGATTGGATGGCTTGAACAACAGGAATTTGTTTTCTCACAGTTATGGAAGCCAGAAGTCCAAGATCAAGGTGTCAGTAGGTTTAGGTTTTCCTGAGGTCCCTCTCCTTGGTTTACAGGTGCTGTCTTCTCATTAGTCCTCATGTGGCCTCTCCTCTGTGCTCATCCCTGACGTCTCTCTGTACCCAAATTTCCTCTAGAAGGACACCAGTCAGGTTAGATAAAAGCTGAGCCTAATGGCCTCATTTCAATTGAATCACATCTTCAAAGTCTCTATCTCCAAATGGTCACACTTTGTGATACTGAGGATTAGGGCTTCAACAATTGAATCTGAGAGGACACAATTCAGCCAACAGATGTGTTGGATTCGACTCAACTAAAGGAATCATCTAAGGTTTGTCTTAAGAATAAATTACTTTTGCTAGATGTCGGGAAGTTTTGCCCTAAGTTAAATGAGTCCATTCAGCCTAAGAAGCAGGGATCAAAACTGTTAGTTCTGTTCTGTTTTTGACAGAACCAACCAATTAAATATCCTAAACATGAAACAAAGGAAAAATTCCTCTTTCCACAAAGAAAGAAAAATATCTGACCTCTGAAATATGCAAATGTTAACAAAGAATGGATCCCATTCTCAGCTGCTAAATAAGTAATGGATTTAACCCGGCATTCACTAAAGAAATGGAGGCCACACTGGTGACCATGGCTAAAATAAAATTAATCTCAGTGCTATATGGCAAACACTGACAGAAGGCAACATGTCCATGATTATTTCCTTACAGTTTTCATTAACCATGATTAGAATCGCTATCATTTGCCATGTCTCAGTCTACATGCTGCCAACATTTAAAAGAACAGTTTAAAACTCAATTCTGCAAAGCAAAAAAATGCACACAGGTGACTGAATTTTTCTCTCTTTGTTTCCATGTTTCATCACCACAGAAAAATAACCAGGAGGCAGAATTACAAGAAAAAGTGCTTTATGCATTTTCACTGAAGCTCCAGTCAGATCAAATACGTTCTCGCCGTATGACTTTATGAAAAGCAAACAAACAAATACACTGGGTATGTATGTTGTGAGCTACAGTTCTAAAATATAGTACAAGTTCAGGGTGGCTGTGACATCATCTCTGAGAGCCTCCATCTCTGCCCCATACAAGTCTACACTTGGTTCTCTGAGCTTGTACCAGCAGTGCATGCATACAAGCTGCCTCTGCCTCTCGGGGGGATGTAACTTAAACGTTCCGTCTGTCACATCACCTCCCACAAGACTGAACACAGCTGGGCCAAGGGAACCTTATCCCTACAACATTAGGGGAGGGTCATACAAATACACAGGGTCCGGACAGGATCTCTTGGGAAGAATATATACCTTGCAAAGCGCCATTATTGGACGGCATTCGAAAGTGAATAAATCGTGTGTGTGTGTGTGTGTGTGTGTTTAGGGCCCCACCAAAGGCATGGAAGTTCCCAGGCTAGGGATTGAATTAGACCTGCAGCCACCAGTCTGTGCCACAGCCACAGCAATGAGGAATCCGAGCCCCTCTGCAACCTACACCACAGCTCACAGCAACGCCGGATCCCCAACCCACTGAGCAAGGCCAGGAATCAAACCTGTGTCCTCATGGACACCAGTCAGATTCATTTTCACTGAGCCCTGACGGGAACTCCCAAAGGTGAATAGATCTTCGTATAACTGGTACTCCACATTCTTTTCCCCAAAAAATTTGGGACATTTTTTTATCAGGAAGCCAACTCAATACTATTGCCTAATGATTTTTTTTTAGAGAATGTTAAGTAAGGTTCCTCCAGTGATTATCAGGAATTTGCTGATCTAATACTTCAGTCACTGTTCATTGATACAGTAAATACACTCTTCTTTTCCTTCATTTTCTGTCTGGTTCACAATAATCACCTAAGCTTTATTTTTCTTTCTCTGTCAATTTTCTCTTTCCTCTTACCGGTCATGCTAAGAGCCAGCAGCTGCCATAAAACCCCTGGAAAGAAGATCCAGGTAATCACATATTATGGGACCTTGTGTAAAAGCCCACCTGGAGGCTCCAGCCACTCACCCTTTGGGAAAGAAGCAGGTCAGATAGGAACCCAGGAACAGGGAGATCAACTACCAACCAACCCCAGCCTGGGCCCTGACCTGTCTGAGGAAGCACGGAGAGGACTTCTGGGCAGAAGGGGACATTCTAGGACTTTGCGCAACAGAAAGGTCACAGTCATTTATTCGACAGATGTTTCTTGAATGCCCACCTTGTGCTGGGGGGGGCGGTCGCATCACTGAGCAAGAATGGCAACTTCCTGCCTTCATGGATCTTACCATGGCGTGAGGCCACAGGATGCTGCTCGGCAAGGCCAGGACCTCCAGGAAGACACAAGGCCCGCAGATGGTTAGCCCCATGGCTGCTGCTAAACCCAGGTCTTACCCTCTGCCCTTTAGACCCCGCCCTCTCCACCCATTGGTCACACTAGTCAGCTAACCACGCAGAGATGCAATTCGGCCCACAGGTGACACCCTGGCGTGGATCCTGTTGCTCCGTCTGTGTGTATGGCCTCAGCTCCCTGGGTGAGCCCCTCTCTTGGAGGTATCATCTGGGAACGCGAGAGGCCCAGCAGCCCTGCTTCTGATCCCCGAAGAGATCAGTGTCCAAATCTAGGAAACTGCTGAGCCCCCACGTGTTCTGTCCCATCAGTCAGCCGTGAACACAGACAAAAATGAGACCATTGCTTGAACGAAACGAGCAGCATCTCCCTGTCCTGGCTATTTCTTTACCACCCTCTAGTCTCCTCTGTTCTTTCAGTCTTCCAGAGAAGACTTATTAAGATACCCAGCCATAGACTTTCCCCACTTCCTGACAGCATCCAGTGCAGAGCAAAACTCTCCTTCCTCAGACCCTCCCCGATAGCAATGAACACAAGCCCAAATCCTGTCATTTGTTTCTCACACCCTCTTAATGACATGCCCCAGTTCCCCATGGTGTGTGTCCTTCCTGCACTGCAGTGAGCAAAAAACTCCATCTGTTCAACTATAGGTGACATCCAGATGGTCTTTGGCTACAGAGTAACGTCACTGGCTACTTGCCTTCCTGTGCCATTGAGAAGTAACGTAAACCTAGAAAACAAGATGAAACATATTTCATAATTCATAAATCGATTAATCCTTCTTTGAAGATCGAAGACTTCTATGTAACCATATTATAAACCAATGTCAAAGGGTGTGAGTGAAAAGGCAAGTGCTTTTACCTACGAACACAAGTTGTTGGGTTTTTTTGGTCTTTTGGCCTCATCTAGAGCCGCACCCACGGCATACGGAGGTTCCCAGGCTAGGGGTCTAACAGGAGCTGTAGCTGCCGGCCAACGCCACAGCCACAGCAACGCGGGATCTGAGCCGCATCTGCAACCTACACCACAGCTCACAGCAATGCCAGATCCTTAACCCACTGAGCGGGGCCAGGGATCGAACCTGCAACCTCATGGTTCTTAGTCAGATTCATTAACCACTGAGCCACGAAGGGAACTCCTATGAACACAAGTTTTAATGAGCAACTATTCAAGCAGTTTCTACCTCTAACTTCTATGTGATTTAAGGCTTAACGTAAGATGAAAGGCAAGCAGGCCAGTGAAGAGTGCTCACATCTGGGGGCCAGACCCAAGGAGGTGCACATAGAGGGCCTGATCCAACCACGGAAGGAGGGAAAATGTAGGTCCCTCAATGTTCCAGGCAGGAACGCAGCAGGAGCAGATGGACCAGCGGAGGCTTACACTCTCATGAGGACAGACAGGTAATCAAGAAGCAAACACACAGGATAATTTCAGATAATGAAAGGGGAATGAGGTTAGGGAATAATGAGAGAGAGGCTCCCTTTCATGGAGTGGGCTCATAAAAAGTCAGTTCTAAATACTGAAGGATTATCAATATCCTGGGCTACAAATCAAGCCTCAGTAACTTTAAGAAAATTGAAATCATATCAAGCATCTTTTCTGACCACAATGCTATACGACTGGAAATCAACAACAAGAAAAAAATGGCAAAAAATACAAACACGTGGAGACTAAACAACACGCCACTAAACAACAGGTGGATCACTGAAGAAACCAAAGAGGAAATTAAAAAATACCTAGAAGCAAATGACAACAAAGACACGACACTCCAAAACCTCTGGGATGCAGCAAAAGCAGTTCTAAGAGGAAAGTATATAGCAATACAAGCCTACCTCAGGAAACAAGAAAAAGCTCAAATAAACAACCTAACTTTACATCTAAAGCAGCTAGAGAGGGAAGAAGCCAGGTCATGGAAACAACCTAAATGCCCATC
>PVHT020000077.1:9109878-9124165 GCA_004024745.2 Catagonus wagneri
AGCAAATGACAACAAAGACACGACACTCCAAAACCTCTGGGATGCAGCAAAAGCAGTTCTAAGAGGAAAGTATATAGCAATACAAGCCTACCTCAGGAAACAAGAAAAAGCTCAAATAAACAACCTAACTTTACATCTAAAGCAGCTAGAGAGGGAAGAAGCCAGGTCATGGAAACAACCTAAATGCCCATCGACAGAGGAGTGGATAGGGAAGATATGCTACATACACATAATGGAATATTACTCAGCCATTAAAAGGAATGAAATAACAACATTTAAAGCAACATGGATGGACCTAGAAATTATCATACGAAGTGAAACCAGTCAGACAATTAGATAGCAACACCCAATGCTACCGCTTACATGTGGAAACTAAAGAGACGCAATGAACTTCTTTGAAGAACAGACAATGACTGACAGATTTTGGAAAACCTTGGTTTTTCAAATAAGACAATCTGGGGGTGGGGGGATGCACTGTGGGTTTGGGACACAAAATCTATAAAATTGACTTGTGATGATCTTTGTACACCTGTAATTGAAATAAAATGCATTGTTATTTAAAAAATAAATAAATACCGGAAGGATTATCAAAAGATGAGCAGATGTATTTTTTCCCTACAATGCAAATATACTGGCCAGATGCCATCAATCATCTGAGAATTTCTATTTAGAAGCAGCAGCACTTTGAAAGCCTTATCATAGGGCTAGTTTGAGCTGACCACCCACTGGGCACTCAGCCCAGTGGGTGGCCAGCTGGTTGACCAGGGGCCCAGGCTGGCTGGCCACATTTTAAATACATGTGTTGCCCACCCCTCCTCCAAATGAGTATGAGGTAATGGGATGTTTAACCACCACAAGGCACAGAAATACTCACCTGCTGGATCACATGTACCGTGGCCACAGGTTTGCTCACCTGGGGGTGGGGGGAGGGGACACTTCGGAACTAGGGTGCTTTGATCCTGATGATCTGAGAGTGTATTTTCCCACACATTTACTCAAAAATCTCTTTGCTCAGTGCTTCAGAATTCCTCAGCGTAGGTCAGTGTGACTGAGGGGGCAAAGCCACCAACCCAACGATGGTAACTACTTGTGTATATTTAAAGTATATGTGCTGCCTGGCAATTCCCTAAAGCTTCATGTGCCAACTCTCCAGAAATGGGGGTTGTTCAGCTTCCAGATGATAAGAGAATGAAGCCCAAGCCGGGCCCAGCTGGATTTGGAGCAAATCACAACTGCGAGGCTGTTGATGGGATCAGAGGAATTCACCATTCACCATCACACAGTTGCCTCGCAACGTCCTTGACTATTACAGCTTCTTCCTCGCTCATGGCTCTTTTCCCACAGCAGCAGCCACTGCAGCCTGAAGTGGGCTAATGGTGCCTGGCTCCACTGATAATTGCCCAGCCGAAGTCATCGTCTTCAGTAAGCGCGAGATGGGACCTAGCAGTCACCCCAGACCCAGATCATCACCCACAGACCGCACACCACTTCTCCCAGCCACTTCCTGCCGAGCCCGCAATTGTGGGCTGCCAGTGACTCTCCACAATTCCCGTAAGGGAATTCAGGAACCTCCACAGCTTGGCTCTGAACCTCCTTCCAACACAGTTTTCTTCCCTCTTTTAGCCCAGCCTTCCTCCTCCTCCTCTTACTGAGCCCTGCACCGCCTCATTCCATGCCTTGGTCCTTGCCATCCTCCCCACCTCCAATCAGATCAACAAGACCAAATCCCACCCGCCGTTCCTCAAGTCCAAATTCTCCGGCTCCTTCTCCCCAAGTCTTTCTTGCGCTGGCCCAGCTGAGCCGGATCTCACCTTCTCCGAGCCCCAGAGCATTGGCTCCAGATTCCCAGCTTCTACTCCTCACAATCTACCTATAGTACACAACTCAGCCTCCCCCCGAGACCCAGGATTCTCCAAGTCTAGTTCATGTATGCTTCATCCAGAGCCAGCAGTGCAGTTCCTCGTCATGGTAGAGTATTTACTAAATGTCTAGTGAATAAATGGAAGCCTGCAGAGTCCATGCAGGTGATAAGACGTGATGCGGAGTAATGTAGCTGTGTTCCCCCGTTGCTACTTCTCTTCCCTTTTCAGTTCGTTGTGCTTATTTATTTGTTGTCTGCCTTCTAAATTGAAAGCCTCTGTCCCCAACGTTCCACCTTCAAAATCCACTTGTTCCAAGAAACATGTTTCCCCTTCTTCCTCCAGTTTTCTTCCTCTCCATGTAAAAGAACAATCTTTGACTAGAACAGACAAAACCACGGGGAATGAAAAAGCCAGCACTCAGGAGGAGGCGTGGTTTTAGCAGGGCCATGTTAGCATGCCCTGAACTTTACTAACAGTTTACAAACAAGGTCAAGACTCTGGGAAGATTCGTATCAACTATGGGGTCTTTCTACTGCCTAATGTTAGGATCCTTTCTGAGACCCTCGAATCACTCTCTGGGCTTTTCTGTCTTTGTCAGTTCTGGTGGCGGAGACTCAGGTTGCATTCTCTCCCGACATAGCAGTTCCCCCACCCCACCCCCACCCAGGCTGTTCTCTCCCCCAGGTCCTTGAGGCAATTCAACCATCCCCCTACGGCCTCCTCTCCTCATCTTTCTGCTGCCCAGGAAGCCACTACACAGAGTCTGTCTTTAGAAGCGTTCTCGTGATGGGAACACAGGGCCTAGCTAAACAAACAGAGCACAGTTACCAAGAGTCCAGAAGTTCCACAGTCATGGTCCCAGATCTCTAAGATCCACTTCCTTTTGTTTTTTTTATTACTTAATGAATTTTATTACATTTATAGGTGTACAACAATCATCACAACAAAACTGTATAGAATTTCCATCCCAAACTGTTAGTGCATCCCCCCACCCCCCAACCTGCCTCCTTTGGAACCCATAAGTTTTTCAAAGTCTGTGAGACAGCATCTGTTCTGCAAAGAAGTTCATTGTGTCCTTTTTTTCAGATTCCATATAGAAGTGATAGCATTTGATGTTGGTGTCTCATTGTCTGACTGACCTCACTTAGCATGATAATTTCTAGGTCCATCCATGTTGCTGCAAATGCCGTTATTTCTTTCCTTTTAATGGCTGAGTAATATTCCATTGTGTATGTACCACATCTTCTTTAACCACTCCTCTGCTGATGAACATTTAGGTTGTTTCCATGTCTTGGCTATTGCATAGAGTGCTGTAAAGACTTTCTTCACATAAAAAGGTCCACTTCTGAGCTTGGGTGTAAGGCTTACTTCTCCCTCCACCCTCCACTCTCCATGAAAGCCAGAGAGTCCCTTCCTTCACTGCAGCCGCTGTTCCTAAGACAATACAGCAGCACAGATATGACCCCCTCCATCAAGTGGGCAATCCCTTGTCCATTTCTACCCAAGGAACATAATTAGAATTCAATTCCAGGGGAATCTAAAATATGGCACAGACGAACCTGTCTATAGAACAGAAACAGACTCACAGACAAGGAGAGCAGACTTGTGGTTGCCAAGGGGAAGGGGGAGGGAGTGGAGTGGACTGGGAGTTGGGGGTTAACAGATGCGAACTGTTGTATTTGGAATGGACAGACAATGAGGTCCTGCTGCACAGCACAGGGAACTGTGTCCAGCCACCTGTGAAGAAGCGTGACGGAAGATGAGAGAGCGTGTGCAGGTATATGACTGGGTCACTGTGCTTTATAGCAGAAACTGACAGAACAATGGCAATCAACTATAATAAAAAAAAAATTAAAGAAAAAAATCAATCTAGATCTCCAGGTGGGGAAATTCGATTGGTTATTAGAAATAAATCCTCAACGGGTACAGCCCACAGTGGGATCTCCTTCTCCAGGAAGCTTTTTAAACTGGTAGGATTCCGTCTGTGGGGAACAATTAGATATGTCTTTCCCAAACCAGGGAAATAAAGGAACAAGTTGTTCAAAGTCCTCCCACTCGACACAGCCCCCGTCTACGTGACAGTTTTCTCTTATTGATTTGAATAGTCACACCTTCTAACCCAAGGACGCGTCTTGTTCAATCACTAATTTGTCAGAATGTGTGTCAAAGCAGTTGGGACTCTCCCAACAGAAACGCCTTTAAGAAACCAAGAATCACAAAGCGATCAATTCACTCCGGCAGGGGGCCAGCGCGTGGGCAGCCAGTTAGTGGGGAAATGGCTTTTTACCTGGAAGCTTTCCCAGGGAAACCAGGAAAGCAGGCAGAATAGCACAAACCTGGGGCAGCCTCCACCCCCTGAGAATGGGGCCGGCTCTACTCCATCGCTGAAATGTGGTTTAGAGGCTCCACTTCCTGCTGGGTTGACAGGAGAGAGGCGCTCTGCATGGTGTGAGCAAACATTTGGAAGCAGCTTTAGAAAAGTTCATTGCAGGAACAATACACTTTAAAAGGAGAGAAAGCATCTCCAGCATCACAGCTGAGAGCAAAGGGGCTTTGGGCTCTGACAGCCTTGCCCTGAATTCTGGCTGCAGCTCCACTGCACACCTTGTCCCAGTGATTGAAGTTTCATTTCCCCAATTTCTAAATAAGAAGAAATTTCAGTACCTGCCTCACGGCACTGTTATGAGCCTTAAGGGAGAAATCCATCTAAAGCGCTTAGCCTGCACGTGGTCGGGGGTAAATAAATGTTGGCTCTTTTTATTACCATGATTGGTACGATTGTGATTTTGTTGTGCATATGAGGCTCAAGTCAACATGGACTAGCAGTACGATTGTTATTGTGTCATACATAATATGCTCCCAGGAAGTTGCACTTTGTAGAGGGTGGTGAGGAAAGCAGATGTGCCCCTGGACTAAAGCAGGGAGTGGTAGTGAACTAAGAAGAACGAAGGCGGCCACACGTGCTCACGTACAGGTCACCAATGTCCCGGTCCATACGTCCCACAGACTTCCCAGGACACGTGCAGTGTTGCCGTGTGGTCAGAGGGAGGGCTGGGCAAGAGCCCCAAACCTTACAGGGCTCTCCAAGCCTTTCTTCTCAAGGCACTAATTCTCAGGTTTTCAAACAATTAGCACAGTCCTAATTGAGTACAGCATTGGAAGGTTTGCATTCAATTGGACTTCAAAGGCTGAATAAAGAACCCAGCTTTGCCCTGCCCCCTTGAGAGGCGAGGGAGCCTGGGTAGAAGCAGTTGTTTCCCTCTCCGGGGAAAGCAGCAGCTTGGTCTCATTAGAAAAATAAGAACATTTTCTAACACCATAGAAAAATAATAATAATAAACTCGAAATAGATTAAAGACCTAATGCGAGACTGGATACTATAAAATTCCTAGAGGAAAACATAGGCATGACAGTCTTTGACATAAATTGCAGCAATATTTTTTGGATCTGTCTCCTGGAATAATAGAAATAAAAGCAAAAATAAACAAATGGGACCTAATTAAACTTAAAAGCTTTGCACAGCAGAGGAAACCACAAACCAAACAAAATGACAACTTATGGAATGGGAGAAACTATTTACAAAAAATGTGACCAACAAGGGATTAATTTCCAAAATATACAAAGAGCTCATATAGCTTAACATCAAAAA
This sequence comes from Catagonus wagneri, assembly GCA_004024745.2. Taxonomy (NCBI): domain Eukaryota; kingdom Metazoa; phylum Chordata; class Mammalia; order Artiodactyla; family Tayassuidae; genus Catagonus; species Catagonus wagneri. The sequence continues at coordinate 9,115,390 of PVHT020000077.1, forward strand.
AACAAACAACCCAATCAAAAAACGAGTAGAAGACCAAAACAGACATTTCTCCAGAGAAGACATACGGGTGGATAACAGGCACATGACACTGCTAATTATTAGAGAAATTCAAATCAAAACTACAGTGAGGTATCACCTCATACCAGTCAGAATGGCCATCATCAAAAAGTCTACAGATAAATGCTGGAGAGGGTGTGGAGAAAAAGGAACGAAAATTGACGGGCATGAAAACATGCAACCACTATGCGGAACAGTATGGAGGTTCCTTAAAAAAGCTAAAAAGAGGAGTTCCCGTTGTGGCTCAGCAGTTAACAAGCATGATTAGCATCCATGAGGATGCGGGTTCGATCCCTGGCCTTGCTCAGTGGGTTAAGGATTTGGCGTTGCCGTGAGCTGTGGTGTAGGCAGCAGATGCAGCTCGGATCCCGCACTGCTGTGGCTGTGGCGTAGGCCGGCATATGGACCCCCATATGCAACCCTAAAAAGACAAAAAAAAAAAAAAACCCTAAAAAAAGAGTTGCCATATGATCCAGGAATCCCACTCCTGCATACATATCTGGAAAGGACAAAAACTCTTAATTCGAAACGATATGTGCACCCCAATGTACACTGCAGCACTGTTTACAGTAGCCAAGACATGGAACCAACCTAAATGTCCATCAACAGATGAAAGGATAAAGAAGATGTGGTATATATATACACAATGGGATATCACTGAGCCATAAAAAAAGAATGAAATAATGCTATCTAAAGCAAATACTCATATGAAGTGAAGTCAGACAGAGAAAGACAAATATCATATGATATCACTTGTATGAGGAATCTAAAAATGATACAAATGAATTTATTTACAAAACAGAAATAGACTCACGAATATTGAAAACAAACTTATTATCAAAGGGGAGAGGGGTGGGGGAGTAGGAATAAAGGAGGAATTTGGGATTAATAGATACACACTGCAAGGTATACAACGGAGAGACAACAGGAACCGCCCATATAGCATAGGGGACTACATTCATATCTTGTAATAACGTATAATGAAAAACAATCTGAAAAAGAATGTCTATGTACATATATGTTCATGTATATCATATATATAATGTTTAATTGAATCACCTTGCTGTATACCTGAAACTAACACAATATGGTAGGGAAACTCTCCTTCAGTAAATGAATTAAATAAAAATAATAATAATAAAACAAATCCAAACAAACACCACCAAAGTTGGCTGTGCACTGACTTCGGGGTATCTTACTTCCTGTTTCCCAGACTGAAGAGAGTCAGGGTATCACCGGCTCCGGGAATTCCCTTTGGGGCCTTGTGAGGAGTATTTCCACATTCCACATCATTTCTGACAGTTTAACTATGAAAGATGCAGTCAGACTGCAATGGAGCCCTGACACTGGTTGGGTTCCAAAGAAAATGACCATAAATTGGAAACCTGAATATAGCCATTCATCCTCTGGCCTTGGGGTATGAATGGATCATTAATCCGAGCCAAAAAAAGAAAAAAATGGTGCCGCCTCCAGCAGGATGGCCAGAAGGAAAGACACTTCCTACCAGCATGAGTTTCTGCAGACAGGGACCACAGCCAAGACAGGGATCCCTGGTGCCTAGCCCTGCCCAGGTACATAGTGGATGACCCACAAATACAGGATGAATGAATACAAGATTAAGGTCAAAAGATTTGGGGTTGAGCCCCTGCTTTACCAATTCCAAACAGCACAATCCTAGAAGAATGCCTTCCAAATTCCAGGTTTCCACCTCTATAAAGCTCAGTAAAAACAGCACACATCTCAACATCATTGTGAGAATTATGCAAGCTAATTCAGATGAAAATGTTTTACTGAGCCCCGAAAGAGTTTGCCTCAAAAGGGAGATGGGAAGTTAAATTCCCTGAGTACCCGCTATTCGCTGAGCAGATGGACAAAGACTTGTCATACACATGACCTTGTGTAATAGAATAAAATGGGGATTACTATTAGGTCTTCATTAATAAATATGTATTGATTGACTTGTTTTCTAAGTGGATTTGGCTGCTTCCTCCAAAGCCACCATCCTTTGCTGGCGAAGTGGGCTGTTCTGGACTGCTGTCACTCAAAACCTGCCTGTGGTTCCCACGGCATTAGATGAGCAGCGGCCCCAGCGGGGGTGCTCTGAGCACGGGCCTTGCCTGGGTATTTCATCCACCTGAATGTGGATGTCAGGCGCCCGGGCGTGACCTGGCCGACCCAGGCCAGGGGGACCATCGTAGTTTATCCTACGATGCTGAGGATCCTCTTATTTATTTATTTATTTATTTTGCCTTTTTACGGCCACACCTGCAGCATATGGAAGTTCCTGGGCCAGGGGTCAAATCAGAGCCGTAGCTGCCGGCCTATGCCACAACTACAGCAGTGCAAGATCTGAGTGGCATCCGTGACTTATGCTGCACCTTGTGGCAAAGCCAAATCCTTAATCCACTGAGCAAGGCCGGGGATCAAACCTGCATCCTCATAGGCACTATATCAGGTTCTTAACCTGTTGAGCCACAGTGGGAACTCCATTACAGACTTTTTTAAATCTAAATTTTTCTTGGGTGTTATGGCAAATCAAATGAATAGGTCGAGTTAACTGTTGTCTGAAAGCAGACAACTCAGTTGACATCTTAGACTCACAGAGAATTTTATAAAGAGCTGTTGGCGTCCTCCTCGTGGTACCTGCTCGTGCCCACTCCCACGTTCTCCTTCTAGAAGGAAGTGAGAGGATATGTCAACACGTAAGATCCCTAAACTTACTCAAGAAAGGACAACGCCCACCTACCAGTACTGCTATGACAACTACACCTGGCAATAAACTCAAATAAAAACAGTAACTCCCATCCACTAAGCACTTACCGTGCTAGATGCCTTGTGTGTGCTTCTTTGAATCTCTACGAAATGGGTGGTCTTATCATCCCCATTTTACAGATAAGGAAACTGAGGTCCAAGGAAGAGAAATAATCTGTCCAAGGTCACAACAGTATATTAAATAGTAGACTTGGGATTGAAATCAAATCTGACTCCCTAATCTGTTCTTAACCAGGACCTCACTTCTGCAGGCTACCCATTACCTCCTGTGCTCACCATCACCGGTGAACGCCACGTCTGCTCCCCTCCCTGGAAATGCCAGCAACATAACGCTTCAACGATTTCTTTTCAGTCAATTTACAAACATGGGCATGAATATGTGTGCTGCATACGTGTGTGTCTGTGAATATATATGATGTGTGTGGTCTCTACAGATCTATCTGATCAATGATATGCTTGCAAATCTATTTCCCATGAAGGTTTAAATGACAAGATTAGACAGTCACTCCGGTTCCAATCACTTCTGGGGGTTTAGAATAAAGAATGAATTTATAGTATATGAGTCAGAGCCAGTGTGAATCCCAATTCTACCTCTTCCTGGAGGCATCAGTTCAGTTTTCAACTGCAAACAAGAGAAAACACTTTTAAAAGAAAGATCTGTTGAAAGAAAGTCTCTGGGGATAGATGGGAGGGCTGGAGAGATAGGCTTGCTAACCGCAGGTGCCACGCCAAGCGAAGCCCGGCCAGGATCACCCCAGAAGCATTCTGCTTAGATGTCGTGCTTGCCCCACTAGGCCTCACTCCACGCAGCTGCTGTAATCCCTGACTCTCCCCGCATGTGGTCACTCCGTCCGAGTCAGAATCCCGGGCGGAAGCATCCAGGCAGCAGTCTCAGGCCACAAGCCAGGGAGCTTGAAGACAGACTCTCTGCCATTAATAGTCCACTCCACCCACTACAGAGCTGACAGAACATTGCACTCATGTCCCATAACGCTAACACCCTCCTCTCGCCCCCTTCTGGCCCCTCCACCGCTGATGATCCAGGCTGACTGTCTCGCAGCCACCGGCCTGCCTCCGAGAAGCACAGGCTGGTTGACACATCTTGACACCCCACACACTCTTTGCTAGACTGGCAGCTTGCTTTCCTTTGGCCGCAGACTGTAAGATTTTGAGTCTTCTGAATTTCCTTCATAAGTAACAGGGCACGCAGAGAGAATATTACATTGGACATCAAGGGATTTGGGTTCAAATCCAAGGTCCCTTACAAAACAGTGCGTCCTTGGCCCCCTCAGTTCACCTCTCCATGTTTATGTCCTCACCTCAGAAACAGAATAAATACTTCCTGACCAACCTGCAGCACAAGAGCCGACTGGGCACCATGCAAAGACATGCCCAAACAGGGATCTGGCTTTGCGAGCGACAGATATGACTGTGGGAGGGAGGGACGGAACGGAGGAAGGTACCACAGCTTCCACCGCACTCTTCCTGGCTCAGTCCAAAGGCGGGTGCAGTATAGGTTTCCTGGCCACGCACCCAATGGTGCCCGTGCAGAATCCTGCCTCCTTAAAACTAGATTCACTCTCTCTATGGAGCTTTCAATCTCTGGGGAGGACGCGTAAGCTTTAAAAAAGTGTATCCTTCCGGTATTTTCCTTTTGCTCTGGATGTATTAGACATGGTATCACTGGGGAATAGTTAATGCAGCTCACAAACACATTATAAGAAAAATTGTGAGAGTTCCCATCGTGGCTGAGAGGTAACGATCCCAACTAGTAACCACGAGGATGCGGGTTCAATCCCGGTTCCGCTCAGTGGGTTAAGGATCCGGCATTGCCACAAGCTGCAGATCCTTAATCAAATTTTTAAATATTGTCTTAGGGATACTTGAACCCCTACCAACTGGGATGGTGCCAGGGCTGTTAGAAGCTGTAAAGAGGGAGACTGGATTAGAAGCCCTAGGGACTCATGAGCCAGAATGAATTTCTCATCTGCAGGCTTACGATCTTCAAATACTATTTATTTGTTATTCCCATTGTGGCTCAGTGGGTTAACAACCAGACACAGTGTCTGTGAGGATATGGGTTCGATCCCTGGCCTCGCCCAGTGGGTTAAGGATCCATTGTTGCCGTGAGCTATGGCGTAGGTCACAGATGCAACTTGGATCGGTGTTGCTGTGGCTGTGGTGTAGACCAGCGGCTGCGGCTCCGATTTGACCCCTAGCCTGGGAACTCCCATAAGCCACGCGTGCAGCCCTAAGCTGAAAAAACAAAACGAAACACCCGCGGTTTATTCATTCATATATTCATTGACTCATTTAATCTGTGAGTCATACGGGCACGGCTCCTAATCTCTCAGCCGATCTCAGGAGACAGAGGCACAAGCACAGGGCAGGAAAGGGAGGAAACCACGGGTGCCACATCATAGGAGCACCTGGAGAACACCCTGAAGTCGGGCTCCTGATGGGGGGACACGGAGCCAGTGGTGGGTGAGGGGAGGCAGGTCACGGCCCAGAGGGAGGGAGGCACCGCAGACAGAAGGACACACGGAGGAAACATAAACTGAGGGAAGGCACAGCCCAGCCTAGACACACTTCGGAGAGGATTAGAGAGCAAGGCCCAGCAGACAGGCCGACGAGCACCCTGCACCCCCCGGGGCGTACAGCCCGGCAGCGCGGGATGGACTGACAGATCCCTTCGTGCTCTTCCTCATTTCTCTTAGTGGCATGAATTTCTAGCCTCCACGCACCAGAATCAGGGGCCAGTGACTAACCAAGGGACAAAACAACACTTAGCGATGACGTAGACTGATGAGTCACCAAAACAGAACGCTCGGACCAAAAGTTGTCAAGCAACACCAGCCTGTGAGTTCAGCCTTCTTTCAGCCCTTACCACAGCCACACGCCTTCAGGTGCTGGATTCCAGTGTTTTGGGTTTTCTCTCTCTCTCTCTTTTGTTTTTTTGGTGTTTGCTTTTTTCTTTAGGGAAGAAGTAGATTTATTGAGACTCAAAGTGTGGGTCTTCTCCAAAGGAGGGAGGGCGGCCCTGAGAGAAACACACTCCACAGACAGAGGGCGGCCACCTCTGAAAAGCGAGAGGCGAGGGGAAAGAAGGCCTTCTCTCTCTTTTTAAACTGTGATGAAAGGCACATAACATTTAACAGCTTATTTTTTAAGTGTACGGCTCAGTGGCGTTAAATACATCCACACCGTTGTACAACCACGGCCACCATCCATCCCCAGGACTCTTGATCTTGTAACCTTGAAATTCTATACGTACTAAGCGAAAACCCATTCTCCCCTTCTCCGGCTCCTGGCAGTCACCATCGCACTTGCTGTCTTTTGGATTTTGACTACATTTCGTCATTGAAGTGGGATCGGTGGTGTGGGTGTGACTGCTTTATTTCAGCTAGCACGGTGTCCTCAGCCTTCACGCACGCTGTAGCATACTGCTGTAGCATACTGCAAAATGTACTTTTGGAAGGCCGAATGATAGTCCAGCCTATGTATATAATACATTTACTTCTCCTTTCAGCCCCTTATAGACACGGGTTTCATCCACATTTTAGCTATGGAGGAATAATGCCGTTATGAGCACGGTGGACAAATATTTCTCCAAGAACCTGTTCTCACTTCTGGGGGGTATATATCCCAAAGTGGAATTGCTGAATCATATAGTAATTCTATTTTTAATTCTTTTGGGGAAGGCCACGCTGTTTTCCACAGAGGATATGTCATTTTATACAGTCCCAACAGTGCATGAAAGTTCCAGTTTCTCCACATCCTCACCAATACTTGTTGCTATTATTTCGACAGTAGTCATTCTAATGGGTGTGAGGAGGTAACCAAAAATGGTCCATATTCACACTTCCCTCAATGATTGGTGACGCTCAGCATCTTCTGTGCTTATTGGCCATTTGTGTATCTTCCTTGGAGAAGGATCTACTCAAGTCCTTTGCCTATTTTTTCAATCGAGGGGTTTGTCTTTTTATTGTTGAGTTGCAGGGGTTCTCTGTACATTTTGGATATTAATCCCTTATCAGATATATGATTTGCAAATGTCTTCTCCCATTCCATGGGTTGCGCTCTTATACTGTGAATAGTGTCTTTTGACACACCCTTTTTTTTATTTTCATGAAGTCCAATTCGTCCGTTTTTTGTTTTGATACCTGGCATCATATCCAAAAAAATTATTGTAAATCTGATGTCTTAGAGCATTTATCCTGTTTTCTTCTGAAAGTTTTATTATTTCAGGTCTACCTTTAGGTCCTTGACTCACTTTGAGTTAATTTTTGTATATGGTGTCTGCCTTCATTCTTTTTTACGTGGATGTCCAGTTTTCCCAGCACCATTTGTTGAAAAGTGGACTCTATGTCTCTTTTACAGCACTTCAAACTTCACATCTGTTGCCTGGTGTGATCCTTCTAACAGCCACACATGGCAAGGACAATGGATATTTCTGTTTCTTTACTTTAAAATGCATTTCTTTATTACTAAGGGACTGGGATAATATATCCATTTTTCGAGTGACACGGTTGGTTAGTGACAGAGCAAGCACTAAATCTGTGGATGGCCCTATGGCCTTCATTCCCACAAGATCATGCCTTCTCTGAATTTTCTAATGGCTAAGGCTTGAGAAGCCATAGCCGAAGCCAAAAAAGGAAGAAGTTTGTAGAAGGAAGGTATGTAAAGCCCAAATCATGTTCATAAAGTAAAAGTTTTCTCCTTGTGCGTTGGTTCCCTTGGGTGTCAAATAAGATTGTTAAACAAGAATTTCAAAATACCGTCAGTGGCAGAACCTGAACAAGCATCTGCTTCATATCTAAGGATCGAGAAATGCACAAAAGAGAAAAAGTTCTTTGAAGTCCCTTATTTTCACTGAAAAAAAAAACATGTACAGTTGTGCATTTTACTCCATAATATATTTGTTCTACCATAAACGTAAATTAGTAAGCTTATCTTGTACAATTTTTAACATCAGTTGATTCTCCCAGCAATGCATGAGCTTTTCTTATGGTTTCTCGCTTCCTGTTACTCAGCACTGTGCTAACAGGGGCAAGCACTGTAGCGTGAAATACAGAGAATTCTCTCTTAATTTCCATCCCCCACTTTGTGAAGTCCTACGCTTGGGCTTCAAATTAAAAAGTATAAAGTCGTCTGATAGAACCAAAAATGGCAGAACCAAAGATGGCGGAATAGAAGGACTGGAGCTCAACTTCTCTCCCGAAAAACAGCAAAACTACAAACAAATGCCGAGCAGCCTTCAACCAACTGGACTGTAAACTTCCAAAAAAAGATATTCTACTCCAGAAGACACAGCGGAGACCACATCAAGAGGTAGGAGGGGCGATTACGCAATAGAAGCAAACCCATACCTCCCAGGTGGGAAGCCCCACAGCCTGGAAAGTAACTGCAGCACAGAGACTCAGCTACAGGACTGAGAGTTCTGAGCCCCACATCAAAATCCCACGTCTGGGGATTGGGCACAGGGAGAAAGAGCCCCAGGAGCATCTGGCATTGAAGGCCAGCGGGGTTTGTGTGCAGGAGCTCCACAGGACTGGGGGAAACAGAGACCCCATCTTTGAAAGGCACACACAGACTTTCATGTGCACTGGGTACCAGAGCAAAGCAGTCTCCATAGGAATCCGGGTGGAACCTGACTGCAATTCTTGGAGGATCTCCTGGGAAAACAGGGGTGACTGTGGCTTGTTGTGGGCAAAGGGCATTGGAGGTGAAGCTCTCGGCAACATTCATCAGCCTGCATTTCTCTGGAGGGGGCCATTTCTGGGAAACTCTGGTCCCTCCCATCAGCGCTGAGAAGCCCCAGGCCAAACAATTATCCAGGTGGGATCTCAGCCCCACCCATCAGTAAACAGGCTGCCTAAAGACCCCTCAGGCACACAGCCAGCCTCTAATCTCATCCAGAGACAAAGCCCCACCCATCAGAGGGATA
>PVHT020000077.1:9147563-9157838 GCA_004024745.2 Catagonus wagneri
GCATTACAGTTGGAGCTCCTTGCTATTCCATCATTAAAGCACTAGTTATCCCCACTACCCCCCACCCCTCCCCCGCCCCCTTGGCAACCACACGTCTGTTCCCCAAGTTCGTGATTTTCTTTTCTGTTGAGATGTTCATTTGTGCAGTGTTTTAGACTCCAGTTATAAGAGACTTCATATGACATCTGGACTTTGTTTTAGGCAGCGTGGGCCAGGCCCTCCTCCAGGCTGCCAAGACCCAGCCTAGTGGCCAAGTAGCGGCCTCTCCCCAGGCCTGGCTGAATCCTGGGACCTGTGACTGCAAACTGTCCCTTGTCCAGCTCCAGGCTCTCTGCTCATCCGCCCCCGCTGTGACCCCCTTTCCTCAGGAGCAGCCCCTACACGCTCTCCATCTCCCCCTAGGATCCAGGCTGGATTCTGCCCATCCTCTGGCTCCAGGCCTTTCCTCCATAGCTGCCGGGAGGAAAAGCTTATGTGCTGATTCCTGCTGGGTACTGACCTGGCAGACAAGGGGACATACCCGGCTGTGTGATTTCTCTACCCGCTCTCCAGGCGGAGGCCCCTCTTTCTCCTCAAGGAGGGGAGGGGCACAGGCCTGTCCCCGGTGGGGGGCAGGGGGCATTGCTAGTTCTGCCAGCCCAGCCCCGCACATCTTCTTTGCTGTCACATGAAGCGGGAAGCACGTGTATGCGTTCTTGTTTCCAAACCCCAACTCTCACCTGACTTTTCCCTTCACAGATACTCACACTCTTTGCTATAAGTTTGACGTTACTGCAAAGCCCAGACCTGGACAACCGAGGTGTGTGGTTAAAGGCCACGTGGACACAGAGTTGTTTCTTTCCTATGACTGTGATGATGATAAGATCCAATTCATGAGTCCGCTGGGAGAGGAGGTGAAAGCCACAGATGACTGGAAAACACAGATCGAAACACTCAAAGACGTCGGGGACTTCCTCAGGGAACAACTGCCTGCCATCATACCAGAGAAATACTCATCCAGGGGTGAGTCGGAAAGTCCAAGTGCAGGTGGAGCAGTGTGGGCTTGGCTGCACTCATTGTATTTGGGTAAAGAAATGAAATCAGATTGGGCGCTGGTCCTTCCAGGAAGCCCAGGGGAAAGAGCAGGCCCTGGAGCAGAGAACAGGGTCAGGTGAGATGGTGCAGGGAGGGTGTGAAAAATTTGTCCAGACCAGACACTGAGCTCCTTCCCGCGGTGGGGGCAGACCCTCCCATTCTGCAGGTCAATGTGACATGTCAGCGTGATGGTGCTGGACGTACAAGTGCATCCTGGAAATTTGCCTTCAATGGACGGCTTTGCCTCCACGTTGATTCAGAAAATGTGACCTTGACAGTAGTTCACTCTGGAGGCAGACGGATGAAAGAGAAGTGGGAAAGTGACCGCGATGTGACCCAGTTCCTGAAGAAGATATCCATGGGTGACTGCAAGTCCTGGCTTAGCCGGTTCTTGGTGCACTGGAAGAAAATGTTGAAGACAACGGGTAAGTGAGCAGACAAGGAGGAAGTGGCAGTCTTTTCAAGACGGTGTGCCCTGCACCTCGGTGTGTGCGTGAGTGCACGCGTTTGGGACAGTCATCCATCTGCAGTGAGCTCTTCTTGGGAGAACAGTGGCCCGGGGGCGGCCTCCCACGCTCCCTTTCTCTCCCCACCTCCCGACATCCCTTCCTCGCAGCCCAGGCCTTGGCACCACTTACCACGCTGACCCTAAGCACGAGGGCATCATTCGGATTCCAGAGATTTATTTCTTACTCTTCCCTCTTTCTAGAAACTTAAAAAAAAAAAAAAAAAGTTCTATTTCAGATGTCAGCTCCTGAGGAACTTCTCTGTCCCCACTGTCACGCGTCAGCTCTTCTTCTGTCACAACAAACCCTTTGCCTCTCACATTAGCTGTCTGAGCCCCGTGGGGACAGGGCTCACCCCTCCCACCACGTTCCTCAGGACCCGCCACCGGGGCTGCCACGCGGGGGGCTAAGCTGGCTGCGTAGTACGGATACCTGGGCCAGGGGAGCTGAGGAGGCACGTCCTTCGGTTTTGGGGCCCAGACAAGGGCTTTCACTCGCCTTTCCTTGCAGCATCACCAGCTTCGGTGCCCCCCACATCCCAGTCCAGGAACGCAGCCAGCAAGCCCAGCGCCCCGATCCCGCTCCTGGTCCTCGCCGGGTTCGTCCTGACTGTCCTCCTCGGCTGAGTCCTTCACGGGCATAGGTACGAAGGGCAGAACCGAGAGGGGACGCGGGGGCACACGGCCTGCGGTGAGCCAGGAACAGCGGTCCCAGCCCCCGCCCTGCCCCTCCTCACCCCACAGATGAAACCAGCTGAGGGAGACCTCACAGCGCCTGGCAGCAATGACACAGAGCAGTTCAACCCTGAGACCTGATAACTCCTCACTGCCAGGCCACAGTGGGAACAGGGAGGGGACACACCAAGTCTGAGGGCCTGGTGACGCTCAAGGGCTTTAGCAGGTCCACCTGGCTCGCCACAGATGCCCGCTTGGCAGGGCCCGGTGGTCGGTGGTGCGGGGACCGCAGGCGCACGGGGCGTGGGCAGGACTCCCATCTGGCTCGTGGCGGCTCCAGGCGACGTGTAGGGAGGGGGAGGCCTCCAGGGGGCCGAGATCAGGGACCTGGGTCTGATCCCAGGGGGAAGGCCCGAGAAGGCTTTTGCAGACCCAAGTCCAAAGGCTGGCGTTCAGTGCTGGGTCCCACAGGGAGCAGCTTGGGTCACGGCAGGCGAGGCAGAAGGGGGACAGCAGAGACGGCGGGACGGGATTGGGAGGAGGCCTGGGCTCTGCGAAGCAGCGGGAGCTCTGGCTCAGTCTGTGACCCGCAGGTGGCACCGGCCTCCTGCAGACTCCAGAGCCCAGGTCACTGAGTGGCAGAGGCAACTCGGGAGATGGCTGGGACCGAGCTGGGCGGACACTGCCAACCAGGCTGGACCGGGAATAGATGGGGCCTTCACACTGACAGCTGCGTGTGCTGCTGGCTAAGAGCCGGGAGAGGAGCAGAAAGAGGGGGGTTGCCTGCCGCCTCCCCTAGGCTGTCAGGATGCAAGGCCCCTCTTCCATGACAACGGGAGCATCAGGGCCCGAGTAAAAGGAGCTGATTGGTGCCTTCCTGGCTTGAGTGCTGAGCCTGAGCCGGTGTGGCGGAGCCTGGCACTGACAACGAGATGCAGCAAAGGAAAGGAAAAGCCGAGCACCAGCTCCTGGACCCAGGGTTGGGGGAGGGTGTGGGACACGCACACCCCTCAGCTCTAGTGGGGCTCCAGGTGGGAAGAGACTGGAGAGGGGGAGCCCCAGGAAAGTGACAGGATGTTCTCAGCCACCTGGACCAACACCTGTTTCTTTTCTGAAGGCGGATGGTGCTGCCACGACCCAACTGGATGGTCGGCCTCAGAGACTCCGCCTTCGCCTTGGCTGCTTTGAGTTCCTGCTGTTTACCTTAGATCCCATGAATTCTGACATGATGAGCCCGAACCTGCAGTCTGATCAAGATGACACTCAGAGACACTTTCTTCTGTCACTCGTTGCACTTTGTGACCCAGTTTACATAGCACTTTTTTTATGAATCCTGTGTTGCCACTTTCTCATGGTGGTAAGTGATGAAATCTCTGCCCTGAGATGTCCAGCTGCTTGAACAAGAAACCGCAACACTCAGGACCTTTCCATCTTCTCGTTTATAGAAGATCAGACTCTTTCTGCAAGTGATGGCTGCTGCCAGAAGAATATCATGTGCCAGAACAGAACCTCAAGGATTCCTCCTAAATAATTGCAGTATATGTAAATAGAACATAAATTATATTTGACTCTTTTCCAGAATTTCTGTCTTCCACAGCTAACCACTACTGACTTACATATTGTTTTACAAGCTATTTAAACTGTGTTCACCCAACAATTTCCTGAACTATTTCTGTTATCAAATCATTTTCCATTACTGCATAGAAATCTGTTCAAATTTAATATATTTAATACATCTTTAAAAGAAAAAAGAAAAAAAAAGACTCTTTTCCTTTGTAACTTATTGCTCTAAGCTGATATTTAAATAAATGTTTCTATATATTCCAAGAAACGTAATTACTTCAGGTGTCTGAGTTATAATCCAGGAGCGAAGTCATGACTTTTCAGCACTCCTGCACCTTTGGGTGTGAAATATAACCGGTGATTCTGCTGCCCTTTCTTGTGCACACAGAATGGAGGGCTGGCTCTTAGAGTAACACACACTCCAGCTGTGTCTCAGACATTGTCCTGGTACCCTGGGTGCGACATCCACTTGGGAACTTGGGCAGTGAGATCCTCTCCGATTTCTCCTGGATCCGCACCCTTAGCAGTGACTCTCCTGCGATTCCTTCGCCTTGACCTCCCTTCTCCAGGGAGAAGCCCGTCTTCGCGTCACAGAAGACAACCCTTACACATTCGGATAATTGATAACTTTTTTTTTTAATGATTTTTATTTTTTCCATTGTAGTTGGTTTACAGTGTTCTGTCGATTTTTTTCTTGTACAGCAAAGTGACCCCGTCACGCACACATGTATATATTCTTCTTCTCACATTATCATACTCCATCATAAATGACTAGATACAGATCGCAGACAACATTTTAAATAAATCTGGATCACTTGGTGAATAGAAAATGGAATTACAAAGATTCCCTTACATTGTTTCTACAGGTAAAATTGAGTCACTGCTTCACTGTATCTCTGTAGTGGTTCACGTGTTCATCCTACTGCACAGAAATCTGAGGTCCAGGCTGGAAAACGTGGACCACAAAGCTTGTAGATAACAGGCAGCCTGGATTCTAGATTGTGACAACATAAAGAAGGTTATGTCGAGGAGTTCCCGTCGTGGCTCAGTGGTTAACAAATCCGATTAGGAACCATCAGGTTCTGGGTTTGATCTCTGGCCTCGCTCAGTGGGTTAAGGATCTGGCGTTGCCGTGAGCTGTGGAGTAGTTTGCAGACGCGGCTTGGATCCCGTGTTGCTGTGGCTGTGGTGAAGGCCTACAGCTACAGCTCCTGTTAGACCCCTAGCCTGGGAGCCTCCATATGCCGCGGGTGTGGCCCTAGATAAGGCAAGAAGACAAAAAAAAAAGAAGAAGCTTATGTTGATTTTCTTGCTATCCCACTGCCTGTAAAGTCACTCTCCTCTGCAGTCTGTTAAGTGTGAAATAGCATTATGTCTAAAATTGCCATGTGTTTCTCTTAGTAAAATATCCTTTATTGTGAATAATGCTATCACCTATCCTTCTGTGAGTCACAATCCTTTTGCTGGTGGAGGGTCTTGCCTGAGTGTCAGTGGCTGCAGACCCATCAGGGTGGTGGCTTGGGGAAGGCTGGGGTGCCTGTGGCAATTTCTTGATGTAAGAAAACAAGGACCTTTGCTCATCTATTGATTCTTCCTTTCAGGAACAATTTCTCAGGGCTCTTCGACAGCATTTTACACAGTGGAACTTCTTTCAAACTTGGAGTCAATCTTCTCAAACCCTGCTGCTGCTTTTTCAGTTAGGTTTATGGCATAGTCTAAATCCTTTTGTTGTCATTTCAACAATGTTCGGAGCTTCGCCACCAGGAGTCGTTTCTATCTCAAGTAACCACTCTCTGCTCATCATGCAAATCCTCATCCAGTAAAGTTTTATGAGGAGACTGCGGCAGTGCAATTACCTCTCAGGCTCCATGTCTAATTCTAGCTCTCTCGCTATTTCCACCACATCTGCAGTTACTTCCTCCACTGAAGTCTCAAACCCCTCAAAGTCACTGGTGTAGGCTGGAATCAGTTGCTTCTCAACTCCTCTTAATGTTGATATTTTAATCTGTTCCCATGGATCACAAGTGTTTCCAGTGGAATCTGTAATTGTGAATTGACTCCAGAAATTTTTCAATTGACTTTGCCCATAGCCAGCAGAGGAATCACTAGCTCTGGCAGCTACAGCCTTCTGGAATGTATTCCCTCAATACTAAGACCTGAAAAGCCATAAGCTGCAGAATGGAGGTTATGGGGAGTTCCCATCCTGGCTCAGTAGTTAATGAAACCAGCTAGCATCCATGAGGATGTGGGTTCAATCCCTGGCCTCACTCAGTGGGTTAAGGATCTGGCGTTGCTGTGAGCTGTGGTGTAGGTCGCAGACTTGGCTTGGATCCCGCATTGCTGTGGCGGTGGTGTGGGCTGGCGGCTACAACTCCAGTACAACCCCTAGCTTCCCCTAGCCTGGGAAACTCCATTTGCAATGGCTGCCACCTTAAAAAAGACCCCAAAAAAAGAGAGAGAGAGAATCTCCCTATACGTCTTCGTCAGAGTTCTCGCATGAACAAGGTAGACTCTCAATGAGTGGTGATATTTTGAATCGTTTTTTTGAGCAGTAAATCTCAACAGCGGACTTGCAATATTTGGTAATCAATGTTGTAGACAGATATTCTGTCACCCAGGCTTTGTTATTCCATTTATAGTCCACAGGCAGAGTGGACTTAGCATACTTCCTGAGGGCCCTGGGATTTTCCAAATGGTAAAGGAGCCTGGGCTCCGACTTCAACTCACACTTAGCCTCTAACAAGAGACTCCGCCTGTCCTTTGAAGTTTTGAAGTCAGGCATTGACTGCTCCTGTCTAACTATGAAAGTCCTAGAGTGCATCTCCTGCCATTAGAAGGCTGCTTTGTCTACTCTGAAAATCTGCGGTCTGGCATAGCCACTTTCGAGAATTATCTTATCTAGAACTTCTGGATAACCTGCTGATGCTTTTCCATCAGCCCATGCTGCTTCACCTCACATTTTGATGTTATCAAGATGGCTTCTTTCCCGAAACCATCGGAACCAACCTCTGCTCACTCCAAATGTTTCTTCTACAACTTCTTCACCTCTCTCAGCTGCCACAGACTCAAAGAGAGTTAGGGCCTTGCTCTGGATTAGTCTTTGGCTTAAGAGAGTGTCATGGATGGTTTATTCTCCTATCCAGACCACTAAAATTTTTTCTACTTCAGCAGTAGGACTGTTTTGCATTGTTATCATTTGTGTGTTCACAGGAGAAGCACTTTATATTGTCTTTAAGAATTTTTCCTGTGCGATCACAGCTTGCTAACTCTTTGGCACAAGAGGCCTAGCTTCTGGCTTGTCTTGGCTTTTGACACGCTTTCCTCAAAAGGTTAAGCTTGTCTAGCTTTGGATTTAAAGTGCGAGAGGCATGACTCTCCCTTTCACTTGGACACTTAGAGTCTATTGTAGAATTATTATTGGCCTAATTTCAATACAGTTCTGTCTCCGGGACTCAGGAGGCCTGAGGAGAGGAAGACAGATGAGGGCAGAGCCAGTCAGTGGAGCTGTCAGACCACACACACCACTTATGGATTCAGTTTGCCACCTGCTATGGACACGGTTCCTGGCCCGATCAGGGGCAGTCAGCACATCCAAGGCACACCCCACACGTGCCCCCACGTGTGCCCCCCCTTGTGACCCCTGGGTTACACCAGACCCCCGGTGGAGGTAGAATCAACAACTGAGGCAATTTCATGGATGTGGACTCTAGATCTTGCTTCCAGAAATAAGACAGGTATCTGGCTGATTTGCCGGTGCTGGTTTCTTCATTCTCCCAGCCATCAATTCTGTAAATGGGAAACACGAAGTCAGGGAATGAACAGAAATTAAATGAGGAGATCCTGCAGGTCACCCTGAGCTTGCATATGCTGAGGACTCGCCACGCCCTCTGTCAGGTGTTAGGACTGCTTTCAGTAGGTCGTGGGCCAGGGTCACTCGGGTCAAGAGAGACGAGCCAAGTGCTGTGGTCCTCAGTACTTCCTCTGTCACTTAAGATGCCTTGGAACATGTGGCAACAAAACCAAAGAAAAGCACCCACTGAACAGGAGCGTTCTCAGACTTGACAAATGGTGTCACTCTTCATCCCCAGATGAGCCTGACATGACTTAAATGCTGGCTGGACACTTGGTAAATGAGTTCATGAATGAGACAAATATGAGAACCAGGAGTTCCCATTGTGGCTCAACAGTAACAAACCCAACTAGTAACCATGAGGATGTGGGTTCGATCCCTGGCCTCGCTCAGTGGGTTAAGGATCCGGCGTTACTGTGAGCTGGGGTGTAGGTCCCAGATGCCACTAAGATCTGGTGTTGCTGTGGCTCTGGCATAGGCTGGTAGCTGCAGCTCAGATTCAACCCCTAGCCCAGGAACTTCCATACACTGCAGTTGATTCTGCCCTAAAAAAAATGGACAAGAAATAAAATAAAATAAAATAAAATAGTAAAATGTTTTAAGAAATAGCGATTTTATTGGAATACGGTTAACATAAAAATTGTGTTCCTTTCAGCATAAAGCAAAGTGAATCAGTTATACAGATACATATATTCATTCCTTTTCAGCTTCTTCTTCCATATAGGTTATTACACAGATTGAGTACATTTCCCTGTGCCATGTAGTAGGTCATTGTTACCCATCTATCAATCCCAGCTCCCTAATTTCCATACGCCACATTTACTCCTTGGTCAACATAAGCTTGGTTTGGAAATCTTTGAGTCTGTTTCTGTTTTGTGAGTTCTACTGTATCATTTCTATTAGATTCCACATATTAGTGATCTCACATGATATTTGTCTCGCTCTCCGACTTAATTCAGTAACTATGATAGCATACGGTATTTGTCTTTCTCTTTCTGACTTACTTCACTTAGTATGAGAGTCTCTACTTCCATCCATGTTGCTGCAAATTTGTTTTTCATCTCACCTGTTCTCTTTTTGGAAACCCGTCAACACCCTGCATGTAAACCACATGTTTTAACGTAAGCAATGAGGACCTTTCCGATTTTGCCCCAGATCCTCCCGCCTGGCAGCCACCTTCCTGGGCCCCCTCCCACTTCACTCACCTCCTTCAGGGGACAGCGCAAATCTTCATGGCAAAAGCACATTCACTTTGAAAAGTTGCTTGACTCCCCCCATTGACAAGGAATCTGTATCCAGAACACAGAAAGAGCTCCTACAAAGAAATTGGAACAAGTCTGATACACGGAGATACAGGGCAAATGATATCAGCACTTAACACACGGCCAATATGCAGATGAAAAGACGGCACATCTCACAAACAGCTGAGAAAGCTAATCAGAAAGACAATGAGATACCGTCACAGGCCCAAGAAAGAAACAATTTTTTTTAAATATACTGGAAAGTACCACTGACGTGCGTGGGACAGAAACCTTATTTGGGGAAGAAGCCTCAAGTCGCCCCCAGGTGGCGCTATGACAGCTTTGGCTCCCGCCTCCCGGCTCCACGAGAAAGCTGGAAATAGAAATTGCTGCCTCAGTCCCCAGGGTTTTTTTGTTTGGTTGGTTTTTGGTTGTTTGTTTGTTTTTTCTAAGAAACAGCTGTTCCAGTTCACAAAAGGTCTTGGGCTCCACTGGCACAGAAATTACTAGAAAACATGTCATCGATGACGGCAGATAACGGCCGGCTCAAGTCCCCTTCGCTAGGCGGCAGAGTTCTCCGGAAAGAAAATCTTGAGTCTTCTAAGAAGGCAGGAATGATTGAAATTGGGTCTGGAGACGGGAAGGCTGAGGGGCGAGGAGAAGCGGGTCCAGGAAAGACAGGCACAGGAGCTGGAGGAGAGAGTTTCAAAAATCGAGGAGAAATCCACGTGGGCGAGCAGCGGGGCGGGGCCTGGTGACGCGGGTGACGCCCGCCCGCCCGCCCGCCCCGATGCGCTGGAGAATCTCAGTCCCGATCTGAGCTGGGTCTCCCGCGGCATCCTGGCGACGATGGCGCGGCCCGCTGGCTCCAAGGCGGGTCTGGACTTCCTGTACCTGCCTCTTTTTCTCTGGTTGTGCGAGACACTTGCAGGTGAGTTCGGGGACGAACTTGGCGGGTCGCAGGGCAGCGCCTAATGAATGACCCGGACGGACGGGCAAGGAGTGGCCGCTGGGTTTCCAGAAACTTCACGCTGGCTTGGGCCACCGCCCCCTCCTCTTTCCCCTCCGCAGGTTCCTTTCCTCCTCCGTGGTTTCCCTCCAGGTCAGAAAAGAGGCAAAGGGTGTGAAAAAGTGATGCCCCCCGGAGGGTGGGAAGTGGGGAGGTGATAAACGGGAGCGAGGACGATGCAGGCAGGAAATGCCGGGCAGCGGACCCCGCAGCCCCTAGCCCGCCTCTGGGGAAGTGGGAGCCTCTGGAGCCGGGCGGGGGAGGACGAGAGGCCACCCCAACGGGCCGCGATAGGAACAGGTGGCCATACAGCCCGGTGCCAGGCGGAACCGGAAAGGGTGTGCAGAGGGGTGGGGGG
>PVHT020000077.1:9158838-9185802 GCA_004024745.2 Catagonus wagneri
TGGGGTGGGGAGGGGTGTCTGTCCGCTGAACTCCTCACAGGAAGTTACCACACTTTTTATGACCCATCTTCCTGGAGCCCTAAGAAGCCCAGGAACTCCGACACTTTCCCACCTATGAAGGGGCCCTATTCCCTCCACCAACTGGCCCCTCATCCCCTGGCCTGAGGACACCGGCCAGCAAAAGCCTCCTGGGAAGCTGACCCACCCCTGCTTCAAGCAGGAGGGACTGGAAGCAGTTCCCCAAAGTGTGAGGCAGGGAATGAGGATGAGGCGGGGGCCCCCACGTTCATATTGGCAACCCCTGGGAGCCCGCAGCCTCCAGCAGTTATTCATCAGGACAGGAGTTTGCAGGCCTTTCCTCCCCAAGGCAGAGGGTACATCTGTTGTCTTTACAGCCACGTGGGGTCTGAGTCTGGGCACGAGGGTCCCCACCTTAGTGGCGCACCAGGAGCCAGAGACAAGATGCAAACCAGCGGGGAAGCAGGCTTGGCCACCGCCCCAGTTTCTGACCCCAGTCCCGGAGGACCACCTCCTAGGGAATCATCCAAGGGGAGCCCCAGCTGCTGGGAGCTGAAGAGCCAGAACTGTGCCCTGTGCTGCCTTGTAGCTCCTGGGTGGTGTGAATGGTATAGGAGTGTGGGGGCGGCAGCTTCTGGCTAATGCTCCCCTCCTTTGCTGTGGGGTGGCTTCCTTGATCCAAGGAGCACAAAGGGACACTGCCTGAACCATAGGTGTGAGCCGAGTGTAGTGGTGGTACGACAGTTCTGGTGTCAGATCTATGCCACCTGCTGGTGCATTTTATTTTTATTTGTTCCCTGTGGCTCAGCTTGTGTCAAACCAGAAAATCGCCTCCATCCTGTGACAGCTGACCTGTCTGACCTACTGATGAGGGGCTGGATGAGCCCAGCTCATGGTGGGCACCTCTGACATTCCTTGGCCAAAGGCTCCATCTCTACCAGGGCCCAGAACCATACCAGGAGATACATCTAAAAAGTGTGGGTTGCAGGCGCGGCTTGGATCCCGCATTGCTGTGGCTGTGGTGTAGGCTGGCAGCTACAGCTCTGATTAGACCCCTAGCCTGGGAACCTCCACATGCTGCAGGTGCGGCCCTAAAACGACAAAAGACAAAAAAATAAAAAATGAAAATAAAAAGTGTGGATTTCCCCACCACAAGTGGCGTGGCCTTGCTTCAGAACAGGAGGGGTCTGTGCTGTGAGCATCCAAACAGAAACACCACATACCGTATGCAGCGCCTTCCCAACCACACATGCCTCTGAGGTCCTAGGTTCCGCTGGGGATCTGCCGATAGCAGGTCCAGCCTTACTCATTTAGTCATGCCCTGTCAAGGGCCGGGTACCTTCCCAAGGTGGGGAGGCCAGGAGGACTTTGGGGAGGCCAGGACTTTAGGACTTGCTGTGGTGATGAAAGGGCCTTCCTTGCTGGAATCCAAAGAACTTTCTCACTCCCTCTTTCTCTCTGGTGCTCCCTCTCTCTCTCTCTGTCCCCCCAACCCTCCCTCCCTCTCTCTCCTGTTAAGGATTCTGGGTTCGGCTCAGTCTGGAAACTGGGCGGGGAGGCAGACATTGCGTTGGGATGGCTGCTTTCAGCGTCCTGATTGTCCAGCCTCCTCTTCTGTCTCTTTATTTCTCTCCATCCGGCGGGCTGGCTGGCCCTCTGGTGGCCTCCGGGGTCACCCGGTTCCGGGAGCCAGCATGGTGCTCTCTGCTCTCAGGCCCTGGCTGGCCTTCCCACCTCTCTGGTCACTGTGCCCAGTGCACCTGCTGTGCTCCTGACATTGAGCCCCTGCACCCGGCACTGACTCCGGCCACGGTTTCCATCCCTGCCGCTGCTGGGAGCCACTGGGGAACACCCTGTCCTGTCCCTGTTCCTGCGCTGCAGCAAAGTCATGGCTGAGCTGTGGGACACGCTTCCCACCCGTGCTTTCCTCGTAGCTCCATGGAGTCCTCGGGCTTTCCCAGGGAGCAGGGCCGACCGCGCACACTCCTGCCCTTTCATGGCACATTACATCCGCCCTGGCACATTCACGTGTCTGGGTCTTTCCATCCCCTCCTCTGCCACCTGCCTCGGAAGCTCTGGACTTTTCTGTTTCAGGCAGCGTGCGCCAGGCCCTCCTCCAAGCTTCCAGAACTCAGCCTAGTGGCATCTCCCCAGTTCTGGCTGAATCCTGGGACCCATGACTGCAAACTGTCCCTGGTCCAGCTCCGGAGTCTCTGCTCATCTGCCCCCCGCGGTGACCCCCCTACACGCCCTCCATCTCCCCCCAGGACCCAGGCTCGATTCTGCCCATCCTCTGGCTCCAGGCATTTCCCCCCACAGCCAACCCGGCACGTCCCGGGAAAGGTTACGTGCTGGCCCTCGCTGGGTGTTGGCCCCCGGGGACAGAGGGTCTTAGGGTGAATCCGGGAATGTGTGGTTTCTTGCCAGGCAGAGGCCTCCTTCTCTTCCTCAAGCAAGGGGTGGACGGCCTCCTGTACCTGATGACGGAGAGGGCCCGGCAGGGGCCGTGTTCGCCTGGCCCGCCCCGCCTTTGCTCTCACAGGCTGGGAGGCGGCGGTGCATGTCGGTTCTTTCCCAACCCCAACACTGACCTGTGTTTTTTCCTTTCCAGACACTCACTCTCTCTACTATAACTTCACCCTCAAACCTAAGTCCGGCTCAGAACAGCCGTGGTGTGAAGTCCAAGGGTGGATCCATGGAAACATGTTTCTTCATTATCATTGTGGTAGCGGGAAAGCCAGGCTCTTTGGTCCTCTGGGGACAAAGCTGAACACCATCCAGACCTGGGAGGGGCAGACGGAGACTCTGAAACACCTGATGGAGGAGCTGAGAAAGAAATTGCTGGACCTTAAATCAGGAATTTTCACAAAGAATGGTAAGTTTAAACACCTGAGGCAGGAGTTCCCCTTGTGGCTCAGCAGGTAAGAACCCAACATAGCCTCCATGAGGACGTTGGTTCGACCGGTCTCGCTCAGTGGATTAAGGGTACAGCATTGCCGTAAGCTGTGGCATAGGTTGCAGATGCAGCTTGGATGTGGCGCTGCTGTGGCTGTGGCGTAGGCCGGCAGCTGCAGCTCTGATTCAGACCCTAGCCTGGGAATTTTCATATGCAGCAGGTGCAGCCATCACAGACAAAAAAAGAACCAAAAATAATAATAATAAATAGGAGTTCTGGTTGAGGCTCTGTGGTAACAAAACTGACTAGCATTCGTGAGGACGCAGGTTTGATCCCTGGCCTCTCTCAATGGCTTAGTGATCCAGCCTTGCCGTGAGCTGTGGTGTAAGTCAGAGATGGAACTTGAGTTCTGTGTGGCTGTGGCTGTGGCGTAGGCCGACAGCTGCAGCTCTGATTCGACCCCTAGCCTGGGAACTTCCATTGGCTGCAGGTGCAGCCCTAAAACAGCAAAATAAGTAAATAAATGAGTAAATCAATAAATAAATGCCCAAGGCAGAAAGAGAGCAGATTTTGTAAGAATAGGGACTTTTTGAGTTATGATAATATTGGCAGTCGAGCCCATCCATGAGTCCAGCATCCAGAGCAGAGTAGGGAAACCACAGGATGGGCACTGGGTGGGGTTAAGGACTTGTCAGACTGAAGACTGAGCCTTTTCCATGATGGGAGCAGCCGCTCCCATCCTGTGGGGCAGGATGAAGTGTCACTGCAAAGCTGACGGACGTTCCAGTGGATCCTGGTGGTTTGGCTTCAGTGGACCCCCGTGCCTCTTCTTTGATTCAGAGAATGGAAACTGGACAGTGGTTCGATCTGGAGGCCGACTGTTAAAAGAGACACTGCACAGTGACAGAGAAGTGACAGCTTTGCTCACCAGGATTCCAAATGGAGACCGTAAGAGCTGGCTTGAGCAAGTTTTGGTGATCCGGAACAGAACGCTGGAGATGACAGGTAACTGAGAAGAGGGAATGAAGACGTAGTTCCCTGAAACGCGATCCACCTGCCCCGCCTTTGTGAGTGGGATGTGTGCGTGTGCGTGTGTGTGTGTGCACATCTGAGAAAGTGGTCCATCTGTGGCCGGTTCCTCTTGGCTGAATAATCACCACGAGATGTTCAAACAGCCTTCCTTTCTCTTCTCACCTCCTTCACCTCTTCCTCCCTGCACGTGAATTTGATTCTTGTTGTTCCCGTACCTGCGGGCATCGTTCTGTTTCTAGAAATTTGCTTCTTACTCTTTCCTTTTCTGAGACGCATTTTCTTTTTTGTCTCACCTGGCCTAGTGATTTCGAGCCATCGCTGACATCTGACATGTCAGCAGAGGACTTGTCTGCCCCCATCCTCGTGTGTCACCTCCTCTCTGTCACAACGGAAGTGAGGGGTGACACGCAAACCCTTGCTTTCCTCACGAGCTGTATGAGCCCCTTGAGGCCAGGGCCCAGGACCTGTCTCTGTTCCAAGCCCAGGAACGTGTCCTGGCAGTTGGCACACAGTCCACACGTAGGCAGTGTCTACACCGCAGGATAACTTGGACAGGAGGGGCTGAGGTGGTATCTCCTCGGACTTGGGGTCTGGACAAGGGCTTTCGCTCTTGTGTTCCCATTTCAGCACCACCAGCCGCGGCCCTGGGCACCACCCGCTCCTCGGCTACGGCCTCTACTCCCGGCTCCTGGATCCTCGGCGTTGTCCTGACTTCCGCAGTCCTCCTTTACATTTCTAGGCAAGTCCCTTAGAGGGACGGGTACTGAGGGCAGTGTTGAGAGGGAAGCAAGGGGCAGGGAGCCTGGCGTGACGGCGGGAAAGTGAATTTCCAGCCGACCCCTGCGTCATCACCCGACCTTCTCATCCTAGAGGTGAGACCAAGCCACTAAGTCTAGTGTCGAGGCTTCTCCTGAGAGCCAGAATCATGAGAACATACAGTGACGAAGGTAGCTCTGGCAAGTACTGTGGGGGCCTGGTTTCCATGGCTATGGAGGCTGAGAGGTCACAGGCTGCTGGCCGCAGGCTGGAGGCCCAGGAAAGCCAGTGGTATATCTCCAGTCCAGACCCGAAGGCCTGGGATCTGGGAAGGGCCACGGTGTCTGTCCCAGTCCAAACCTGAAGGCCTGAGAATCAGCGTGCGGGTGTCCGAAGCCTGGGCAGAGAGCGGGTACGTTGATGCGCTGCCCTCCAGCCGCTCGCCCCTCCCTGCCTCTGCAGAGAAGCTCAGGGGCCTGGCCCCAGTCCACACAATGCCCCATCCATGACCGCGGGGCCAGCAAGAGGGGGCTGTGTCTATACAGAAACTCTGTGAAGATCAGTTAGAAAGAGCTCAGTGTACTTGGAAGCAATGTGCCAGCATTGGCTCATATTTGATGGTGGATGTGTTGCAGTTGGGGTTGTCAGTGATTTATGATAACTTGCTTATCACAGGGTTCGCTGACACCTTTCAGGGCCATTTTTACCCCGAGTGAAAGGTTTTTCTCGGAACCAGTCTGACCTCGGCTTTCCCAGGCCAAACAAGTCCGTTCGCTGCTTCAAAAGCACTTAGGACGCTATAGGTGTGTGGGGTGAGATCCACTGTGGTAGAGGAAGCAGCCCCCCCGCAATGGCACTCTCCACACCCACACCCCAAGGTCAAGAAGCAGCCTCTTTCCTTCAGCCTCCAGGCCACTCATAGCTCCAGCCTCCGTCACTCTACAGTTCCTCCCAGGAAAGGACGTAAGATTGGCCCCGTTATTTTCCCTAAGTTTGTTTTCTGAGATGTTTGACCTCTGGTGTCTGCCACTCTGCTCTGGACCTGAACTAAGCAGGTCCCTCCATCCCAGCTCTGGAGGAGAGCAAAGCACTGCTAGAGATGCTGGCTGTCCTCCCGTTATCTCTGCCACTCTGTCTTGATAATGTAACTCAGGTTTGGGGCAGGACACTGGACTTGGCATCATTACCACTGCCCCTCCTCCTGCCATTTTCCCTGCAGGTAGGTATAGCTGTTGAACAAGGCTCTCATCAAAGGCTTGGCAAAGGAATTATTGTGAGGGACCTTCTTAAAGGACATCTGGTGTAAGCCCTTTCCCCTTCTTTCCCTTCCTTCCAGATTCTGAAATAAAGACAAGCTGGTGGAGTTCCCTCTGTGGCACCATGGGTTAAGGGTCCAGCTGTGGCATATTTTACAGATGCAGCTCAGATTCGATCCCTGGCCTAGGAACGTTCTTATGCCAACAGTGCAGCCAAAAAAAAAAAAACAGAAAAAGATAAGACGTCTTGACCTCACCTAACCACTAAACTCTTCCGGAAGTTCTGTGGGTTAAGAATCAGACGTAGCGTCCATGAGCGTGCAGGTTCAATCCCTGCCCGATCGTGGTTTACGGATCTGGCATTGCCACAAGCTGTGGCGTAGGTTGCAGATGTGGCACTGATCTGGCTTTGCTGTGGCTGTGGCATAGGCTAGCAGCTGCAGTTCCAATTTAACCCCTAGCCCATGAATTTTCATATGCTGCAGGTGCAATCTGAAAAAAAAAAGAAACGAAAGAATAAAAAAAAATCTTCCAAATGTTTGAAAATGATCTCATAAATTTTGGGAGGGGGATTACACAAAGCATACTACTAAAATGACTCTGGTCCCCAACATAATTCCCTTAGAGATCTGAAGAAACAAAATAATTTCTGTTAAATAAAATTACATCCACTATAATCATAAACATGACATCTTCTAGAAGGATGATGTCATTTTGAAATGCAGGAGCTTGTCAGGGGTATTAATAAAGATAACCCATCAGTTTCTATCTATACTTGTTGTCAAAGCAAAAATTGCAGCAGACAACATTAAATGGGCAAGGAAGACTTTATTGAAGGCTACTGTAATAGGGAACAGAAACCAGAAATCACTCTGATCTCCACTCCGCTGAAATAGAGGGTAGGCGTGTTTTTAAGAGTAATGAGTTAGTGGAAAAGTACTGGAGGGGAGTTCCTGTTGTGGCTCATCAGGTTTTGAAAACGACTAGTATCCATGAGGATGCAGGTTCTGAATGAATCAGTCAAAACAGAGTGCTGGGTATAGTTAATAATATCTGCCTTGAGAATAAAGTGATATGATGTATGCGTATATGGATGTATAAATATATTTTATGTGTATGTGTAAATGCACACATATAGTGATGAATACATGCCATTCTGTTCTACATGTTTGCGTACACACAGTTATACAAAACTAATTTTATAATCTGTCCTTATAAAAATTTTGGTTAACTAAAAACATTTTTTGTCCCCCCCCCCAATAAATAAAGATAGGAAATGCTTGATTTCATTTTCCCTAGAAGACTTGTATTCATCAAATGCTATAAGAATTAGAAATTCAGCCATTTCTCGGAGTTCCCGTCGTGGCTCAGTGGTTAATGAATCCGACTAGGAACAATGAGGTTGCAGGTTCGATCCCTGGCCTCACTCAGTGGGTTAAAGATCCGGCATTGCCGTGAGCTGTGGTGTAGGTTCCAGACACGACTCAGATCCCGCGTTGCTGTGGCTGTGGTGTAGGCTGGCAGCTGTAGTTCCGATTAGACGCATAGCCTGGGAACCTCCGTATGTCGCAGGTGAAGCCCTAAAATTGAAAAGAAAAAGAAATACAGACATTTCTCTAGTTAATTTCTCTCTTACCAGAGGGCCAAAGGATATAGCCTGAATTTTGACCCTGGACTAAGCCCCAAAGTACCAGGAAGACTGAATGGAGGCCCTGCTCTCCAGTTATTTCCATTTCAAAAAGTCTGAAGCCCAGTTCTGTGGACCATCTCTAAATCAGAAAAGCCTGGTTGGGGCAAAGGGAGAACCTGGCCCCTGGAGAGACTGTGTTTCCGTACCAATGGAGTCAACGTGGAGAAAGGCGAGAAATCCATTTCCCTTGTAAGTCTCATCTAGCACACAACTTGAAGGTTTGCTTGCCTGGCGCCTTTGCCCTGTCTTGCATCAAGTGGCCCCAGAGGCAAAAGTTGGAATATGGAGCCCCATAGTCATTCTTCGTTTTGAGTCAAGCTGATTTGAATTTGATCCAGGGCACCTTGTGAGCACATTCTCATGCTTATTAAGATGAACTTAATAAGCATAAGAATTCAAAGTCCATCAGAAAGTGACTGTGAACCAAATATATTTCATTAAACCAAATTTAATGTAATCCTAACTCAGATTTCTCGTCGCGGCTCGGCGGAAACAAATCTGTCTAGCATCCATGAGAACACAGGTCCGATTCCTGGCCTCGCTCAGTGGATTAAGGATCCCCTGTTGCCATGAGCTGAGGTGTAGGTCGCAGTCGCGGCTTGGATCTGGCGTTGCTGTGGCTGTGGTGTAGGCCAGCGGGTATAGCTCTGATTCAACCCCTAGCCTGGGAACCTCCATGTGCTGCAGGTATGGTCCAAAAAGACCAAAAAAATTTAAAAATAAAAGAGTATTACACACATCAAAGAATCAACCAAACTGTTTGCCTGATCTGGAAATCTTAATTCTAATTAACAATAAAAATATAAACTTTGTTGGCACATCACACCTTATAAGTATTTGTATTATTTTATAATTTAATTTCTAAATATACCACATGAATTTATAATTTAATGTCTCAATCGTAATGCTCTAATAAAAAACTAGCAGAATTAGTGTGAATTATAACATGAAGGAATTTTCATCCTGTTCTTTTGCTGTATGAAGGATGATTGTTCTATCACATTTTAGGGCTAATAACTGCTTTTTTGCACTATGTAAATACTAGTGGAGATTCTTCTGCAACTAATAAAAGGATTATTGAACAAAATAAAAAAAAATAAAAGAGTATTGCTAGCTCATTCCTCTTAACTGGATTCCCATATTCATTCTTCTAGCGGGATCCAGTAGCCACTCGGATTCCATCTGACATGAGGACCCCGAGAAGAAGAAAACTGATGGGGTTCAGAACATGCCACCCTGAAATACCACACCTCAATGTACTGGATATTTTAATATGAAGGATTTTGAGAAAACAGCAGAAGCAGGAAAGTTGCTCTCAACAGTCTCCATCTTCTCCCTCGAATGAGACCAGAAAACTCTCCTGGGAGACGTGCTCTCTGTAGACCCAGAGGAAGGGAGCACCCTGTCTCAGGGGAACTCTGAGAAGGATCCAAAGAAACAGCCCCCCCCCCCCCCGCAGTTCACTACACTTACTCATCGTCTTTGACCATCAAATTTCTACATGACTGTTCGCTCTTCCTCAAACATAGCAGAGAAATACTCGCGTTTAACTTTCTTTTGAGTTTTTATTTCCTTATGAAGTCTTCATGTCACACCAAACTTACATTAAATAATTTTGCACACTTTCCCCCCATTAATGTGTCTTTATCAGTTTAATTTCCAGACCAGCCAGGAGCCCCAGCAGCTAAGGAAACACTTTTCCTCCCCTCACGTCCATACGGAACCCCTAATATTCGTGGTCGATTGATTTTTGAGGGAGTGCCCGGACGAGTCATAGGCAAAGAATCGTGTTTTCAACAAATGGTGCTGAGACTACTGGTGAGTCACTTGCGAAAGAATGAGGTTGGCCCCTCCCTTACACCGTGTACAAAATTAACTCAGAATGGATCATAGTCGTACATCTAAGAGATAAGGCCATGAAGGTCTTACAAGAAAACACAGGAGTAAGTCTTTGTCTTTGGCAAAATCTTGTTAAATACACCACTCACCACCAATGACAAGACAAAAAATAGACCAATTTTACTTCCTCAAAATTAAAAAAGAAATTAATGCTTCAAAGAACACCATCAAGAAAGTGAAAAGAGGGAGAGATGGACTGGAGTTTTGGGATTGGCATATGCTCACTAAGGTATGAGGAACGACTGGCCACCGGGGACCTGCTGTATAGCACAGAGAATTCTACTTAATATTCGGTGATAATCTATGTGGGAAAAGAATTTGAAAGAGAATGGAGGGTGTGTCTACATATATAACTGAATTGCTCTATTGTACAGCAGAAATTATCACAACCTTGTAAATCAAAAATACTTCAATAAAACTAAAATACAAAAAAAGAAAAAAGTGAAAAACAACCTACAGAATATGAAAAAAATATTTGCAAATATTTGTGGTAAGTGACTAGTATCAAGAATATATACTAACTCACTGGGAGTTCCCTTCGTGGCTCAGTGGTTAACGAATCCGACTAGGAACCCTGAGGCTGTGGATTCGATCTCTGGCCTCTCTCAGTGGGTTAAGGATCTGGCGTTGCAGTGAGCTGTGGTGTAGGTAGCAGATGAGGCTCGGATCTGGGGTTGCCTGAGAACTCCCATATGCCCCCGGTGCAGCCCTAAACACCCGCGCACGTACGCACATGCACACACAAAAAAATAAAGACTCACACTCGGTAATATAAAAGTATTAAATTGAGCAAAGAATTTGAATAAGCATTTCTCTAAATTATACAGATGGCCAATAAACATGTGAAAGGAGGCTCAATATTATTAGCGCGGGGGGGGGGGGGGGGGGGGGGGGGGGGGGGGGTGCAGGAACCGCGAATCAAAATCACAAAGAGCTAGTTCATAGGCATAAAAAGGCAGATAGTTAAAAGCGTTGGGGAGGGTGTGGAGAAAGCCGAGCCCTCTTCTAAGGCTGGGGCAGAGTATATGCGGACGGGGAGTGTTTTGTTTGAGGGCATGGGTGGCAAATTATGCTCAGAGATTGAGACCAATAGTTTATTTAACAGCGCTTTACCTCGGGAATTTCACGAGCCAATAACGTACAGGTTAATGTCTCTTCATTAGCCTATAAAGAGATAACACTCTCCAAAGAAATGGTAGATAAACTACAGTATTGTTCTAGGCAAGCAGAGATGACAGAAATAAAGTCCACAGTAAGGTGAAGTATACCTTTTATTTGACGGTTCCGCGGGACTAGGGGGATGCCGGTTTAACCAACACTGGGGTTGGGTGGAAAGGTGTTGGTTGCTGACTACCGCCTTTCAGCTCAAAATGAAAAACAGAAGTCCTTCGTGCCTGAACAAGAAGGCGCAGGTATTGCAGAGTGACAGGTTACACGTAGGAAATGTATAAGTTATTTGATCGCGAGCGCCTCGCCCAGGTAGGAAAAATTGTCCCTTCTCTTCCTGAGGCTGTGTGCTGCACCGTTTAATTCCAACGTCCGCCCAGAGGAGCCTGACCCAAGCAGAACGAAGCGTGTCAAGACCTTCGGAAAGCTAGATGAGTTTTTTGCCCACACTGAAATTCTAACTCTCGCTATTTGTAGTCTAAGTGTCCTTTGCCACAGCGGCTTCTCCACGTGTTCTCATGACCAGCTCTGG
This sequence comes from Catagonus wagneri, assembly GCA_004024745.2. NCBI lineage: Eukaryota > Metazoa > Chordata > Mammalia > Artiodactyla > Tayassuidae > Catagonus > Catagonus wagneri. The sequence continues at coordinate 9,170,085 of PVHT020000077.1, forward strand.
CGGAGCCCACTGGCCCCTAAGCTACTAAAGGCTTAAGAAGGGCAACGGATGACATGATGCCATCCTGACAGGTCTTACATCATTCTTGTATCAAAACAACTTTTCCGACAGTTCCCATCATGGCTCAGTGGTTAACAAATCCGACTAGGAACCATGAGGTTGTGGGTTTGATCCCTGGCCTTGCTCAGTGGGTTAAGGATCCGGCGTTGCCGCGAGCTGTGGTGTAGGTCGCAGACACGGCTCGGATCCTGCGTTGCTGTGGCTGTGGCGTAGGCCAGCGGCTACAGCCGGGATTAGACCCCTAGCCTGGGAAACTCCATCCGCCGCGGGTGCGGCCCTAGAAAGAGACAAAACAGAAACAAAAACTTTTCCTCTAAAACCAGCTTGTGGGTCTTTGTCATAAACAAGAGGATTATGGAGTTCCCGTCGTGGCTCAGTGGAAACGAATTCCACTAATATCCATGAGGATGTGGGTTGCATCCTTGGCCTCGATCAGTGGGTCGGGGCTCCAACATTGCCGTGAGCCGCGGTGTAGATCGCAGATGCGGCCTGGATTCCCGCCCTTCCCCAGCCCCACCCAACCCCAGTTGCTGTGGCTCCGATTGGACCCCTGACCTGGGAACTTCCACATGCCGCGAGTGCGGCGCTAAAAAGTGCGCGCTCGCACACACATACGCGCGCGCGCAAAAGTGAACTAGGACAAATTAAAGTCATAAACAAGTAGGAATTGCCCCAGTGGCAGCAGCAGGTTAAGTATCTGGCATTACAGCAGCTTACGTTCAGGTTCCTGGAACTCCCTATGGCCCCTGCAGCTGAAAAAGAAGACAAAAGAAAAGAAAAAAAAGCCTTAAAATGATCTGTGAGATCAGATCCAGCCAATACAACACAGCGTCAGTGTGAGTGGCAGTGTGAAGTGAATGGGTGGGGTGGATGTGGGCTCGGGAATACCTGTGCGGTCTGTGGCGAGTGCTCAGGTGTTGAAGATGGGAGCACGATGGAGGAGCAGCTGCGAGGGGATGTTGCCAGAGAGGGCGGGTGGTGACCTGCTCCCGCTGACCTGTCCTGGTCCTTGATCGCAGACCACCGCAGACCTTTCTAGGCATCACGGTGAGATCAAAAGAACTGAAACGGGGGAGGAACTGTCAGAAGAATCATTTAGATGCCCGGTGCCAGGTACTCCTGTTTTTATTTTATCCATTTATTTAGCTGGACTTATAAGAAGTCCGGCCGAGAATGATTTGGGGTGGCTGCCAGCTCCGTAGGAAAAAGTCTTATTTAGGAAGCGTGGGGAGCCTAGCATCTTAGACGCTGCACAGAGAAATGAGTGAGCCGTCGCGCCTTGCAGGAAGTTCAGTCGGAGTGCGGCGGAGTTCTAGGGGTTGTTCTCTTGGGCTCCTCCGCAAACCCTGGGTGCCGCCAGTCCCGCCAGAGTTGGGTCGAGGAAGGAACGTCGCGGTCGCCGAGCATCCCCGGCACTTCCCAGCGCAGAGACGCAGCTCCCCGGAACCCGCCGACCTCCCCGGAGCGCTGTCCCCGAGCGCGGCGGCCTCGGCCTAGAGTTTTGTTTTTTGGGGTTTTTTTTTTTTTTTTTTTTTTGCAGCCGCGGCCTGTGCAGCTCCTCACGTGGCGGCTCGGGGCGGCAGAAATCGGGAGACTCGAGAGAAGACGAAGGGATGGAAACTGAAAACCGCGAGGAGGGAGATCTCGGAGCTTTTCTCGATCTCGGAACTTTTCTCGATCTCGGAGCTTTTCTCGATCTCGGAGCTTTTCTCGATCTCGGAGCTTTTCTCGATCTCGGAGCTTTTCTCGATCTCGGAACTTTCCTCGCGGCTGCAAACACCGACGATCTCCTAGCCCGCGAGGGCGGCAGTGGGCGGACACGTGTAGACGCGGACAGCCCTAGTCTCCGGGTGGGGGACCGCGCCCCAGCGGCCGCAGGCGTCGGAGGCCGGAGACGGGTGAGCAGGGACGGAGCGGGCAGCCGGCGAGTTAGACCTCAGGGCAGGTAGCCGCCGAAGGGTCCTGTCTTAGCCCGTCGTCCCAAAGCCACAAACCCTGAGCCCCGGCCCAAGCTTGGCGCACCGCGCTGCTGATCGCCAGGGGTGGCGGCTGCTGGGAGGGGGAGGGAGACCTGTGGCTTTGAGCTTGCTCCCCCGGTGTCCTAGCAGCAGGGGTAATAACCTCCAGGTCGTCTTCTTTTCTTTTTCCTTTTTTTTTTTGGTCTTTTTGCCTTTTCTAGGGCCGCGCTCGCGGCATATGGAAGTTCCCGGGCTAGGGGTCTAATCGGAGCTGTAACCGCCGGGCTACACCACAGCCACAGCAACGCGGGATCCGAGCCGCTTCTGCAACCTACACCACAGCTCACGGCGGATCCTTAACCCACTGAGCGAGGCCAGGGATCGAACCGGCAACCTCACCGTTCCTAGTTGGATTCGTTAACCACTGAGCCACGATGGGAACTCCCCCCCCCCCTTTTTTTTTTCCTTCCCGGCTTTTCTTGAGTCTGGGCTCCAACAAGCTTGAGGGACTCTACTGGACACCCACCTTTGGGGACAGTCTAGGCGTGGTCTGCCCGCCGCTACTTTGGTTAACACGGGGGTGTACCTGGTGAGAACGAACCTTAAGTATTCAAGAGAAAGAGGGAGAGGTTGGGAGTGGCAGACACGATGGGAGCCCAGAGGGCTTGGAGGGAAAGGGTACAAAGAGGCAGCCAGGAGGGGAGAGGCCGTGAAGGCAGAAGGTCAGAAAGGGAGCTTGGTAGTGGATGAGGGGAGAGGAGCCCACGCCAGCTGAATCACTTCCGCTCATAGAGCAAAAAGGCTTTAGGGTTTTTTTGTTTTTGATTGTGATTTTTGAGAGAGGAGAAAGGTTATTCAAAGTAAATTTGTTTTCTGATGTCACCACTTTTTTAAAAATGTGTAATTAAATTTTGAATACTTGAAAATTACTGCCTTAGGAGTACCCGTCGTGGCGCAGTGGTTAACGAATCCGACTAGGAACCATGAGGTTGCGGGTTCGATCTCTGCCCTTGCTCAGTGGGTTAAGGATCCGGCGTTGCCATGAGCTGTGGTGTAGGTTGCAGAAGCGGCTCGGATTCTGCGTTGCTGTGGCTGCGGCGCAGGCCAGTGGCCACAGCTCCGATTAGACCCCTAGCCTGGGAACCTCCACATGCCGCGGGTGCAGCCATAAAAACCCGCGGCCATAAAAAAAAAATGACAAAAAAAAGGCAAAAAAAGAAAAGAAAAAGAAAATTACTGCCTTAGGGTAATGGTTCTTTGCACCGTTTTACAATAGGGCTTCCTCAGGCTGGGACTGATGATTTTGGAAGGTGCTTGGAGGTGGAGCTACAGACACAGGCCAGGCTCTGTTTGCAGTCTCCTAAGACTGCTGGAAGGAATGCCCCCGACTCTCACTGCAGGCCTTTTGCTGATGCTGCTTCTGCTACTGGAACCCTGGGAGACAATGGGCTGTGAGTATCCCAGGATCTGGTGATCTGGCTGGGAGGGAGGAGGAGAGGAGGAGGCTGGGAGGAGGAGGAGGCTGGGAGGAGGAGGCTGGGAGGAGGAGGAGGCTGGGAGGGGGAGGCTGGGAGGAGGAGGAGGCTGGGAGGGGGAGGCTGGGAGGAGGAGGAGGCTGGGAGGAGGAGCCTGGGAGGGAGGATGAGAGGGGAAGGCTGGGAGGGAAGCCAGGAGGGAGGCTGGGAGGGGGAGGCTGGAAGGAAGGCTGGGAGGAGGCTGCTACTTCATGAATTTGGCATGTGTCCTGCGGGGATTGTGGGTGTGTGTTTATTTTCCCATCCTGTTAAAAGTCATGTTTGTTCAGACAGATTTTAAGTTCCTGGAGGGCAGACGCTGTCCTATATTTTCACCAGCTCAGAAACTGGCACCCAACACTAAAAATAAGGCAGATAAATGCTCCTTGTAACAGTACTGGGACCTGAGGGATCATGCTGGCCTCCCAGTGTCCCACTAAACCTGAGACAGTTAAAGAGGAGGCCGGGCAGAGGCCCCAGCAGCTGGAGGGGGTCTGTCATGGAGACCCCACCCGCCCTCTGCAGCCGGGCCCTTCAGGGGGGTCTCCAGGGACACAGCTGTGCTTTTCTCTCACAGATGCTCACTCTCTCTGCCTCGATCTCGCTGTCACATCTCAGTCCAGACCCGGACAGCCCTGGTGTGAAGTCCAGGGCTCAGTGGACACAAAGCCTTTCCTCCAGTATGACAGTGACAGCAACCAAGTCACACCTTTGGGCCTCCTGGGCAAGGAAGTAAATGATACCCAAGCATGGAGAGAATTGACTGGAACACTGGGAGATGTGGGCCGAGAGCTCAGGATGGTCCTGCCTGATATCCAGCTGGGGACAGAGGCGACCAAGGGTAAATATGGGGAGGGGGTGGGGCGGTGGAGACAGTGAGCCAGAGAGCGGAGCGCAGAGCCCAGGCGGGGAAGGGGCCTGCTGGGAAAGAACTGGACACGGGTCCAGCTTCAGAGCCCCCCGGGGACCCGATGGGCAGGACAGGGCAGGTCATGGAGAGAAGAGCGCAGGCCCCTAGACATGCAGACACACGAGCCCGGGGGGAGGAGGGACTATGGGGTCAGGCTGACCCTGCGTGGGGTTGCAGGTCCTCCCAGACTGCAGGCCAAGCTGTGCTGTCAGCGTGAAGCAGAGACATGCACCGCTGCCTCCTGGCACTTCAGCCTCGATGGACAGACAGCCCTCCTCCTTGATGCCATGGACATGAACTGGACAATCGTGAATCCTGGAGCCGCAGGGACCAAGGAGCAGTGGGAGAAGAACCCGCACCTAGCAGAGTATTTCAGGAAGATTTCGGTGGGAGACTGCAGTCAGTGGCTGAGGGGATTCCTAGAACACTGGAAGAACATGCTGGAGCAGGAGCCCACAGGTAACTGCGCAGGTGGTAGGTCTCTTTCAAGGTCTAGTGCCTGCCCCTGGGTGGATGTGAGCACATTTGTGGGTGTAATTGAAAATATGATGGATGGATGGATGGATGGACAAAGTGATTTTTTTGGTTGACTCCCTGTCTGGAGTCAGTGAATTCATAGCATAGGATTTCCCAGCATCCTCCTTTGCAGCCCACTTCCCTCAGCACAGGAGCCCCCTTCTCCATTAAGCAGGACCTGCACTGCTACACGGTCCCCAAATCATTGGGCTTCCAGGCCTTGTATTCTTTGTTGCAGTGATCCTTCAATCAGCTTGGATATCGTTTCTTCTGAAGCCCTCACCCCTCCCCAGATATAATTAAGTACCCCTAGTTTTGTCCTCCTTAAAAACTTTCTTCGCAGTATGGGTTTCCCAACTTGGTTAATCAGTAATGAACCTGACTGGTATCCATGAGGACGCAGGTTCGATCCCTGGCCTTGCTCAGTGGGTTAACGATCTGGCGTTGCCCTGAGCTGTGGTGTAGGTCGCAGACGTGGCTCAGATCTGATGTTGCTGTGGCTGTGCCGTAGGCTGGCAGCTAAAGCTCTGATTAGACCCCTAGCCTGGGAACTTTCATATTCCAAAAAAAAAAAGCCCCCCCCCCAAAGTGTCCCCACAGGGAACATGTCCACAGCGTGGTAATCAGAAGGACATCTGCTGTCTCCCTCAGTGGAAATTTGAGCTCCGTGAGCACAGGGCACAACCCCTGTTATCTTTCTACCCCAGCATCTTCACATAATGAGTCAGGAACTGTGGGGGGATACGTGCTGTGTGGGGACAGTAGGTGCTAAGGAAAGTGTTTTCTCAGGTTTGACAAGACTCTTGCTTTTTTAGTTGTTTTAGAACCTCCACTGAAGCCCTCAGATCCTAGCCAGCTTGCATACATCGTCCCAGTTGTGTTGATCGTCATCTGTGCAGGCCTAGCTGCCATCTTCTGGAAATGTAAGAGCAGGTGAGAAGCAGCCTGGCCTCTGGCTCCTGGGCAGGGCGTGTTCTGATAAGGACTTAGGAGGCACAAGCCACGGCTCTCATCCAAGCCCCGTCCACTGATCCTTCTCTACATGGAAATGATGCACTATGTCTTGAGCCCCACACTCCACAGTAGGGCTGGGATTACCCTGTTGTTGGGGCAGAAGGGGCTGGTATGGGCAGCAGGACAGTGAGGTGAAGAGGGGACACGCCACGTATCTGTTACCTGGAGGACTGGGGCCAGGGTGTAATAGCTGGAAATGGTCAAGTGGGCGTTGTCTAGTTGAGATCTTATCCAGGATTTCCCAGATCTTTTAGTGGATAAATCTTTTGTTCTCTGATGATAGCATGATTTAGCTCAACAACTTTCCTAATGTTCTAATAGCTGATCCATCATCTGATGTTTCTTGGACCATCAGAAGGTGATAATGTTCGACCATCTTATGGTGTCAAAAACTGACCCTTGATGACGCTTGACTTCCAGTCTAACATGTTATCTTCTACTCAGAGATGTGTTTACCAAGAAACTAAAGAAGCTTAAGCGTCAGAGCCCCTCACTTTTCATGGCTGTTGATGGGCCCTTATTGTGTAGCGACCTAGTCATTTCGAAGAATTTGAAAAATTGAGACATTTGCTCATAATCGCTTAGGACTGCTGGTTTCACTCTGACTCCACCACACAGCCCTCTGTGTCAAATGGAATCCTAGTGTTTATTGGCATTGTTTTGATTTTGTTAAGAGGAAAATGATTTAGGGATATACTTATGTGGCTTAATGAGATACATTTTATGTGTTCTCATTCACTTTCACGTACAATTACCTTTCTGCATGCTTTTATGTCCAGAACTGTGTTCTCTTGAATTCACATGCTAAAACCTCAGGAAGACGTGTTGAAACCACCCAGTCAGTGGTATTTTGTCATACAGCCTGTGATTTTGTGATACAATAGGAAGTATATATTTGGTCTCAGTCATGCTTCCCGTACACAGTTTCTAAAACACGCTGATTTGGTGTCAGAAGTGTTCTGAGTATAAAAAACAGTTTTTCTTTAAAGACCTGGCAGGCTAATATTTATGCAGAAACCACAGTCAACTGTGCTAATTGGCCAGATGTCATGACACAAAGGTATGAGACTACAGCTTGAATTAGTATGTGGATTAATATATGTACTAGCATTCTAACATGTTCATGCATAAACATGTACCCAACATACACTAAAAAGGATAAAGCGTGATATATTCACAAAGGGAATATTATAAAACAATAAATAAAGAGTAAACTACTGCTGCAAACACATGGATGCCTCATAAAAAAGGATGTTGAGAGGGAAATGCCAGACCCTAAAGAATATATACTCTATGGTACTCTTTTTTGTTATGTTAACTTACTGTGAAATTTAATTGAATTTTTTTTTTGAAGAGCAGACTTTTATTTTATTTTATTTTACTTTACTTGCTTTTTAGGGCCGCATCCACAGCATATGGAGATACCCAGGATAGGGGTCGAATTGGAGCTATAGCCGCCAGCCTACACCGCAGCCACAGCCACGCGGGATCCAAGCTGCGCCTGTGACCTACGCCACAGCACACAGCAATGCCGGATCGTTTACCCACTGAGCAAGGCCAGGGATTGAACCTGCAGCCTCATGGTTCCTAGTTGGATTTGTTAACCACTGAGCCACGATGGGAACTCCTAATTGAATTATTAAAAGGACATTCTAAGCTTGATGCTGAAGCTTATCACAGTAATTTATTTTTGAATGGCAATCAGATGCCCCATGACCTGCAACCAGGAGATTAGGCATTCAGGAAAACACAACATTTAAAAGACTATCTATGAGTTCCTGTTGTGGCTCAGTGATAAAAAAACCCAGCTAGTATCCATGAGGTCATGGGTTCGATCCCTGGTTTGCTCAGTGGGTTAAGGATCCAGCATTGCTGTGAGCTGTGGTGTAGGCCTCAGATGTGGATCAGATCCTGTGTTGCTGTGGCTGTGGCATAGGCTGGCAGCTGTAACTCCGATTAGACCCCTAGCCTGGGAATTTACATATGCCGCAGGTCTGGCCCTAAAAAGCAAAAAAAAAAAAAAAGAATTCTGCCTACGACCTAGAATGAAGGACCCCTATCAGGTACTCTTAACTAGCTCATGCACAGCAAAACCAAAAAGAATTGACTCTGGGATTACTCTTTCTCACTTAAATTGGACCACTGCACTGGACTGGCCCAGAGAGAGAGGACCGTTGACCTCAACATCATCTTAAAACGATGCTCAGACAACAGAGCGACTATTCCCATGGCCTGGATGAGAAGAGGAGGACATCAGAAGCAGACGCTCTCTCAAGATGCCAATCCCGACCCATATGATTACGTATATAAGGTGCTTTCCTAATTTCTTAGACTTTTATTCGACTCACATGGCTTTTTTTTTCCTATCATGAGCATAGTCTTATGCAGATTAGAAAATAACTTCAGAGATTGGATTAAGTGGTGGAATAGAAGGACTGGAGCTCACCTTCTCTCCCAAAAACAATAAAACTACAACCAAATGCCAAGCAACCTTCAACCAAATGGACTGTAAACTTTCAAAGAGATATTCTACTCCAGAAGACAAAGAGGAGAGCACGTTAAGAGGTGGGGGGGGGCGCTCTCCGGACCACGGGCGGCACGGCGGGAAGGTGGCGCAGGAGGCCGGCGACATGGAAGACGGGCAGCTTTCTGACTCGGATTCCGACATGACACCCAGCGAGAGGCCGCGGCAGGTGCGGAAAGCACTGGGTGGGGACTGTGCAGTGAGGCCCTTCCCGGGTGCTGCAGCGGTGTGTGTGCCGGCATCGCATTATGAGACTGTGAAAAGCGTGGATTCAATCATCATCCGATTCAGATGGAAACGCAAGCGGCAGAAATGTTTCAACATTCCTCCCAAACCAGAGCCTTTTCAGTTTGGCCAGAGCAGCCAGAAACCACCTGTTGCCGGAGGGAAGAGGGTTAACAACACATGGGGTGCGGTGCTGCAGGAACAAAATCAAGATGCAGTGGCCACTGAACTTGGTATCTTGGGAATGGAGGGCACTATTGACAGAAGCCGACAATCAGAGACCTACAATTATTTGCTTGCTAAGAAACTTAAGAGGGGATCTCAAGAACATACAAAAGAATTAGACAAAGAGCTGGATGAATATATGCATGGTGGCCAAAACACAGGATCAAAGGAGGAGGAAAACGGGCAAAGTCATCTCAAAAGCAAACGACCTGTCAAAGACAGACTAGGAGACAGACTAGAAATGAACTATAAAGATATGAGATTACAGAGGATGATTCTCAAGAGAAAGTAGCTGATGAAATTTGTTTCAGATTGCAGGAACCGAAGAAAGATTTGATAGCCCGAGTAGTGAGGATAATCGGGAACAAAAAGGCGATTGAACTTCTGATGGAGACTGCTAAAGTTTAACAAAATGGTGGCCTTTTTATAATGAATGGTAGTCAAAGAACAACACCGGGTGGAGTTTTCCTGAATCTCCTGAAAAACACTCCTAGTATCAGTGAGGAGCAAATTAAGGACATTTTCTACATTGAAAATCAAAAGGAGGAGTTCCCCTCGTGGCTCAGTGCTTAAGGAATCCAACTAGGAACCATGAGGTTGTGGGTTCGATCCCTGGCCTCACTCAGTGGGTTAAGGGTCCAGCGTTGCCGTGAGCTGTGGCTGTGGCGAAGGCCGGCAGCTACAGCTCCTGTTAGACCCCTAGCCTGGGAACCTCCACATGCCACGGGTGCAGCTCTAGATAAAAGGCAAAAAGACAAAAAGAAAAAAGAAAAAGAAACATGAAAATAAAAGAGCTGCTAGGAAGAGGAGAACACAAGTGTTGGGAAAAAAGATGAAACGAGCTGTTAAAAGTCTAAACTTTCAAGAAGACGATGATACATCTCGAGAGACTTTGCCAGCGACACAAACGAGGCCCTGGCCTCTCTTGATGAATCTCAGGAAGGACCTGGAGAAACAAAGTTGGATGCAGAGGAAGCCATTGAGGTTGATCATTCTCACGATTTGGACGTGTTTTAGTACATCTTGAGTACTTAAGTAACATTGTAATAAACCATTTCTACTGAGATTGCTTTATTTTTACTTTGCACTGATGAACATGAAAATCTGGAGAGAAAACTTTTCTTTTTTTAAAAATAAATGAATACATGGGGAGTTGGATGTTATTGATAAGAACATTTAAAACTTTCTGATGTCTGACAAAATGCTGTACACAAAAGTGTATAGCAGAGAATTTAATCTCTCAATCTGTTGCATGTACTAATTATTACTTGTTGATCAGTTTGTTTTGTCCAAGTCATTATAATGTGCCATCCAGAAATTTTTCTGATTTGTCTTTGCAGTGAATTATTGATGTCAAAACATTCCATTAAAAGATCCTAATATGATATAAATGGTTAAGCTATTATAAATATATTCACATTTAGTTTTTCTGTGTTCTGAGGACTCAGGTAGTTTTAGTAATAGAGACTAAAATTAACATAAGTTTATACTAGTGTCTCTTCCCACTTACTTGTTTGTCCAGAAGTAAATAAACATCAGAAGCATTTCAAATAAGTATTGGTTCTTAACTTTAACTTCATTTTTGACTTATTAATTATCTGGGTCATATGCTAAATTCTGAAAATGATCCATACCTATATAATTACCGTGACATTTAAAAAATTCCCAGTGGTGGCCTAAGATTGTTTTAACTTACTTTAAGGAAGTTAGGTATTAAAAATGTTTTATCTGCATGATGTTTTAAAATTATTCATTTTAATTTAAGGAAATAAAGATAGTTTACTTAAGATACTCTAAGAATTGTCTATAGTTTACAAAACAGATTAAGCAACAATACGTAGGAAGCAATTATTAGCTTTTCTCTGCAGCAGTGTACTTGAAGTCTTTCAGTGGTTTCTGAAATACATGATCATTGAAGTTGGATCTAAGTATCTAAGGAAAAGGAAAGTAAAGTGGTTTTTGGTTGCTGTTTGTTCATAAGAATTCAAAAATAAAATTGGAGTTTTGGCAGTCTTTAAAAAAAACAAAAAGAGGTAGGAAGGGCGATTACGTGATAGAAGCAACCCCATACCCCCCGGGTGGGAAACCCCACAGACTGGAAAGTAACTGTATCACAGAGACTCACCTAAAGGACTGAGAGTTCTGAGCCCCACGTCAGGTCCCCACGCCTGGGGATCGGACACAGGGAGAAGAGTCCCTGGAATATCTGGCTTTGAAGGCCAGCGGGGCTTGTGTGCAGGAGCTCCACAGGACTGGGGGGGAAAGGAGACCCCATTCTTAAAAGACGAACACAGACTTTCACGTGCACTGGGTCCCAGGGCAAAGCAAAGTCTCCATAGGAATCTGGGTGGAACCTGACTGCAATTCTTGGAGGATCTCCTGGGAAAACAGGGGTGACTGTGGCTTGTTGTGGGGGAAGGGCATTGGAGGTGAACATTCATCAGCCTGCATTTCTCTGGAGGTGGCCATTTTGCGGAAAATCTGATCCCTCCCATCAGCACTGAGAAGCCCCAGGCCAAACAATAATCCAGGTGGGATCACAGCCCCACCCATCAGTAAACAGGCTGCCTAAAGGCCTCTCAGGCACACAGACAGCCTCTAATCTCACCCAGAGACAAAGCCCCACCCATCAGAGGGATAGGAATTAACCCCACCTACCAGTGGGCAGGCACCAGTCCCTCCCATCAGGAAGCCTACAGCAAGCTCCCCCACACAAACACCAATTTCAGTCACAGGGGAGGCAAACACCAGAAGAAAGAGAGGCTACAAATCTATTGTCTACAAAAAGATCACCACACCAAAAACCTATAAAAATGAAAAGACAGAAAACTCTAACCCAGATAAGGGAGAAAGAGAAAAGCCCAGAAAAACAGCTCAGTGATGAGGAGATTATCAGCCTCTCAGAAAGAGACTTTAGACTGTTGATGCTGAAGATGATGCAAGACATTGGAAGTAAACTGGAGGCAAAGACTTATAATTTACAGGAAACACTGAGCAGAGAAATACAAGCTGTAAAAATTAAACAAGAAGACATGCAAAATACAATAACTGAAATAAAAAATTCATTAGAAGCAGCCAACAATAGAATACAGGAGGCAGAAGAACGAATCAGCGAGGTGGAGGACAGATTAGTGGAAATCACTAATGTGGAAGAGAAAAGAGATAAAAGATTGAAAGGAAATGAGCTGAGTCTCAGAGAACTCTGGGATAATGTTAATCGCACGTGCCAGAGGGAGAAGAGAAAGAGAAGGGGACAGAAAAAATATTCGAAGAGGTAATAGCCAAAAACTTCCCTAATATGGGAAAGGAACCACTCAGTCAAATCCAGGAAAGCGCAACAAGTACCATATAAAATACACCCAAGGAGGAACACCCCAAGACACACATATTAACCAAAATGACCAAAATTAAAGACAAAGAGAAAATATTGAAAGCAGCTAGGGAAAAGAAACAAATGACATACAAGGGAACCCCGATAAGGTTATCAGCAGATTTTTCAGCTGAAACTTTGCAGGCCAGATGGGAACTCCATGAATTTTCTTTTAATCAAGCTCAGAGCAACAAGCAAAATTTCAGTCAAAGAGTATAACCTCCCTCAGTTATGGAATGGATTTATAAGGCTAACACAAGGCTGTGGTCATTTAAGTTTAACCCCTCCCCTCCTTTATGTTGGAAACTGTTAAACCACACTAAGGATAATGAGCCTAATAACACTAGGAAATGTGACTAAATGCCTTGTGAACAATGCCCTTTTATCTCTTCCCTTCAAGATAAAAGTGATTCAGAGCAAAGTCAGACATGCTGGGGATATAATGACTGGGCCACATATAATGGAAGTTCTTGGCTTAAAAGACTTAGGACCTTACTAGTGCAACTAGCTCAATATTCTGCCTGTTTTACAAGATCGTGGGATCTTGCATTACCATCTTTATAACTGAGCCTCTGATAAAATGGTGACCAAGTGACTTGAAGCAGTTGACCAAACACATAGTTCTATATGAGATCAGTGATTGTAATAGTGTAACCCTAGATATGGCAAGAAGCAAGAGGAAAGCTTTCCCTGGACCATAACAGACTAGTAAGTCAGGTGTCCAGAGACTTGTGGCTATGGGTTGTATATATACAGTGATTTTTATTTTTTTCCATGATAGCTGGTTTACAGTGTTCAGTCAGTTTTCTACTTTGGCTACTGTTAATAGCGCCTAGTCCAGTAATAGCACATCGAGTGGCCTATCAATACAATCCTTCCCTGATCAAGGAATGAGCATTCCTAGCACCAGGGAACAAAACGGTCAGGAAATGCCTTACAAAGTGTGGTTGAGTCTATGACCACAAGGGGGCACTGCAAACTAAAGAATGTTCCTTGCCACCTGGCTCTCCAAGGACTAGGCCATTTGTCATTTTAGTTGCTGAGCTCTAACATGCCCTGAAAGGAGTTCAAGGCTGAGATCAGGAATGAGACACTCTGTGCTTTGGGAAAAAATTGGGAGAAGAGGCCTTCAGGTAGTTACATAATTTTCAGGAGCAAGTTTATGAACCCCATTTCTTTCATCTTCTCACACCTAGCAAAGCACTAAAGTCATTAAAAGAGACATCTGCTTCTCATGACCAGCAGCAACCTTGCACCAAGATGTGCCCTTGATTGCGCATTCCTGCTTCCCCAAAATCTTACAGGTACTCCCCCCACCTCTTCAGAGCAGTTCCTCAGAGTTTTCTGCGAGACTTGTCTCCCAGACTATTGTCCTCAGTAATGCCCCCAAAAATCTTATCTCACAGCTCTCACGTTGTGTGTTTTGGGGGGTTTTTGGTTTGTTTGCTTGTTTTCTTTTCTTTTTTTTTGTCTTTTTGACTTTTTAGGGCCACACCTGCAGCATATGGAGGTTCCCAGGCTAGGGGTCTAATCAGAGCTATAGCTGCCAGCCCACGCCAGAGCCACAGCGACGCAGGATCCATGCCGCATCTGCAGCCTACACCACAGCTCATGGCAATGCCGGATCCTTAACTCACTGAGCAAGGCCAGGGACAGAACCCACAACCTCGTGGTTCCTAGTCGGATTTGTTAACCACTGAGCCACAACGGGAACTCCTGTTTGCTTGTTTTCATTTGACAAGTTTTCTGATAAATTTCAGCTCACACTGCTGAACTTGGTAAGAAATTAAGGGATCCTAATGGAGATCCTAATGGCTTCATATAACTGTTAAAAGGATTGGTTACTGGAGTTCCCGTCATGACTCAGCAGTTAATGAACCCTACTAGCATCCATGAGGACGCAAGTTCAATCCCTGGCCTCACTCAGTGGGTTAAGAATCTGGCATTGCCACAAGTTGTGGTGTTAAGTTGCAGACACAGCTGTGACTGTGGTGTATGTCGGCAGCTACAGCTCCAACTGGACTCCTAGCCTGAGAACCTCAATATGCCACAGGTGCGGCCCTAAAAATAAAAAGACAAAAAAAAAAAATTGGTTACCGAGTGAACTGCTGAAAAAGGTTGTAATTTTTATGGTTTTTGTCTGAAATATTACTGGTTTTAATCTGCGTTTTCCAGATATAAGGAAATCCTTCTCCTCGAGCTAATTATGACTTAAAAATTTGATAAATCATATCTCAAAGTAGGATTGAAACATTTACCTCTTCTCTGTATCTGAGCCCTCCAAAAATTGGAAAATCATAGTTTCCGAGCAGCCTTGTCAAGTGAATAATAAATCCTGTGTCCTGGATCTCCACACTTTGGGGACCTGTAGAGGAGAGAAATCCACCCAGACAGAATCTGAAGCCTGGGCATGGCTTTCCTGGCTTTGAGGGTCCTTTGAAAAGTTCAGCCTAAAACACCTTATAAAAAGTTCCAGCACAGACACTGTTAAAAAGCCTATGTTATCAAATAACTAGACTTATTTTGCAAAAATGTTGGTCTTAATCTGGCTATTTTGGGTAAAATGAGGGTAATGGTAGAGAGAAAAAGATTATGTTTCAGTGGACATTGAACTCTAATTTTGTTAACCGGGGTGTCTAACACTCACCTCCCAGGTGGTTCCTTGTCAGTATCTTACATACTTGTAAAACTGAATTGAATTGTTCGAAGGACACTCTAAGTTTGTTTCTGTTTCTTTTCCCTAGCTGCTTTCAATATTTTCTCTTTGTCTTTAATTTTGGTCATTTTGACTAATATGTGTCTCGGGGTGTTCCTCCTTGGGTTTATTTTATATGGTACTCGTTGCGCTTCCTGGATTTGAGTGAGTGGTTCCTTTCCCATATTAGGGAAGTTTTCGGCTATTATCTCCTCGAATATTTTTTCTGTCCCCTTCTCTCTTCTCCCTCTGGCGCCCCTATAATACGGATATTGGTGCGTTTAACAGTATCCCAGAGTTCTCTGAGACCCTGCTCATTTCCTTTCAATCTTTTATCTCTTTTCTCTTCCGCATTAGTGATTTCCACTAATCTGTCCTCCATCTCGCTGATTCGTTCTTCTGCCTCCTGTATTCTATTGTTGGTTGCTTCTAATGAATTTTTTATTTCAGTTATTGTATTTTGCATGTCTTCTTGTTTAATTTTTACAGCTTGCATTTCTCTGCTCAGTGTTTCCTGTAAATGATCAATCTTTGCCTCCAATCTATTTCCAATGCCTTGCATCATCTTCAGCATCAACAGTCTAAAGTCTCTTTCTGAGAGGCTGGTAATCTCCTCATCACTGAGCTGTTTCTCTGGGCTTTTCTCTTTCTCCCTTATCTGGGTTAGAGTTTTCTGTCTTTTCATTTTTATAGGTTTTTGGTGTGGT